>JAKTRA010000020.1:0-182041 GCA_030579495.1 Pichia heedii | reverse complement strand
TTCCGAATTTTCCGAAATCCCAAAATTCCGAATTTTCCGAAGAGTCAAACATCCATACTAAAAATGTATGGGTGAAACCTGAAAATCGCTTTTCCAATTTTTTTGAAATTTTTTGTAAAAAATTGCGGTCGCTAGGTCTAACGGTGTATATATATATATATATATTCAATATTCAATATTATATATCTATAATACTATTAATATCTAGAAATCTTTACCAAATGCATTATTTAAAAATTGTGTTGATTTAAATGATAATGCTTTCGTTTTATCATAAACTGTGAAATACAAATTATCATTATTATCATTAATATTTTCACGTAATGATATCATGTTACCATCATTTGATAAAATTATATCATTACATTTATTGATAATATTGTTAAAACAATCCTTATTAATTAAATCACTTTCAACAAATTTGAATAAATTATTAGTTTCTAAATTCTTGTAAATTTTTAAAATATTACGAATAACTAATTCAAGTATATTCTTTACGAATTCTTCTTTATTTAAATGATTAATAAAAAAATCAGTTTCAATTAAAATATTAATATCATTTAAAATATCTTTTAATTGATTAAATTTAAAATTTGTGAAAAGTGTTGAAATTAATAAAGTGAAAGGATCATTATATTCATAACTTTCAATTTCAACTGCTTTTATTAAATCTTTTAATTTTTTAAAATCTTTAGTATATAAAACAGATGAAATAATATATCTTAAAATCCAAGGACATGAAGCTTCAATAGTTGAGATATAAGAACTTGAAAGGAAACTTTCATTCATATTTAATAATTGAATTGAAGATTGTGATTTAAATGATTGATTTTTCAAATCTTTTTCATTAAAATAAATAAATAAAGAATTATGAATTAACCAATTTCTTAATTTTAATTGTTCAATTGGAGTTCCTTGGAAATTTCTATTATCAATTACTTCTCTTAAATTAATTAATTCATTCTTAGCTTCTTCAATATCTCCACTTAATATATCACTAATAAATTTACCACATGTTGCCTTTAATATTAAATCTGTATTAATTGATAATAATTTAAAATTATTTAATAAATCACTTGCCATAACATAATCTCCTCTATTATATTGTAATTTACCAAATTCATATAATTCTAAGATTTTATCATCATCAATACCATGAGATTTAATTAATTCTCTATTAAAAATTTTATTTTGTTTTAAATTTTGTTGAATTTCTTGTGAACAAAGTAATTTAAGAGTTTCCTTTGTTGATTCATTTAAAGTTACTAATCTATTCATGATTTCTCCATCTCTTTCTAAATATTCCTTTGGAAGATCCTTTTCATTTGGATGAATAGATAAATAAAGTTCCTTTAATTCTTTAGTCATATAAGTATCTTTCAATACATTAAATTGTAATTCATCAACTTCTTTAACATCATAGACTGAGACTAAATTATCCAATAATGGATACATGAGATGTCTATCGACAAAATCAAAGAAATGAGGAGTCAAATCCAAACTACGGGCCTTGATCTGTTCTTCAGGTGTCATATCTTTATAACTACTTATCAAAAGAACTAAAAGTATTAAAAGAATTAAAAGAATTAAAACTTCAACAAACTTCAACAAGTTGATGAAAGTGAAAAAAAAAAAAATGAAAAAAAATGAAAAAATTCGCATTTTCTCTTTTTCTCTCGTTGTTGTTGTTGCAACACTTTTTAAATTAAAATTATGTGAAATTGAAGGCTCTTCTCATTTTATAATTTATAATTTATAATTTCTATTGTTTATTCATCTTCAATTGCATTCTCTTTCTTTATCTAAGTCAGAATGGATCAACATCAACTATTACACAACTCTAGAGGCTCAGTCTCCCTCAACTTCGACCAATTGCAGAATAATACCTCTCAATCAAGTCTACCCGTGTTATCTGAAACTCCTTCCCAAAATCATGATCAGTTGATATCAATTGCTCAAGCTCAAGCTAATGCTCAAGCTCAAGTACATGCTCAATTACAAGCTGAAGCACAGATGCAGGCACAATTACAAGCTCAATTGAGAGCTCAAGCTCAAGCACAAGCACAAGCACAAGCTCAAGCACAAGCTCAAGCTCATGCTCAGGCACAGGCACAGGCTCAAGCACAGGCTCAAGCACAAGCACAAGCACAAGCCCAAGCACAAGCCCAAGCTCAAGCACACGCACAAGCTCATATTCAAATGCAAATTCAATCACAACTTCAAGCACAATTACCACCAACTGTAACCAATGTATTAACTAAAGAAGAAGAAAAACAATTAGAAGAATTAAAACGTATGCCATCATTTCAAGCAATTATTCAACCAAATTATCAAATTTTACAACGTAAATTAGTTGGAGAAAATTTATTACCACAAAGGAGTACTTTATCAAAGGGTAAATATCAATTAAAAGATTTCCAAATATTAAGAACTTTAGGTACAGGAAGTTTTGGTAGAGTTCATTTAGTACGTAGTATTCATAATCATAGATATTATGCAATTAAAGTTTTGAAAAAGCAACAAATAATAAAAATGAAACAAGTTGAACATACAAATGATGAAAGAAGAATGTTAAAATTAGTTGAACATCCATTTTTAATTAGAATGTGGGGTACATTTCAAGATTCTAAAAATTTATTTATGGTTATGGATTATATTGAAGGTGGAGAATTATTTTCTTTATTAAGGAAATCTCAAAGATTCCCAAATCCTGTTGCTAAATTTTATTCAGCTGAAGTTATATTAGCATTAGAATATTTACATTCACATAATATAATTTATAGAGATTTAAAACCTGAAAATATTTTACTTGATAGGAATGGACATATTAAATTAACAGATTTTGGATTTGCAAAAGAAGTTCCAACAGTTACATGGACTTTATGTGGTACACCTGATTATATTGCACCTGAAGTAATTACAACAAAACCTTATAATAAAAGTGTTGATTGGTGGTCATTAGGTATTTTAATTTTTGAAATGTTAGCAGGTTATACCCCATTTTATGATCAAACACCAATGAAAACTTATGAAAAAATTTTAGCATGTAAAATTCATTATCCATCACATTTCCATCCTGATGTAATTGATTTATTAGTTAAATTAATTACACCAGATTTAACTAGAAGATTAGGTAATTTACAAAATGGTTCAAATGATATACGTAATCATCAATGGTTTCAAGAAGTTATTTGGGAAAAATTATTACTTAAAGATATTGAAACTCCTTATGAACCTCCAATTACTGCAGGTGTTGGAGATACTAGTTTATTTGATCATTATCCTGAAGAACAATTTGATTATGGTGTACAAGGAGAAGATCCATATTTTAAATATTTTACAGAATTTTAAATTGGTTGTTTTTTTTTTATAATGTTTACTATGTTTATGTATTTTTAAAGAGTTTTCTTTCCCTAAGGTAGTGTATTATATGATATGATAAGATAAGATATATGAGGGGGATTATGTTTTATTAATTATTTATTAATTTTATATACAAGAAAATAATTATTCAAGGGTAACTTTTGCACCTAAAGCTTCTAAAGTTGATTTAATTTTTTCAGCTTCATCTTTAGCTACATTTTCTTTTAAAACTTTTGGAGCAGATTCAACGAATTTTTTAGAATCAACTAATGAAAGACTTAATAAACTTTTAATTTCTTTAATAACTTTAGCCTTTGTCTTTGCATCAAAACTTTCAAGTTTAATATTGAAAATTGTCTTTTCAGCTGTAGCTTCAGGTTTTTCAGTATTTTCTTCACCACTTGATTGAGTATTTGAATTAACACTTGCATTAGATGAACCAACTTGTAATGACATTTCTGGAATATCTAATTGTTTTTTAAGTTCTTTAATTAATGATGATGTTTCAATAAGTGTTAATTTAGAAATTGAATCAACAATTGATTGAATTTTACCATCAACAGCAGAAGTAGCAGTAGCAGTAGCAGCTGCAGGAGTTGTGGTACTAGTAGCAGTAGCTGTAGTGTTGAATCTAACAGATTTAAGAGATCTAAATGCAATCTTGGTAGTTCTAGCAGTTCTAAGTGCGTACATTGTATAGATGGTTGATGAAGAAGTAGTATATTAAATAAAGTTGAAGAAAGTTGAAGAAGTTGAAGATGAATAAGTTCAATTTGAAGAAAAAAAGTTGTTGAAAAAATGGACAACGAATAATTGAACATGAAAATAGAGACGATGCGTCGAAAATATTGAATTTAAAATAATTTTTCCAATTTCCAACATCTAAAAACTACATATAACAACTATTAACAACTATTAACAATCTACAACTTTATTCCTTTTGAATAAATTAATTAAACTGCTTTAAAGTACAACAATACTATGTCTTTCAAGTTCTGTGCTGATTGTAACAATATGCTCTATCCGAAAGAAGATAAAACCAACCATAGATTACTCTATCAATGTCGAAATTGTACATATTCAGAATTAGCAGATAGTGCAAGAGTTTATAGACATGAATTAATTACTAATATTGGTGAAACTGCAGGGGTTGTTGATGATATTGGTAGTGATCCCAAATTACCAAGAAGTGATAAAATATGTCCTAAATGTCATAATAATGAATGTGTCTTCTTCCAATCTCAACAAAAACGTAAAGATACTTCAATGGTTTTATTCTATGTTTGTTTAGAATGTAAAAATGTTTTTAGAAGTGATGCAGATTATTGATAAGAGGAGAAAGAGGGAATAGATGGAATAGATGGAATATAAATTATAAATTATAAAATATAGAATTAATTAAGTAAAGATAGCAGATGTTTAGAAAAAGATATAAAAGATTGGAAAAGAAAGAAAAGAAAAGAAAAAAGAAAAAAGAAAAGCATAACAATATAGATTTATTATATAGGGAATGTTAGTGTAAATTATAATATTAATAATGGTTTTATTATTATTATTCTTGTTTTTTATTTGTTTTTTATTTTACTTTAAGATGATTGAAGTGAAGTATCAAGAATTGATAAAACATTGTTCAAAATTCTAGCTTTTGAACAATCTGATATCGATTGTTCATTTTGAATGTTTATAATTGAAGTTTCTATTCGTTGAAGTAATGGTAATTGATTATTTATTGATTTTGGAGTTGGATTTAATATATGATATATTGAAGATTTACGTGGTTTTTCATTTAAAGATAACGAAATTGGTGGATTTTCTGTTGTTAATGAAGGATTTTTACTTTGAATTTGAGAATGAATTTGAGAATGAATTTGGGAATGTAATGAATGTGGTATAATTGGTTGATATATTTCATGATTATGAGAATCATTAACAACTACTAATGTCCATAATCGTAATCGTATAGAATAATTAGCCCTTATTCTGAAAGGACATGGTTGTTGTGATTGCGATTGTGATTGTGATTGTGATTGTGATTGTGATTGTGATTGTGATTTATTCTTTTCATCAGTTTCTTTGATTTCTTTATCCTCCATTCTTTCCACTCTGTCTCTTCTCTTGCATTTATATTTATATTTGCATTTACATTTGAATACAATTTTAGAATCATCCGAACGTGCAATAACTACAGATACACCTCTTGGAGCCAACATTAATTGTAACCATGGTTTTATAGCTTGCTTTGAAGTGAATGTTTTCCCACTGATGCAATCATCCAATGGAGTATCTATAGGTCTGCGCATAGTAGTTGCAAGCATGACTATTAAAAGATAGAATCAACCAAATAAAGAAATTATACAATAAACAACAACAACAACAACAACATATAATTCATATAACTAATCTTTTATACATATATTTATTCCATCTCCTTTTCCTTTTAATAACATTTCAAACAATTGATGGATTCTGTGCCCCAGTTTATATAATTTTTTCTTTTTCTTTTAACTTCCCTTTTGAAATTTTTTACCTTTTCTCCACTTCAGAAGAAAAAAAAACGAGGACTCCGCATCTGTTTTTAACGGACTCCGACAGGGGGACTGTAAGGGAATGTGAGGGACTGTGTGGGACGGGGGTGCAGGAGTCCGATAACTGGGGGTGAGTATTTCAGTATTTTAGTATTTTTTGTTTACAATACTATTTACAGAGACTAGTAAATAATTTAGTATTTTAGTATTTTCAATAACAACTATTGTACACGCCGCACATCATATTACCGATACCGGACACCGGATACCGGATACCGGATATTGAACCGGAGATTGATGATTCACTTCTCTCTTCCTTCAACCCTCTCAGCCAATCATCTTCTGCTCTTTCCTTTCCCCTTACTATGTCTACCATTTTTAGCCACTCTTTTAGCCTTCTCGACACGTGACTTGCGGATGGATTCACTATTACGTAATTCATTACTTTTTCTCTTACCATTATTATCACTATCACCAACTCTTTCCTTATAGTGTTTCATCCTAATATCATAATCATCTTGTCCCTTCATTGGTCTCTTTGGTTTCTTATCTTGTATATGTAATAATCTTTTACCATATCTACGTCCATTTAATTCTTTATTTGTAGAATTATTATTGAAAGATGAATTGTTATTAATAATATTACCATTTTGTGCCTTCCATGCTTCAAATCTACCACTTCTTAAACTAGCTGGAATACGTTGTCCACTTTCACTAATTATATACTTCTTATCATCTTGTTTACGTACATATTTATTCTTCTCCCAAACAACTTTAGCCTTATTAACTCGATTATCTTTACCATCATCATTAATAATACCAAATCCAATATTATTAGCCTCTCTTGCAAATCCAAGTTCCATATCACGCATTTCATCATTATCGTCTTTCTTTCTATCTTCCTTATATGATAGATAAAAATTTTCATCTTGAAATTTCTTTCTTCTACCACCTTCTTCATCTTCTTCTGCTTCATCTGCTTCATCTGCTTCATCTACTCCATTATTCATATCCATATCCATATCCAAATTAACACCATTCTTTACATCATTCTTTACATCATTACCACCCATATCACCTCTTAATTTCAATTCCCTTCTTTTACGTATACTTTCTCCAACTAAAATAGCATCATCTTTAACATTCCTATTATTTTTAATCATTTCAAAAATACTCTCCTTATTCCTACGTAATGATAATTTCTTTAATAATTCCTCCTTTTCCTTTTCAATTTCACAAATTTCTCCAAATATTAAATTAACTCTATCCCATCCATTATTAATCAATTCTTTAGCTCTACGTGCACTTTCCATTGATGCACTCTCTCTAGATTTCATATACATCTTCTCAGCTTTATTACAAACTTGTTTAATCATTTGAATATCATATTCACTTTTCAAAATATTTTCATATAAATCTTCCATTGTTTCAATCTTATCACGTGGAATACTACCAAGTAATAATTTATCTGCTTTATCCTTCAATTTATTAATATTTTTTTTATAACCTTCATTCCTAATAATAATCTTTTTACCTAAGAAAACTTCTAAATCAAATAAATATGGTAATTCCCCCTCACTAACTAATGAATATGCACATCCTTTATTACCTGCTCTAGCTGTACGTCCAACTCTATGAATAAATAATTTACTACTAGATGGTATACTATAATTGATAACATTGGCTAAAATAGGTATATCAATACCTCTAGCTGCAACATCTGTAACAACCAATATTTTACTAATACCACATCTAAAATTATTTAATTGTCTTTTACGTGCAATTTGATCTAATGATCCATAAATAAATGAAACTGCATATTGTGCCTTCTCTAATATCTTACAAATATATTCAACATGATGTTTAGTTTGAACAAATATAATTGTAGAATTCTTATCTGGTAATTCTCCAGCTTTAGCAGGTTTTAATGATTTATTCTTAGAAAAATGTTTTTTATTCTTATTCTTATTCTTATGACCTTTATCATCACCTTCCTCCCCTTCTTCTTCTTCATCATCATCATCTTCATCATTGATATCTCTTAATCTCTTCATTTCAGAATTAGTTGCTAATGGCATTTTAATCAATTCTTCTAAAACACATAATAAATTAGCTTCACGTTCATTCTTTTTAATACTAAAGAAAACCATTTCTAAATTCTCATTAATTTTACTCTCTGAATCTAATTTAACTAAAATTGGATTACTCAACCCTGCTTTAGCAAATTCAATTAAATTTTTAGGTAAAGTTGCAGAAAATAATAAACTTTGTCTTTTTTCTGGTAAACTTGCTAATAATTCATTTAATTGTTCAGCAAATCCCATTTCAAATAATCTATCAGCTTCATCATAAACAATAAATTCAACACTACTTAAATCTAATCTCATTTCAACTTTTAAATGTAAAAATCTACCAGGTGTAGCAATTATAACATCAGGATTATTCATCATATTAGAAAATTGTTCATCTAATGAATCACCACCAATAATTAACAATCCTCGTAAATCACTACCTTTACTAAATTCTTTAAAATTCTTATATGTTTGACTAGCTAATTCTCTACTTGGTGATAAAATAATACATCTAAAACCTTTCTTCATACTATGAACTTTCAATTTCTCAATAATTGGAATTAAAAATGCTGCAGTTTTACCACTACCTGTTCTAGCCATACCAACAATATCCCTACCACTTAATATTAATGGAATACTCTTACGTTGAATTGGTGTTGGTTGTTTATATCCTTTCCTATTGATTGCTTGAACTAATACTTTACTTAATCCAAGTGATCCAAATGCTCCTTTAACAATTGGTCCTTTAACTATATGTTCTTCTCCTTCTCCTTCATCTTCTCTACTCCCATTTCCACTTCTACTTCTACTTCCATTTCCTCTTTCATCTCCATCATCTAATTCAAGTGATGGGAATGTTAATAATTGTTTGTTTTGTGTATTTTTATTCTTTGTTGTTGATTGCTTGTTATTTTCTGGAATTATGTCAACTTCATTGAAATTGTTCAAATCATCATATTCTTCATCATCTCCATCATCGGAATCAATTCCTTTCATGAAAATATCACCATCGTTACCTAATAATTGAGGAACAAAATCTTCACCCTCACTATCACTCATATTTATACTAATTGTTGATTGTGAAAAAATATATCTAAGATAGTAACTTATCTAATTGATATCTAATTGATCTTCTCTTACTACAGTTGATAAAAAAAAAAATGGAAAATTTTTTCAAATATTCACAGAAAAAATAAAGAAAATATTTTTTTTTTCTTTTTTTTTTCTTTTTCTTTTTCTTTTCAAAAAATTCGCGTAATATTTTATGAAAAATGTTGAGCCATCTTAAACTTACACAAAAAAAGAAAAAAAAACTATACTTAGATATTATTATCAATATTAAACTATCTCCTATACGGATGAAATCCACCACTTCTTTTACCACTACGATATTTACCACTACGACGACCACTACGGAATCCTCCATCTTCTTTATCAAGTAATTTCTTTGGTCCAGCTGGAAGATTCAATCTATTATCATCATCATAATCATTCTCATCATCATCATATCGACGACCACGACCTCCACCTCTTCTACTACCAAATCCACCACCACTACCACCACCACGACGTCTTCTTCTACGACTTGAACGGTCTTCATCATCATCATAATATCCATCATCACCTCTTCTATCGTCACGTGCTTGCGGATTTGGTACATCATCTTCATCATATCCATTATTATTATTATTATTATTATTATTAGAATACATATTCAATTGTGCATCTTGTGCATTTGGTGACATATATGATTGTACCATATCTTGATTTTGATTTGGTGATTGTAATTGATTTTGATCTAAATTAGATCCTTGATTGTATCCTTGTCCTTGTCCTTGTCCTAGATTTGATCCTTGACCTTGTCCTTGTCCTTGACCTTGATTTTGTCCTTGCCCCTGACCTTGCCCTTGTTGCATTTGCATCCAATATTGTTGCATTTGTTGCATTTGTTGCATTTGCTGCATTTGTTGCCAATATTGATTCATACCTCCATATCCACCTCCATTACCTCCATTATTACCACCTCCCATATTATTATTATATCCAGTATTCATACCACCATATCCATTAACTGGACTATTATTATTCATACTTGGTAATGAACTATTTAATACACGTCCTTGATTCTTCAAATGCTGAGTTCTTGGTTCAGCCTTTTTAATCTCC
This sequence comes from Pichia heedii, assembly GCA_030579495.1. NCBI lineage: Eukaryota > Fungi > Ascomycota > Pichiomycetes > Pichiales > Pichiaceae > Pichia > Pichia heedii. Next base: position 171,915 of record JAKTRA010000020.1, on the reverse strand, counting down.
ATCTTTTTACCATGAAACATAACATAATTATGTCTTGTAACTCTTTCAACTGCTTCTGCTGAATCATATGTAACAAATCCATAACCTCTAGATTTACCGGTATCTTTATTAATCATTAATTGAGAATCAATAATTGATCCAAATTTCTCAAAATAACTTCTAAATTCTTCAGGTGTAACATCAGCTGCAATACCACCAACGAAAACTTTACCAACTTTTTCTTGTTCATCTTTTGGAATTGCTCTCTTTGGATCAATCAATTTACCATCAAGTATATGCTTTTCTCTCATAACTGCATCAACACTTTGTCCTGTTGAAAAAGTTAAAAATGCAAATCCTCTAGATTTACCAGTATTATTATCACGCATAACATTAATTTCAAGAACTTCACCATATTTACTAAAATATTGTCTCAATCTATCTTCATCAGTTTCCCAATTTAATCCACCAATAAATAACTTACCAACATCTTTATTGGTTAAATCTGCCTTAACTGAATCTTGAATATCCTTTGGTGCTTCAATCTCGGTAATATCAGGAATATGTTCTTCATTACCTGCATTTCCGTCAGATGCATTATTACTGTTATTATTATTATTATTATTAGCATTATTGTTGTTATTGTTATTCTCATTTGTTGATGATTTAGCTTGTTCTTGTTGATATTGTTGATATTGTTGATATTGAGGAATCATACCTTGCATACCCGGCATATTGGGCATACCTGGCATCATACCTGGCATCATACCCGGCATCATACCCGGCATCATTCCTGGCATCATACCAGGCATAGTTGGGATACCTGGCATATTTGGCATTCCAGGCATAGTTGGCATCATACCAGGCATCATACCAGGCATAGTTGACATATTAGTCATATTTTGTTGTGAAGTACCGTCAGAAACATTTTCTGAATCTTTGGTTTCTTCTACAGAATTATTATTATTATTATCATTATTATTATTGACTTCTGTGTTATTATTATTATTATCATTATCACTATTATTGCCATTATTTACAGATTCTAAATCAGTTACAGATTTCTCAGGTTGAGATTGATCATTATTATTTTGTGTCAGTTGTTGAACTGACTCTGAAGTTTGAGGTTGTTGTTGTTGTTGTTGTTGTTGTTGTTGTTGTTGTACTTGTGTAGAAGATTCTTGTGCTGGTTGATCTGGTTTATTGGAAGGAACCGTATCAACGGAAGCTGGTTGTTCTTCCGCATAAATATCATCAAATAATGCTTCTTCGTCGTCAAAATTGGACATTATTAAATTTCAAAAATGGAATTAATTTTTAGTATATTTTTATTGTATATGGAACTATGGAACTAGAGAATTATTCTATAGATAATCTAACTTAGTGAAAATATAATATAAAACTAGTTATTTAATTTAATTTAGTTTAGTTTAATTTAATAAGCTATATGAATAATCGAGACAAGAATTGAACTTCAAATTTCTATATAAGATTACAATTGGAATTTGAAAATTTGAGTTCAAAATGATTAATAATAACTTGTCTTTGTCAAAGAAAAAAAAAATTTGTTTGCTGATTGAGGTTTTTTTTTCTATTTTTTTTATTTTTTTATTTCAATTTTAAAAAATATTATCTAAGAATTATACTCTGAATATAAACACAACTATAGCTGAGATGTATAAAAAAGAACTCTGTGGAATGAGAAAAAAAAAGCGGACACACGGTGCACTCACACAATAACAAATGATAGATGTATTTATCTGTTTGAAGAAGATACAAATGGAAGATGAAAAAGAAAGTATAATAAAAAACAGAAAAGCAAAGAAGAGAAGGAATGCTCAGCTTTATAAATTGTGGCCACAAAATTCTTCTTCTTCTTTTGCCCTCCAACAAAATGGTGGATTTCGCGTATTTGGCCGAATTGGGAGAAAGAAGAAGAAAAAATGAGAAAAAATGAGAAAAAAAAAATTGAAAAAAAAAAAAAATTTTGATCGATTTTCTGTCACATTTGGATCAAGGATTAACTTATATTGGTGAAATATCTAAGATATATAAATAACAGTATATAAAATTATATATACACACTCGTTGAGATGAAGGATTACTTGATATTTCTTGCACAGAGTCATCCTCAATTTCGAAAGGCAGAACTTGAATCATTGGCGGATTTGTACAAGATCAAGGCTGATTTTTCACAACATACAGAGGAACATCCATTTCTAGTAGTACAATTAGCAAATGATGAAGAGGCATTCAATCTAATTGATCGAGGTATTCTCAGTAGAGGAATATACGAATTATGGGGCCATGGGGATACAATTGAAGAATTACATCAAGATGTACAGGCAAATATGAATAAATATGCAAGTAAGTATATTGAAAATACATCTTTTAAATTTGAGAATTTAACATTTCAAGGTGGTAAAAAATCAAGAGAGGAACAAGTTAATCTATTTGAACAATTCAAATATTTATCTTTCAAAGGTAAAATCAAAATGAAAAATCCTGATGAAATTTTCACAATTTTAGAGAATTATTCATTAGGTGAAAATTTACAACCATTAGAGAAACCTAATCATATATGGTTTGGTAGACAAATAAATATAAGTGCTAGAAATAGAGGAGTAGTTGAAAAATATGATATCAAGAAAAGGCCGTATTTCGGTACTACATCATTTGATGCAGAATTATCTTTATTTACATGTAATATTTGTCAAGTTAGAAAGAATGATTTGATTTATGATCCGTTTGTGGGGACAGGATCATTCTTAGTTGCAGCTGCAGAATTTGGTGGTATAACAATTGGATCAGATATTGAATTTTTAACATTGAAAGGTAAAGGTAGTAAACGTAAATTAAAGGATAATTTCGATTATTATAAGAAACCTTTACAATTTCTTGATGTTTTATGTATGGATTTCACAAATAATGCATTTAGAGATAATTTTAAATTCAATAGTATAATATGTGATCCACCATATGGAGTTCGTGAAGGTGTCAAAGTTTGTGGGACTAATGATGAAAGAAAGAATAGAGAGAAATTAATAATTGATGGACAATTGGCATTTTTAAGAAGAGATTATATTCAACCAAAGAAAACATATTCATTAGATCTATTATTGGATGATTTACTGGAATTCTCAAGTAATAGACTGGATGTTGGATCGAGATTGGGATTTTGGATGCCAGTTGCGAATGATGAAGATATACCGACATTGATACCTCAACATAAAGATTTTGAATTGATCTATGAATTAGTTCAAGATTTTAATAAATGGTCAAGAAGATTACTAGTGTATGTTAAAAGAGATGATGAATTCAATGGAATTACAGTAAAGAGTAATGATCGTGAAGGGGTTAATAATTTCAGAGATAGATATTTCCATAAATTTTCTAAATCAAGCAAAATTGATAAATGTGTAAGTTAAATGTATAAGATGATAACTAATAGAAGAAAAGAAGTAGGAGCAAAATATATTACAACAATATGTATTATGTACTATATATAGTATATTTATTTAATGTATAAATGAAACGAATTAATTGATGAATTAGTATTAATTTAGTGTTTTTTTTTTCAATTAAAACCAACACAATTATTCATCATCTTCAGCTTCTAAAGTTTGAGCAGCAATACGATCTAAATCTCTTTGACCATTTTCAGAGATTTTTCTACCACCATTTTCAGCTAATTCTAAGACACCAATTTTTTCTAAAGCTTGAACAACTCTTCTGTTAACTGAACCTGAAGCATCAGAGTGTTTACCTGGTCTTGGACCTCTGTTCTTTGAACCACCGTAAACTTTGTTTAATTTACCAATACCAACGGTTTTTCTTAAATAGATATGTCTTGCAACTGAAGCTGCTCTCTTATAGAACCAACCTTCAGCATCTTGTGGTGGTAATTCATTAGCAGAAGAAGTTTTAACTAATTCAACATAAGATGGAACTTCTAATTTACCTTGTCTTTGTAAGAATTGTGCATAAGCATTAATGAAATCTTGTGCAGAAACGTCTCTATATTAAAAGAATGAAAAAAATGAAAACAATCATTAAATCAAATAGATAATGTTAGTATTTTGATAATTATAATAAGATTGTGGGAAAATAAGGGGAAGCAGATACTAGTTAATCATGATATCTTCATACAAGTTGAGAATTCCGTTATTTGATTACATTACTTGGGATTAATCATAACTATTTGGAAATTCCTCTTTCTAGATGTGAATAATGAAAGTATCTGATTTTATATCGGTTATAATCTCCCTCTTGATGATATTGAGAAATCTTCATTTCAGTAGTAATACATACCTAACGGTAACACCTGGCATATTTGTTTTAGTTGAAGGAAAAAGACTTGAAAGATAAAACTACTAGATTATTTTTGAAAACAGCCAACTCTAAGTGAACACTATGTTGAGTTACGTATAGTTTGAACACACTCGGTGCTAAATGTTGGAAAAAAAAAAGACAAATTTTTCAGAAGCGCAAAATGAGAGACGGGGAAAAAAATTAAGTGTGTGGTGTCGAGGGGTGCACCAGCACAGGGACACCACTATACTACTGCTTTTTCTTCCACTGCGTCATTTCCCGAATTAGTCAATTACACAAAAAAACAGTCACACTATGTATCTGACTATCAATTGAGTAACCATCTAATGTTAAGAGGATATACTTTTCAATGGATTCATTAGAATTGCATATATGGTTTACATCGGTATAAACAACAATTTGCCATTCTTATTGATTGAATAGCTCTATAAATTTACACACGATTATTTCAAATGATCAATTGATAAAGTAAAGAGTAATGAAGTAATAAAGTAGAAAAGTTACTTATAGTTAAATAATACCTACATAGTTACCTTAAACCTTGAAACCTCTTGATCTTCTCTTACCTCTAGCTCTTTCGAATTTTCTACCCTTGGATTGAACCTTTGGTGCCTTATTCTTGTGTGGACCCATACCGAAATGTCTAACTGCTTCTCTGGAGTTTCTTGGACCTCTTAAGATTAAAGTGTTCTTACCAGTTGGTGCTCTTAAAGCTAATTCATCTAAAGTGATTGCTTCACCACCATTCTTTAAAATGGTTGCCTTAGCACCTTTGGTGAATTTTAATGCTGCAACAGTCGCCTTTGGGAATGCATGGAGTCTGATATCATCAGTAACAGTACCAACAACAACAACAATCTTGTTAGCAGAAACTTCTGGTTTTAAAGCTCTTGCAATTCTAGAGACTGAAACAGGTGGTTTGTTGATCTTTGATAAGAATAAAGATCTTAAAATAACCTTGTTGAATGATGCGCCAGTTCTACCTGTATGAGAAAAAAAAAGTAATCAGATAAAGATAGAGATTGGTTAGTATTTCTTGCAATTGGGAAAAAAAGACATTACATGTAAAGGTAAAATAAATACCCTTCCATATAATGCAACTTTCCTTCAATTCTGCTCTATAATCGCACTTTTCTTCCTTTCTAACACCATGTTAGAAATAAGCACTTGCAGAAGTGATACAATCAATTATCCATTTATTTGGTTATTGACAGAACTACCCATCAAAACCAAACTTTTTCCAAGGGAACGAAAACTGGATATTAATGTATTGAATAGCAGCTATTCAGTACTCTTAAAGAGTGAGTTAATTATAGATAGCAAGAATTAAAGAAATGATAAATATTGATATTTGTTGTTTTTTTTTTATTCTTCAATACGTACGTGCTAAGAATGAGTATAACTTAGAAAGAGATGCTAAGTAGACATTTTCAGATTTTGGAGCAGTTCTGTGGGAACTCTTTTCGTGAGGTTTCTTAAAGTGATCTCTACCCATTTTGAATTAGTATTGGCTGTAGAAAGAAAAGAAGAAAAAAAAAGAGAGATACAAAGAAGAGACAAATGTAGGAGAAGAGGAAAACTGAAATAAAAATGAAAATGAAAATATTTTACCACAAGTGAAAAGTGGAAAGAAAAAAGAAAGATATTTCTCGCCAACAAAAAATAAATGAGAAGGTTTCCTAATGAGGCAAAAAGGGTTTGGGAACTCCATGCCAATCACGTGGGAGGGCTAACCGCAGACAGTATTTTTATTTCTCTCCACAAATAATCATTAATAATATTATATACTTGTACAATGCATATGTTGAATGATCTGTTTCTTGATAGATAACTGATTATAATCAGAATTATATACTACAATGGCAACAGATAGATTGAAAACAGAAGTATCTAATCCAAGAGGAATTCCAGAGGCAAAATTCATTGAGAACATAGATGATTTCATAAATCCAAAGACATGTACAGATGCAGATGTAACCAATTTCTTGAATGAATTACAGATGCGTTTGGAACAATATAAATTCATGGAAGAATCTAAAAGAGGTACTCTTGCAAACCTAGAAAAGAAGATCCCCGATATCAAAAATACTTTGACAATGTGTGAGTTCTTGAAAGAGAAATATGAATCTAAAGATAATATTGATGATGATAATGATGATAATGTTGATAATGACAACAACAGATCTTTAGCAGTAGATTATCAACTCAATGATACTATATATGCTACTGCTGATATACCCATTGAAAATTGTAAATCAGTGTCACTATGGCTTGGTGCAAATATAATGTTAGAATATCCAATTGATGAAGCCGTTGAAATGTTATCTGAAAGATTAGAAAAGGCAAATGAATCCAGAGATATTACCCTTGAAGATTTAGATTTCCTCAGAGCTTGTATAACTACAATGGAGGTCAATACTGCTCGTGTATATAATTGGGATGTTCAACGTCGTAAATCTATAAAAGCTAATGATGATAATTCCGGAAACTGATCATATAAACATTACATAGATTTTTATATATATACTATACATAACAACACAAACCCTTCATCTGTTGAAAGTATCAAACACTTGCTGCCCAATTGTCCTTGCTGGTGTATCATCTCTACTTTCTGCCTCCATATCTTCATCAAAATCATCTTCATCTTCTTCATTATGATTATCAAATTCCACATTATTTCTAAAGTTCCGATTGTTGTTATTAATAACACCAGTTATAATACCTTCATCTTGATTATTCTCATCATTGTATAGATTTGAATTTTGTATATTAACCCTTCTAGTTTCAGCATTTGAATTACCAGTACTGGGAGCATTATCTCTCTCATTGTTTAATCGTGATTGAGTGTTATCTTTTGTAAATTTATAGTAGATACAATCAAGGAATTTCAATGAACTGTCTGTAAATGGCACTAGATCATGGAAATACAAATATCCAATTGAATATCCAATCGAACATAAAATCAATGAGGGTAATCCTTCATCCACCATTAACAGGAAATATAATACTTGACATAAAAGCTTATCCGTAATGGTAATACACATAGTTTCACCTAATGGTTGGAAATTTGCCAGGTTGCTGAAATCAAATTTGGCAATATATGTTCCTGGTATGTATTTGGTATATGGATAATACAGTCCGAATAAAATACCAAATGGTCCACTCGGTATAAACAGATCCCATCCAACTAGTTTATACAACGAGAATGATGTAATTGATATAGCTATTAAATTGTAAATGTATAGTAGTATTATGATTTTCAGTATCTTCAAACTTCCGAAAACTCTTTCCAATCCTTTCAATCTCATCATAACTAAAACACATGCTAACGTTATCTCAGATTGACTTTGAAATTGTAATTGTACTATCAAAAATCTCCAATATTGGCCCCACTCAGTAATAAATGGATCATATGCTAACATGAAATATGGTTTACAATCTAAAATTGAAACAAACAATGGAATCCCTAGTATTGCAACAGATGACCATACCGATATTGGTAGTAACTTAAAACCAGGAGGTAATGTTGAACTCATTGTTTAAGTTGCTGTATAGATAGTAATTATGATAATGATAAATGCAATACTAATTAACAAATCCCCATTGCTTTTGTACGATGCGCTTTATCTCGATTTTCTCAACTTCCTAATGTTCTACTCTATTTCCATTACATTGATGTATCCATTACTTCATTCTCCTTTCCATGCAATGATCATATAATGTCTAATACAACAAATCGATTGGGTGCACAAGGTCAACAGCTTTTACACAATCTACAAAACCTACAAAATTTAAATAGTAATCCTATTAATCCAACCTTTTTAGTACCAACAGAACTTGATTATTTGTTAAATGATATTACAAATGCAATACCGTATTCCACAAATCCTGATAAAATCATTTCATATCTAGCATACTATTATCCCAAATTGAAGAATACCGCCAATATAGAACTTTTAACTCTGAAATTTCTCCAATGTCCATTATTCTTCAGCTCAATCAACTTACTTACAGTGGAAACTTCATCAAAATTGATTGAACTATTTCAATACATTATTATAACAAAATTCAAAGTGACAAATCCAACTGTTCCCTTCCATCAATTCTATACATCAATATATAATGCTATAAGATTGTCAATCTCAACTGACTCAACTTCTTATTGGAAAGTTATACCAATATTGAGTGGATGTATATCATCAATTTCATTGATGAATAACTACAATAGATATCCAGAATATTCAAATGTCATCTCTAAATTGAATAGCTTGTTTATTAAAACATATTCAAATTCATTACTAGCAATATACAGGATGAACCTTATGCCAGTATTGAAGACTTCTTTCACATTATCATTGGTGTACACGCAAGAGCATATGGATCAATCATTCTATTCACGATTATCGACCACAAACTCTTCAATAATTGAAGAAATTACTAATATACTATTTCTCTCTGATCATGGACTCAACAATGGATCTTTATTACAATCGAATATGTCATATAATGAAATAATGAAAACAAAACCAGCTATAAGATTCATCAATAGATGGGTTTTCGTCTATTCAAAAGTATTGCAAAATACGAAACCATCTTTGAAATCAGTTTACACATTATTGTTAGCAGTAAACAATATTTTCACATTCAGTTTCAATATTCATAGAGCTCAACTTGAAGACATAACGCTGGAATCCGATCGATTGAAATTGTTGAAGTATGTCTTTTTCTCAATAGTTATGTTTTTCGAATGCACCACTACATTCATTATTTCTGGTGACTGTCCGCTAGTTGAGAACACTTTCATGATTGTTGATAAAATGCAACACACTTTATTCAACCTTTCATATATCCTAAATCAAATCGGTACTGGAGGTTTTGATTCGTATAACTTTTTATTCGATTCTACATCTTATTTCTTATCAGTGAAATCTCCAGATTTTTTACAAAAACTACTATATTCGTTATTGAATGAAATACCTGCATCATTGAACCATTTATCCAAAGTAGAATCTTCGAAGCTTGATTATTTCTTGAAACTAGTTGAAACAACAATCACCACTTTGAAACATGATTTCAAAGTGAGTACGATATTCCCAATGCTGAATAATATCCTCAAATCACCATATTCTCAAATAACAACCGTTGAATTATGTCACTCTATAATGATCAAACACTTAGAATCTTTAATGGAAAGTACTAACACTGATCAGAAAGAACTTGAAAACATACTCTACACATACTTTGAGCAAGTGTTAACACACTTCCCAAAGTCCATTTCTCTTCAACAGGCATCATTCATCATCATTAAATCTGGACATGTATCCTCAATCATACCATCTTTCATCTACACGTTAATAGATCTTCTGCATTTTCATATATCAGTTTCTGCATATACACCATTACCAGCAAGACATTTATTTGTCAATGGTAATGAAGTAATACTTCCTGAAAAATTGACCAACAGACGTGCAGGATTGATTGCATTGTCATTCGATTTATTACAATTTGTACCAATTGGAAAGTTTGACTTTTATTTGAGTAAATTCAATGAACAAATCTCGTCACTTATTGGAGATCGTGATATTCATACATTGTACGATATGTTTTGGGATAAAATATTGTATATCAATAAATTTGACACACAAAAGGGACAATCTGGAATTAATTGGTGGTATGATAATATCAATAATGGATTTGTTCCAAAACTGTAAAAATTCAACCAGGACCCCTTTTTCTTCTTTCTCTTCTTCTTCTTCTTCTTCCTCTTGTTTCTTTTAGTATCTACTTTACTAATTATATAATATACAATCACACATATAATACAAAACAGTTACTATTTCTTCACTGAATTTCTTCGATATTATCTTCTCCCAATAAATCTTCCAATGGACAATTTGGATGGATTATATAGACCAATTTTTTATTTAATTCCTTATTTTTACGTTTCCGCCATTCTGCTTGTTCCTTCATAACACGTTCCTTCTCTTCATCAGACATAGATGGATCTATTATCAATTCATTAGGTATTTGTTCTTGATCAAAATCAGTAGGATCCGGATTAACACGCATTAATAGATTATCCTTAACAAGTTTATTTAAAACTTTTTTAGCTATTTTCAATTCTTCCCAATATTCATCAACTGAATCAAGTTGATCTTCAATGGCACTCATATACCAATCTAATAACTCCTTCTGTGTGTAACCTACTATATCATCACCATCTTCTTCAACACCTTCACTCTCCTCCATCGTATGCATCTCAGTTTCTTTATCTTTGATATGTTGTAAAAAGATGTTACGCAAATTGATGAAAACACTATATGGTATATGACTGGAATGTTTCTGCTTCTTTGAATTATCTTTATCTTGTATATTGACTGCATCATCCAAGATTCTATCATCATCGATATCAACATGATCAATTGCACCTTCATCTTTATTACTGTTATCGTTATCGCCATCTCCACCATCATTGTTATTTCCACCATCGTCATCATTACCACCATCGTCATCATCATCATCATCGAATTCAAGATCTTCCTTTTCAACTCTGATAATTGATTGTTTTAGTAAATCATACGCTTCAGCTACAAATGTAGGTGTAATATCATCTTTACAATTAGCCCTTGCAATAGCTTCTGATAATCTAATTAAGGATTCCAATTGTCTAACTGTAATTCTATAACTTGCACGTCCATCTTTACTATCATCTGCCCTTAACTCTTTATACCTTTCAATAAGATAGGCTCTAGCTGGACGTGTTAATTTTGGTTTAACATTTTTAGCATATTTGATATATCTTAAAACTTGTTCCTTAGTGTAAGGAGGATTCAATGCTTCATCTCTGTATAAATGTAAATTAACAATATGTGTTGCTAATTGTGTATCAATTTTTTCATTACATTCATCAATTATGACAAAGAATAAATCAAATCTCGATAAGATTGGTCCTGTCATATTTAAATTACTACGTAATCCAACTTTAGAATTATAACGTCCACCAATTGGATTAGCAGCCGCTAAAATTGAAGTTCTTGCATTTAATGTTGCATGAATACCAGCTTTAGCAATGGAAATAGTTTGTTGTTCCATAGCTTCATGAATAGCAACTTGATCAGAGACATCCATTTTATCAAATTCATCAATACAACAAATACCATTATCTGCTAACATCAAAGCACCAGCTTCAATTGTAAATTCTCCACTTTCTTCATCCTTAACAACACTTGCAGTTAAACCTGCAGCAGAAGAGGCCTTACCTGATGTATAAACTGATCTTGGTGCAAAACTATTGACCCATTTGAGAAATTGTGATTTAGCACATGATGGATCACCAACTATACAAACATTGATATCACCTCTTAAATTGATACCTTCAATGGTCTTTTTATGAACACCGCCTAATAATTGTAACAATATCCCCTTTTTAACAACTTCATGTCCGTAAACTGAAGGACAAATTGATTGTACTAATTTAGAATAAACATTTCTATCAGAGACCATTTCTCTTAATTCATTAACTTCTGATTGTGTTAAATTTGATAAAAATAATTCCAATGAATTGTTATTATCATCTTGAGATTCTAATAAATCTTTATTAGACATTGAACTAACATGACAACCTAAGAATGCAATTTTATAAGTTAAATCTCTAGCACCTAATGATCTCATATTGATACCTGTTGTTAAAGCATCATTTGAACCACTAGTACCTTTAGTACGAATTGTTGCAGCCGTAATACCAGGTAGTTGATATTGTGAAACATCAGGTAATACGATTTCAGTACCAGTGAATTTACATTTATCACCAGGTTTGGCTTTATCTACCAATTCACCTCTTAATATTATATCTAAAGTTCTTGGCATTGAACCATTAGGTATTTCATTTGAATTTTCTTGAATTCTTACCTTTTGCCAATCTAAGAAATGAGATTTTGATATAACTAAAGTCCAATCTGATTGATTAACACATGTATTATTGATACAAGAAGTTGGTTCAGTATATTTAAAAGTTTGTTCTATATTTGTAATTAATGCTTTACAAACATCACAAGTGAAGGCAGCTTTATATAATTCAGGTCTGATTTCACTAGTTCTAGTAACTGTACCTGAAATTGTCATTAGCATACCTATATTTTCCGCCTTTAATTCTCTAATTCTATGAATTATCGATAAATTGTAAAATGAGATTTGGAAATCTCTTTCAATAGTTTCAGATAAGTTATCATCATTTGATATAGAAGTTGAAACTGAACGTCTTAAAAATTGAGGTTGATGTTTAGCAACGATTTCTCTCAAAGAATTTTGTAAAAATGGTAAAAATCTATAGAATTGTTCACTAATTGCATCAGCTAGAATTCCATTTTGATAATTTAGTAAATGTTTAAAATCTATATCTAATAATGTACTATCATTGCTTACCATTTTAGCAACTCTTGCTAGATATATTTTACCTTCAAAAGTAGGATCATATTCACTATCTGATTCATTGACGGTATAAGTTTCTAAAAACTCTTCAAAAGATTCTTGAACAGTATTGGAAATTTTATCTATAACTTTTGGAATATTTGAAACTCCTCTTTTAACACGCATTTTTTGAGCATTCTCTGTTCCTCTTGATCCCATTATATTTGGATCAACACCTCCACTAGTGGTATTGTGTCTTCCTTGATTCAAGATATCACTAGTTGGCATACCTAGTCCACTATTTCCACCAAAGAAAGATGATTGATTATCAGTACTATGGTTATGGTTATTATTATTATTATTATTATTATTATTGCTACTATTGTTCATTGAATCATCTATATTGAAATCACTTAACTGAGAGCTTGCAGCTACTCCATGCATTCTGTCATCTTGGGATAAAATAGGTGAAGAGGCGACGTTTGACATGTGTTGTATGGTTTACGAAGAAAAAGAAATGATAAATACATGTACGTGTTTTATCTTCAACATGAAAATTATCACTTTTTCAAAGAATAATGGGAGAGAAAATAAAATTCGCAGCATCTTTCTTTCACTTTTTTCATGATTTTTTTTTTTTTTTTTTTTTTGGCGTTTGCTTTTTCCAATTTCGGAGAAATTGCCTATTTGGGCTTAATTAAAGAAATATATTATATAAAGAAACAGAGTTAACATAACCAATAGTAGAATCTTATAAGTATACTCTTAGAGACAGGTGGAATATATTCAGCTTGATCTTTTTCAACTTCAGAATGGCCTGTAAAATAGTCAATTTCTTTTAAGTGAACTCATAATCTATAATTTTTATACCGAAATCATATGACCAATATAGAGAATGAAGACTATTGGCAATGTGATATAACGAGCAACAAGATCATTAGTCTTGGAATGGAAGAAAACTGCATGTGAGAAGAAGAGTATTTAGAAATAAGCACCAGAAAGTTAGAATGGAGGTGTGAAAGTGATTATTTGCATTCATATCATGATAATCGATAGCTTTCATGAATCTAATATGAATACTACCTATGGAAATCCTAGATGAAATATTTGTTAAAAGAGTGAAAACTATTGCTGAATTATTTGATACATTTAGAAATGAAACTAAACCAATCAATCCAGTAATTGTAACTGAATAAACAGGTATACCAAATCTATTTGTTCTTGCAAATATTCTAGGAACTTCATCTCTAATTGGTATTTCTGGAAACATTTAAGAATTACCACGAGAATATGCTGAAGTTCGGATCACAGCATCAACTATATGGTTTGAAACTAGGATACTTGCATTTTAGAATTCCAATAACGAAAGGTAAAACGGTGGCACCTGCAGCTCTATTATTAATTGTATTCATTAATCTTGGATTGTTTGATGTAACCATTATACCTATTGTTAATGAACCAAATACAGTAGAAAAAGATCATTATATAAATGGATCTTGGAGTTTCCTTTGGTAGTTCAACTCTTTGATGTTCAGCTTCAGCAGCATATGGAGCTAAGGATTTACCTGTATAACCGAATACATCTGGGAATTTTCCAATAATGGAAACCTATAATACACTATTTTATTTATATAATATATTAATTATTTTCAATATACCCACGTGACCATCTCGGAATAATTACATACTATATCTCGGAAAAAATAATGATAATACTAATAGTAATAATAATAATATTAATAAAGCCACACATTATCTTTATTACCCCACAAACACAAACACAAACACAAACACACCGCGCCACATGCTGCGCCAATACTGCGCCACCAGTGTTTCCTCTCTCCGAAATTCTCCTTTCCCTCCCTCTCCCCCCCTCCCCCCAATCTTTTATATGCCCACTTGCCCACTTGCCCACTTGTTCACAGTTGCTGCTTAAACTTGCTGCTTAAACTTGCTCATTGTTACAGTTGCTGGCTGATGGTTGGTGGCTGGTGACTTATGGCTGTTACAATTTGTTGCTGTTGTTGCCGCTGTTGCTGTTGCTGCTGCTGTTGCTGCTGCTTTTCCCCATATTAAGCATCATTTAAATTTTAAAATTTCAATGACTTTTATTAATTTAAAAAAATATTAAACATGTCATTTTCAAATTATTCTATTATCTTCTATATTATATTATACTATATTATACTATATTATGCTATATTATTCCATTTTATATTTTATTCTATATATTATGAATTGAATAACCTTATACTTTTGTACTGTCTTCTATATTCTTCTTCTTCTTCTTCTTCTTCTTCTTCTTCTCTATTTCTTTATTTCTTTATTTCCTTTATTCCTCTCTTCCTTCTCCTCCTTTTATCAATTAACAATAAAATGAAAGGTCTTTTATATTATGGTAGAGAACAATTGAGATATTCTGAAGATATTACAGAACCTCAAATTAAAAATCCAAATGATGTTAAAGTTAAAATTGCTTATTGTGGTATTTGTGGTACAGATTTACATGAATATTTAGATGGTCCAATCTTCTTCCCACAACCAGGTTCTGTATCGGAAATCTCGGGTAAATCTTTACCTTTATGTCCTGGTCATGAATTCTCAGGTATAGTTGATTCTGTTGGTTCAGGTGTTCAAAATTTAAAACCTGGTGATAGAGTCGTTGTTGAAGCAACTTCTCATTGTTCAGATAGAGAAAGATATAAAGATGATTTAGTTAATAAAGATTTATCATTTTGTGCTGCTTGTAAATCAAATAAACCAAATTGTTGTAAAAGATTAAGTTTTGTAGGTTTAGGTACTGATCATGGTGCTTTCGGTCAATATGTTGTTTATGGTGAAGATCATATATTGAAAATCCCTGATGATTTACCTTTAGATTTAGCTGCTTTAATTGAACCTTTATCAGTTGCTTGGCATGCAGTTAATTGTTCAAATTTTAAACCTGGTCAAACTGCAGTTGTTTTAGGTGGTGGTCCAATTGGTTTATGTACAATCTTAGCTCTTAAAGGTCATAAAGCTGGTAAAATTGTTTGTTCTGAACCTGCTGATATTAGAAGAAATTTCGCTTCAAAATTAGGTGCAGAAGTTTTCAATCCTTTAGATTATGATGATCCAATCTCTTCTTTAAAAAATTTATTACCTGAAACTGAAGGTTTTGCAACTTCCTTTGATTGTTCTGGTGTTCAAAAAACTTTTGATACTTCATTAGATGTTTTAGGTCCTGGTGGAATTGCTGTTAATGTTGCAATTTGGCCAAATGTACCAATTCAATATGTTCCAATGTGTTTAACTTATCAAGAAAAATTAGCAACTGGTTCAATGTGTTATGTTACTCAAGATTTTAGAGAAGTTATTGAAGCAATTAAATCTGGTTTAATAGATAAAGAAGCAATGAAATTATTAATTACTGGTAAAGTTGAAGCAAAAGATGCAATCGAAGGTGGATTTATGCAATTAATTAATCATAAAGAAACTAATGTTAAAATTTTAATTGCTCCAAATGGTTTAGATATGTAATTTTCTTCTTCTAAAAAAAGAAAGAGAAAGAACCAAGTTATTTATTTATTTATTATAGTATAGTATAGTATAGTATTTTTTTCTTTGTCTTTTTCTTTTTCTTTTTCTTTTCCTCCTACTTTCTTACTTTTTTCCTTCTTCTTTATTTCTATCTTTATCTACTTTTTTAAACTTTTATAATATTTTAATATACTTTTAATGAATAAATGAGAGAAGAGAAGAAGAGTTCCAAATTTCACAAATTATGACAAAAAAAATTCTTTTTTTTTTTCTTCCTCCATAAATCAAAATAGCTTTTTTTATCTTGTTATTAAGCGAAACTATTTCAAAGACACCAAATTCACAATATTTCATCAATATAAAACTATTCTTTCAATAAATGATATATTTATTAACCTAAATGTCAAGTGATATTTCACGTGTATTACCACCAATTGGAACACGAATTCCATTCCCGAATTCTTCAGATACAGTTATTTTGAAATACGTCGGATCAGTAATTGGTCATGATGGAGTTTTCTGTGGTTTAGAATTATCAGGATCTTTAATAAGTAAGGGGAAAAATAGTGGTATAGTTAATGGTGTTAAATATTTTGATGTAAGTGTTGAAGGTAGTGGATTATTTGTTCCATTAAGGAAAATCATTAATTGGATTAGTAGTAGTGTGGATAGTAATGATAATAATAATAATAATAATAATAATAATAATAATAATAATGGAAATGGAAATGGAATTAATGGAGATTCTGAAAATCAAATTCAAATCAATGAATTGAAAAATCATATTAAATTACTCCAAGATAGACTCGAATCTAGAGAACAGGATTTAAGAGAATTGGATATACAAATTGATGAACTCGATGTTTCAATGAGAGCAAAAGATGCTAGATTAGCAAGAAAAGAGGAAAGATTCGAAAATTTTAAAAAGGAAAAGGAAAATGAAATAGATATTTTAATGAATACAATATCAACACTAGGAGAAAATATTGAAGAAATAAAGTTGAAATTACAAGAAAGGGATAGATTAATTGAAAATTTCAATAATAGAGGAATTGATAATGAATTGAAGAATGAATTAGAGAATTTGAAGAAAGACTACCAAAATCTTCAAACTATGAAAGATAATGAAATAAATAGATTGAAACAATTCGAAATAGTGAAGAAAGAACTTGAATTAGAAATTGAAGAATTAAAGAAAGGTAGAGATAATGAACTAAATAACGATTGTAATAATATTCTCAAAGAAGAAAACGATAAACTTAGGGAATACAACAAAGAGTTATCTGAAGATAACAATAAACTATCAAAAGAAAATGAGAGATTGAATAATGAATTAGCTCTACGTGATAAAGAAATCGAACAATTAAAACAACAACTAAGAGAGAGAAACATTGATAAAGATGGAACACTTAAAATATATGTCCCAGAAGATGATATTGAACCAAGTGCTGGACGAGATTTGTTCTGTAGTTATTGTGATCGAGATGGACATAATAAAGACGATTGTCCATATGAAAATGACAGTAATTTAGATATGTTTTGAAAATTTTATATACTAGAAATTATTATAACTATAAAACTAATGTATTTACAAGATAGATTGAGATTAAATCTTGAATCTATGTTCAGGTTGAACATAGAATGGAGACCAGATACCTCTAACAGATTTATTTGAAGAAACCACAGTATGTTTAGGTTTCGATAGATTTCTACCAGAAGCATTAAGTAATATTTTCAATTTATTTTCAACAACATCGATATTCCATTTTCTAACACAAATTTGTTTAGTTAAATCATTTGAATAGTTACCGAAAAGGACTGGATGTTTACCAGGTTTTTCTAGAACATGAAATTCAACAGATGGATATTCTTTTGCAATTTTTGATAATCTTAAACGTAGGAAATCTCTGACACCAGCCGATGAACCACCAAAGTTACAATATGTGATGGTGATTCGTTTACATGGAAGAATGAACGCACCTAACCCATTACGAGCCTTTGACACTTGTTGTATTGCTGTTATACCAACCATCTATGCTTTGATATAAGTTGGAAACAGAAAGTAGAAGAAGAAGAAGAAGAAGAAGAAGAAGAATAAGTAGAAGTAGAAGAAACAAGAATGAATGAATGAACAAGAAAACATGAAAATTCGGAAAATTTGGAAAAAATGGAGAAAAAAAAAAGAAAAAGAACAAACCAATGAAGATTTTTATAATAAACTTGATTATTAATTTAATGACTGACTACATACATTTCTCTTTTAACTATTGAACAACTACAAGAGGAAATGCAGAGACGATTCTTTTCTACTTCAACTAGAGTCTGGCGACATTATACAACTACTTTCAAAGCATCCAATCTTGGTCAAAATTTGGCTAAATATGATATATATGCACTTGCAGATAAACCTGAAAACAATGTAGAGATGGTATCTCATGATTCTATTGTATTCTCCAATCTTAAAGTAGTGAAATCTCCAAATAACGATGGCACTCCTGTATGTGCATTGCTTTTAAGTAATCAAATATTTGAAATATCACTCGAAGGAACTGAATTTCATCATAAAGGAGTGGTTATAGAATTACCTGATTCAATTTTAGACATTTATTCAATAGTATATCCGAAACCTGAATTAATAGTTATTGGTATGGGTCAAAAGAGTCGAATTATTGGTCCTAAAACGAAATCAAAGTTTAATGAATTAGGTATACGTATTGAAACTGGAGACACCAGATCAAGTGCTTTGAGTTATGATTTACTTGCAACTGAGAGATCACCAGCTCTTGTTTCTGCAATAATGTTACCTCCAAATATTTGAAAAATAAAGAGATTTTCCTATATATCATATATCATATATCATATATCATATTTATAATTTATAATTTATAAATGAATTAATTAATGAGATTATTTAAATAACTTTAAGTTTAGCACTTAAAACGAATCCATAAGCTGCCATTGCAACGATTGAAACCATATTAGCAGCCATACTAGCACCATGCCATTTACCGAATTCTTTATCAAGTTCTTTAACAGCACCATCTGATACTGCACGTTCATTATCACCATTATATTTAGTATCAACAATTTCCCAACGTTTAGATTTAAGAACTGCACATTTTGGTGTTAAATAGGCTAAATTTGCAATACCACCAGAAGCACTAGCAATTAATAATGTTATACCAATAGCTGAAAGTGAATATGGTGCAGTAAGTGCAATAACTGCAGGTGCAAATGATTGTGTTGCAAATTGGATTGGTAAAACTGCACCTTGGAATTCACCAAATTGACGACGTGGTAATGTATCGAGAGCTTTGATTGATGCTACAAATGAATGAAATGTAGTAGATCCAAGTGTGTATCCATAAGCAAGTATATGTAATGGAAGTAGAATACCCATTGTTTGTTAGTGATGTATGATAAGGTACTACAGGAACTACAGGAACTACAGGAAGAACAGAGTGATGCTAATAGTTTGCTGTAATACATTATCGTGGTCATCACATTATCACTTTATCACTTCATAATTTTTTATATTTTTTTTTTGGGGGGGGGGGGGTGTTGATAGCTGGAAAATTGGATTATTGTTCCATTATTGGGCACTATTTAGGATATCGATTAGATATCATGAATCTATAATATACATACCGATAAAGAATAGAATAAATGAATTTATATAAAGGGGAGTCGCCAATGACTAAAATGAAGAAGAATTGAGAGATATAATGTAAATATGCATGTAAATATGTAGATTATGAGAATTTGGTCTATAACACTCTGTCGTAAACAACAGGTTGTGGTCTTGTAATACAACAACATCTGGAGAACATTATTATGAATACCGTAACAAGAGACATAGCTGTACCAACCCATGTAAGTACAAGAAAATTTCTTGAAAGTTGTGCATGTACACCGAATGTGTTACCATATTTATTGAATTCTGTTTCAATATATTTGAAAGCACCAGTTGCACAACCTGAAGATATCATTGCAGATATGAATGCTAAAAATTGGAAAAATAGAACAACGACTGTTCCACCAATACACCAACACAAGAGTTGACATAAGATTGCAACAACTGTCAAACAAATTGCAATAATTGAGCAGATATAAATAACTTGTGATAAATGACTGGCAGTTTTAATATAATCTTTTAAACCACCTGGTAATGAAATATCTGATTCTGTTACTTTTATTCCTAATTTATTATGATCATTTATTTGATCAAGAATGAAGGTGACTGGATTGAATGTATAATCAATTGAAGGTTTGGTACATTCCGAACTTTTAAAATTGATATCTTCCCATGTATTATCATTTGTCATAACGGTATCACCTTGTGTACCTCTACAATATCCATACATTCCAAATATATACGCATCTGCAAACCCAAGATCCGATATTGAGGCACTACTGGCACCATTATATAATGATTGAATATGCATTTTGGCCATATTCAATTCCAACAAAAAGATTGATGATTTAGCAGCTTGTTCACCAATCGTACCGATATTAGCAGCAAGAAGCAATGCTAATGACGTCAATGCCGACGCTATCACGAAAACAGTTCCTAAGAATCCACAACAGACCATCTCTCTTACCTAACAAGAGCCAATACAAAGAAGCAACTAAGAGTTTTAAATCATAAAGCTGGAAATCATTCACTTTCTTATAATAAATTTCAGAAAAAGAATTTCAGAAAAGGTAAACAAAAGGTGAAAAGGAGGCTGGGCGCTTTTTCTCTTTTTTTTTTCTTTTTTTTTACTTTCTTCTCTGATATTGTGTCAAATGTGGTTTCTATTTTTATATTGGAAACAGTTTTCTATTTTAATCTATTTTTATCTATTTTTATCTATATAATTACAATAATAATCAATATTTATGAATCAATAACCATCAGGAAGTAATCCCAACTTCTCCATACGGATACGCACTGCATTACGATGACCATCTAATCCTTCAACTTCGGCTAGGTCCATCACTGCACATCCGATATTAGAAAGACCTTCCTTTGTAACAACTTGTGATGTAATGAATTTTTGAAATGTAGCAGTATTAACACCACTATACATTCTAGCATACCCATATGTTGGTAAAGTATGGTTAGTACCACTAGAATAATCTCCACATGATTCTGGTGATAATGCACCAACGAAAACTGAACCTGCATTATCAACTTTTGGAACCCAAGATTCAGCATTTTCAATTTGTAAAATTAAATGTTCTGGTGCATATTTATTAGAAAGTTGGAATGCTTCCTCCATTGTTTTAATTTTTAATGTAGTTGAGTGTGAAATACATTTCCTAACAATATCAACTCTTGGTAATTGTAATGCTTGTCTATTAACTGCTTCATCAATTAAATCAATTTCTTTATCATTCATATCAACTGCAATCAATATAACTTGTGAATCAATTCCATGTTCTGCTTGTGATAATAAATCACTTGCAACAAAATCAGGATCCGCATGTTTATCTGCAATAACTAAAACTTCACTTGGACCTGCTGGCATATCAATTGCACATAATGCATTAGAATCATTTGAAACTAACATCTTAGCAGCTGTAACAAATTGATTACCAGGTCCCATAATTTTATCACATTTTGGAATACTTTCAGTACCATATGCCATTGCTGCAACTGCTTGTGCTCCACCTGCCATTACAATACATTTAGCTCCAACTTTATGTGCAACATAAACAACTTCAGGTGTTAATTTACCATCTTTACCAGGTGGTGTTGCAAATATAATTTCTTTACAACCTGCAACTAATGCTGGAACTGATAACATTAATGATGTTGATGGTAAAACTGCTGTACCACCTGGAATATAACAACCAACTTTTTCAATTGGTCTTGCAAATCTTGAACAATAAACACCAGGACTAGTCTCAACTGTTAAAATATCAGTTTGATTTTGTGCTTCATGGAAAATTTTAATATTCTCAAATGAAATATCAATTGCTTTCTTAACTTTTTCAGAAATTTGCATTAAATCTTCACTAAATGGTGCATTTAAAACTGGTGAAGTTAGTTCAACTTTATCGAATTTAGCTGTTAATTCTAATAACGCTTTATCACCATTTTTCTTAACATTTTCAACAATTGGTGTAACTAATGACATAATATCTGCAGATTTTTGAATTGGTCTCTCTAAACATGCTTCAACTTCTTTTAATGATGCAGTTTCTGCATCAATTCTATTCATATAAATTTTACCTTCTAAATTAACAACTGTATCAGTTTTCTTAACTTCTTCAACTTTTTCAACTTGTTTAATAAACTTTGGTTTTGCATCACCTTTCCTTCTTGTAACTTTCAATGATTTCATATCAAGATTTTTCTCAATATCAGAAATTGAAACTCCATATTTAACACATCTTGTAAGTGCAAAATAGAATAAATCTGCTGCTTCCCAAGAAATTTCTTCCTTAGTCTTAGCATCAGTTAATTCTTCTGCTTCTTCCTTAATTTTAGCATTCAATAAATCTTCATCATCAAATAATCTTTTCGTATATGAACCTTCAGGTGCATTTTCTTTACGAGAAATTAATGTACTTTCTAAAGATTTTAAACCATTGAAATTACCAAAACATGAATTTGTATTTAAATGACAAAAACCTGGGCCTGATTGTTCAACTATAAATTTCAAACAATCATTATCACAATCTAAGTCAATTGAAATCAATTTTTGGGTTGCACCACTAGTTGCACCTTTATACCATAATCCATGTTTCCTTGATTGATAGACACCAGTTCCAGTTTTGATTGATTCACTGATGGATTTGATGGATGAATATACTAAACCAAGACATTGATTCGATGAATCAACAACTAGAGTAGTAAATAATCCATCGACACGATCAGTAACTAATGATGGAATAATAAATTCAACAATTGGATAACTACCACTAGAAACATTCTCATATTCATTTGTTAGATATTCAGAGTTAATAATTGGAATATAACCAGATTTTGTTAATGATTTCAATTCATCTAATGTAGTATTTTCAGTAATATAAACGAATGAAGAAATAGATTCGGAAGCTTTACCCTTTGCAATAGATGGTGATGATAATGCAATAGATGTCACATTCTCATTAATCAAGGAATCTGATTTCAAAGTAATTCTAGCATTAGGAATCTTAGATACAATTTCTTCACTTTGTTGAACAGTGGCAAAAATAGATGTAATACCATTGTTGTATAAGACTAAAATAGAGTCAATAACTTCATCTGATATATCAGTTTTCAAATCAACGTGAACCCTGATATTGGAAGTTTTGGAAATTTTGATAATCGAATCAGCGTTTGAACCGTTGAATTCATAGATTGCTTGACCAACAATATCAAGCGATTTGTTGGTACTAGCACCTGCTGAATAATATGGGAGTACTGGATAAGCCATTTGCAAACTGAAACAGATGAAATAAAAGAACAAAGAAACAAAAGAAATACAAAGCACTACAAAACTGGAGAAAAAGAAAAGTGAAACTCGATAACGGTCATTTATGAATGAAAAAATTAAAAAAGTGAAAAAAGTGAAGAGAGAAAAAATATTCTCTCACCAATTAGTCATTATCCCGGAAAGAAAGAGAAAGAGTCTTACCATAATATGTGTATATGTATATTATGATCATGTACGAAATTTAGTTGTTAAACAAGAACTGCATATCTGCAGCTGTAAGCTGATTGGCTGCCTTTTCATCACGATCTAATGTCGCCTTAACCATATTAGCCTTCTTCTCTTGTAACTCAATAATACGTGATTCAATACTATCCTCAATTACCAATTTAACAATTCTGATAGGTCGATGTTGTCCAATACGATGGATTCTATCTGCTGCTTGTCCTGTATCCAGTGATGGATTCCACCAACTATCTAAAATGAAAACTTGATTGGCTTCAACTAAATTCAATGCAACACCACCAGCTTTAAGTGAAACTAAAAATACTTCAACTGATGGTGTTTCTAAGAAATATTTAATTGATGATTGTCTTTGAGTTGGTGTCATTGATCCTTGTAATTTAACTGTTTCAAATCCTGCCCTTTTCAATCGCCATTCTACTAAATCAAGCATCGATGTAAATTGTGAGAAAACAATTGATTTAGTAGTCACTCTATCAGATCTTGATCTATATAATTCCTCCATTAATGCTTCAATTTTGGTAGATGATTTCCAATTACCTCCCATATCAATTCTATTAACAATCGATCCCTTCTCTAATGCTTCAATATCCATCTCTAATGCAGGTGCTTCTAAATCAATACTTAATCCAATATGACAAACTGGACACTTCAATTTACTACTATCTCCTTGAAATCCTTCAACATATTCACTAATACAAATTCTACAAAATTTATGATGACATTTAGATTCAATAGGTTCCTCAGATTCATCATCACATAATTGACATATAATTACTCCTGGTAATGTCTCAAATGAATTCCCCTTATTGTTTGACTTTGAATTATCTGTCGGTCTTTTCATTTTCTTCAAAACTAAATCTGGATGATCTGCTAATTGTCTCATTCTTGTAATTAATGTGAAAATATTAGCATAATTGTTTAAAACAACACCTTCAGCAACATAATCATCAAATTGTCTCTTGGAATTGGTATATAATGATTGGTATAGATCTTTCTCCTCTGGATTGAAGAAATCTCTTCGAATTTCGACAATTTTAGGTGGTAATCCCAAATCATCTGCCCTTTCAACTTTAGTTCTACGAATCATTATTTGTCTTAACAATAGTTGGATCCTATGGAAACTCTCTTCACCTTCAAATTGTAAACCATATTTTTGTATATTTTTAAGCATGAAATGATTGAAATAATTCAGATGAACCATTGGTGCATGTCCACACTGTGCACAAACTTTATAATCAGGGAAATTCCATTCTTTTGATTTACATGGACATTTCGTACAGAAATATTCACAAAATGGTGAAATATCTAGAAATCTAATCAATGAATATAACTCACCAATTCTATTCTGTAATGGAGTACCAGTTAAACACCATCTTTTCTCACAATTTAATACATCACATGCTTTGGCAGTTGAACTTGTCCTATCTTTGATATTATGTGCTTCATCTAAAATGACTCTATAAAATTTATGTTCATGTAAAATACTTTTCTCTTTAACTTTTTTGAATTTCCTTGTAAATCCATATCTCTCTTTACGATAACAACTTTCAACAACTGCGTAAGATGTTAAAATAACATCAAAATCTTTCAACTCATTTACACTTTTAGCTCTAGTTGCGCCATGGAATAAACCAACTTTCAAAATATTGTTTGTATGAGTTTCAATTTCTGATTTCCACTGCATTAAGGCTACTGTTGGTGCCACAACTAAATTAGGTCCCTTCGTTCGATCATGCATCATTAATGATATCATTTGTATTGTCTTACCCATACCCATTTCATCAGCAAGTATACCACCACTATAAGTCCCTTCCTCTTCTTGTTTAACCATCCATGATAAACCTTCGAGTTGAAAGTTTAATAATGTAACACCTAAATCATTAGGCTGTTCTGCTCTTTCAATTTCCCTTTTCGCAGTTTCTTCTAACTTAGGGAATACTTCCCTAAGTTCAGGATGTGATTCATATAATCGATTAGTACGTCTTTCAAAAGGAGTTAGTTTTGGTTTAGGTTCTTTCTTTTTCTTAGTACGTTTAGCAGGTGTCTTTCTTTGATGATTTGCTAGTTTCTCGACTTCATTATCTGATTT
The DNA here is from genome assembly GCA_030579495.1 of Pichia heedii. Classification (NCBI taxonomy): domain Eukaryota; kingdom Fungi; phylum Ascomycota; class Pichiomycetes; order Pichiales; family Pichiaceae; genus Pichia; species Pichia heedii. Next base: position 145,935 of record JAKTRA010000020.1, on the reverse strand, counting down.
AACAAATCCACCTTCCTCTATAACATTATCTTCAACAACTTGTAAATCATCATAATCATCATTCTTATCTGCTTCATCGTGACTGGAAATAACATTCCTTTCCTTAGTTATAATGATATCATCATCACTTAGATCAATGACATTTTTGTCGTTATGTCCTGAAATCACAATATCTTCTACATAATCATCATCATCATTATCATCTTCATCCTCATCTTCATCGTTGTCGTTATCAATATTATCTTCGACTTCGTCCTCTTCATCTTCTGCCTGTGCTCCATCACTCACGTCAGACTCTTCTTTATCACGCGTACTTGATTTGCCTTCAGATTTTTCAGTTTTCCTATTATTTTGGACTTTATTAGTAGCAGCTTGTAGTTTTATTATTCGACTGGATCTTCTAAGCCTAGCACTAGTATTAACACTCATTATTTAATGATTACTTTGTGGTACTTTAAACAAAGAAGATATAAAAGAACTGAAAAAAAAAAAAGAAACGAACATGTAAGAAGAAATAAAACGCAAATTATTTTTTTTTTTCTTATCTAATAGTTACTTAATTATTACTAATAAAAACAAAATTATTTCTACAATGTTATTTAACCTTATCAAAATCCCAGAAAATATCACAATTTTTCTCCGTTTTAACTCTTTTCTTAGAAGATGCATCATCGCAATCATCTTCTGGTGGTGTTGGATATATACTATTACCCTTTAAATTCCAAATATTTTTAGATTTACATTTCCATCCCATATTACTATGTTTTAACAATTTAGATAATGACCGTTTATTGGATTCTCTCTCCGTGACAACTTCGTAAAAGTTCATTGATTTTCCCATAGATATACTAGAGACGGTAGTTGCAGCTTTGATACTCTTATTATTTGTATCACCCACTTTCATCAAGGATGATGGGGTAGATGATAAATTTAAATGAATTACAGGCTTAAAAGCATCAGAGATACAATATGCAGGTATTTTCCCAGTCCATAACGAGCTAGTATTACTATCTGATTTTTCTTCCTCTGTAGTTGGTAATTTAGTATTAAGTCCAATTGGTGTAACTAAAACAGCACTTGGTGTCAAATCTTTAGAATTTGAGTTGAGATTCGATAAACTGGATTTATTTTTATTTGTTACACCAACTTTCTTGGCACTAGCAATTATTTCACTCTCTTTATTCTCTAATCCAAATGTATCATATAATGTAGCAAGAAAATATGCAGCTGCTCCAGTCAATGAACCATTATTTATCGGTATACGAGTAGTTGGTGGTTTAATATTAGCAATCATACGTCTCTGTGCTCTTGCGATATCAATTTGCTTCAATCTACTCTCTTCCCTTTCAACAATTTCATTATTTGCCTTCAAAACCATTTGAACTTCAACTGAATTAACAGCTGAACTAGAAGTTGGTGGTGATTGATTAGTTGCCTTTGGTGTAGTTTTATTTGGTAAAACGGTAGGTGTGCTAACATTTGATGTTGTATTGGCATTAGCATTCTTATTAGATTTGGTATATTTTCTTTTAGGTTTCTTAGTTGGTACAGGCGTGGTGTTTGAAGATGGTGTTGTTTTATTGTTAGGAATGTTTGAACTCATAGAATATGGTGTTGGAACAATGGATGGAATTGCAGGTGATCCTTGTTGTCGTTGTTGTTGAGTATTTAATTGCTGTAGTAATTGTGAAGAGTTATTGATGTTTGCTTGTTGTTGTTTGATCAGATTTTGCATATCAGCTGGGTTGATGTTCGATGGAACTTGGGTAAATACACCTTTTGGAGGATTATTCTGGGTTTTCTGTGCTTGAGCTTGAGCTTGTAGTTGTGCCTGTAGTTGTGTTTGTTGAAGATGGTGTGCCTGTGCTTGGGCTTGTGCTTGGGCTTGTGCTTTTGCTTGTGCTTGTGCTTGGGCTTGTGCTTTTGCTTGGGCTTGTGCTTGGGCTTGTGCTTGGGCTTGTGCTTGTGCTCTTGCTTGCGCTTGTGCTTGTGCTTGCGCTTGGGCTTGCGCTTGGGCTTGCGCTTGGGCTTGTGCTTGTGCTTGTGCCTGTGCTTGTGCCTGTGCTTGTGCCTGTGCTTGAGCTTGTGCCTGTGCTTGAGCCTGTGCTTGAGCCTGGGCTTGTGCTTGGGCTTGTGCTCTTGCTTGTGCTTGTGCTTGGGCCTGGGCTTGTGCTTGTGCTTGTGCTTGGGCCTGTGCTTGTGCTTGTGCTTGGGCTTGTGCTCTTGCTTGTGCTTGTGCCTGGGCTTGGGCTTGTGCTTGTGCTCTTGCTTGCGCTTGGGCTTGTGCCTGTGCTTGTGCTTGTGCTTGTAGTTGTATCTGTGGCGAGTTCAAAGATTGTTGTTGATGTTGCATTTGAGCTTGAACTTGAGATTTAGCTATCTTACTACTTTGATCTTTAACAAACTGTAAATACTTTTTAACTTGATCATGAATTCTAACAATCAAAGCTTCATCTGCAACGTATTGACCAGACATACTCAATTTCTCTAAAATTTGCTTTAACATCAATTCACTATAAATAATTCTTTTTGTAGCATCATGTTGTTTAGTCATAAAATAGAAATTAGGTATAATTATTGTTTGACATAGAATCATCAATTGTTTAGAAGTTTTGGCTAATGATAAAACTTTCCTTTTATCATCATCACTTAAACTATTGGTCATATCTTTGAGATTAATAGGAGCATTTAAAGTTTCACGATAAATCTCTTTCAAATTTGTCCAATCTTCATTTGTTGCCTTCAGTCCTGGTAGTATTCTAGCACTTGTTCCATTTGAATTCATTGGTACTTGTGTATTATTGATTTCATTATTCAAATTATTAGAGTATTGATTTTGATTTGTAGGTAATTGTATTTGTTGAGTGGGATGAGTTGGCAATTGTGAGGGTTGAGAATTATTAGCTTTAGCTTGTTGATTTTGACCTTGTTGATTTTGTTGTTTCCTAACAGCTGATTTTTGTGCAGCTTGTTGTAATGAGTATTGTTGATTTTGTTGAGATTGTTTATTATTTGAGTAAATTTGAGTGTTTGCCATTACAGGTGATGAAAATTTATTATGATTCATATTCATATTATTCATTGCAATTGAAGGACTTGGTAATGTAGATAAATCAATAGATGTTGGTTTAGAAATTTTTCGATTATTCGAATTACTTACCGACATTGGTACACCATTATTCAATGATTTATCATTCTGATATGCCTGTTGAGTTGTATTCTGATTTTTCATTTGAGCTTGTTGAACTACCGGAGAGATATTAGCTTGAATATTAGAATGAGATTGCTGGATATTAGAAATATTTTGAAATTGCTGCTGCTGCTGCTGCTGCTGTTGTTGTTGTTGTTGTTGTTGTTGTTGTTGTAAAGGCATCTGTGGATTATTTGTTCTATTCGAATTCTGCAGGATATGAAGTAAATATTTACGAATATAATTAGCTTCTTCTTCTTGAGTTAATGTTTGAGGCAATTTCCCTAAAGACTGTAGTTTTCTAATGACTTGAACTGCTTGAGCCTTATAAGCATTGATTTGAGCCTGTTTGAGTTTAGATATTGGTTGGTGAGGTTGTTGTGATTGTTGAGGTACTTGTGCTTGAGCTTGTAGTTGTGCTTGTAGTTGTGCTTGTTGGGTTTGTTGAGTTTGTTGAGTTTGTTGCAATTGTTGTACTTGTGTCATTTGTGATCCTTGTGGTACCTGTTGAAAGTGTTGTTGCATTTGTGGAATCTGTGATACTTGTTGTGGTACTTGTTGTGATACTTGTTGTGGTACTTGTTGTGGTACTTGTTGTGATACTTGTTGTGGTACTTGTTGCTGTACTTGTACTTGTGGTACTTGTGATACTTGTGCTTGAGATACTTGAGGTTGTTGTGATACTTGAGATACTTGTGGTATTTGTTGTGTTGGTTGTGTTTGTTGTTCTCTCTGTCTATTCATCATAAGTATTTGTTGAGGATTTATAGCAGTTGAAGGAGGATTTGTAAAATTATTAGATACTGGTTGAGTAGGAATAGATGTTGATGAAGGATTATAGTTATTTTTGAACCATTCGACATGCATTGCATGAACATTTCTAATAATTTGCAAGTCATCTTGGTTAAGTTGATTATTTCTAAAATAAGGCATTATTTGTTGCCAAGTATTAAACATTGGTGGGAAAACTTTAGGTAATCTATCCAATAAAGCTTTTGGTATTGGAGCAGTATGTAAATTGATTTTTGAGTTTTGACCTTGTTGCTGATTATTTAAAGGTTGAACTGTTGTATTTTGAGGAGAGACATTTGAATTATACATCATTTGATTAAGTTGAGGAGATGAATTTGTTTGTTGCTGCTGCTGTTGCTGTTGTTGTTGTTGTTGTTGTTGTTGTTGAGGAGGAGTTTGATTAGATCTCTTTGCTTGAGTCAATGATGCAATTTTAGATTTTAGGAAATTAACATACTGTGTTTTATCTGTTGAATTTGAAAATGCATAATTTTCGAATTCTTCTGCAACAGGTTTAGCAGATTGTAGATTAAACGATTGACCTTGTATCTTTTGTAAAGATGTTAGGACAACTTTAATAAATTGAAGACGATCATTAGGGGATATCTGTAATGGTTGAGCGGGAGATCCTGCTTGTTGTTGTTGATAGTTCTGATTATTCATCTAGTATGTGAAATGAAGTATCAACACCTAGAGAAGAGAAATAACCAAGAAAACCAAGATAATTAAGAGAAACAAGAGAAACAGGTGATACAAACAAGAGTAATAAGATGAAATGATCAATAGAAACAGAAAAAAGAAACAAGAAAAGAAACAAGAAAAGGAAAAAGTCTTCAACAAAAAAAAGAGAGGAAAAAGCAAAAATAATGTCAAAATATAATAATGTGAGACATTAAATTTGTTATTGATTAAACTGAATATGGAAATACAAAGATGGCGGGTGTTTCCTATACATTTAATAACTTCAGTAGATACAATATTTTCTATTAGACATAGATATTAGATATAGATATATAGATATATAATATATAGATTATACGTAGTCTTCAAGCAGCTGCACCTGGAACACCTTCTTTACCTTTAAGAGCAAGAAGAAGGTCTCTAAATCTGGATTTATCTCTAAGATTGACTTCATCAATTGCATTTGAATTCTTATCCAATGCTAATAGTTGAACAACACGGTCCCAAGTAGTACCTTTTTCTAAGAATTTAGCCTTTTCCTCTAGAAACTTTTCAGCTTCTTTCTCTGTTTCAGCAATAGCATCATCCTTTTTGTTATTATAATTTTCATAAAAATCATCAATTGCTTTCTCTGCTTCCTTTTGAATATCATGAAGTTTACGAGCTGCTGCTTCATCTCTTTTACTGATTTCAAGTTCTCTTGTCTTTTTCCATTCCTGTATATGTACACTTTCTTCAAGGTTAAGATTAGAGAATTTCAATGGAAGGGATGATTGTTCATCTTTAGTTTCATCATCTTCTTGGTCATTATCATGATCTTTGTTTTCCTTTGCCAATTGATCAGCAGTAGAGACACCTACATCTGGGAATTGAGATTTAAAATCTTCGAATTCATCATCTTCATTATCTTCATTACCTTGATGAATAATATCATCTTGTTCAGTGGCAAATTCATCTCCTAGAGCTGATTTTTCTCTAGCCAAGAAATCTTGTGTATCATTTCCGGATTGTGACTCTGTGAGATGGTCTTGATCAACGTCATCGATTTCTGGGAATTTATCCGACATTTCTAGCTGTATAATGATAGTCAAAGTAAAATACAGTAAAATGCTGTAAAACACTGTAAAACACTGTAAAACACTCTAAAATACAATACAATACAATACAATACAATACAATCCTTTCTCTTTAGAAAACAATGATTTTTTTTTTTTTTTTTTTTGCAATTTGTCGCTCCTTCAATTTTTTTTTCCATTTATTTCACCAAATTCTTCTCAGTACCAACCATTTCCAAAAGGTTGAATTATATATAGTGTTTTCTATTATATAATTATATATTATTATATATTATTATCCTTTGTAGTATGTCATTCTCTACAGATAAGGCAGTACAGAAGTTGAAAACATTGGATGGAACACAACAATCTATTCAAAGTACTTCTCAATGGTGTCTTTTCCATTATCGTCATTGTAATGATATAGTTTCATTATGGATGAATGCATTTATTACACCAACTGATTTTAATAAAGACAATCAATCTGATTGTATGTATAGATTATCTTTATTTTATCTTTGTAATGATATTTTACAATTTAGTAAGAAACAAGAAACCAAATATGGTGGATATTTAAAAGAATTTTCAAAACATATGAAACAAGTAATGAATATTATACATAATGATAGTTCAAGTGCACATTTAATGGATAAATATTCACGTGTTTTACAAGTATGGATAGAAAGAGGTGTTTTTAAACGTAGTTTTATTAAAGAGATTCAAATGAGGAGTATTAATGATAGTAGCAATAATGATATAAACAGAGATATTAATAATAATCTTAATAATAATAATAATAATAATATACCATTGATAAATATGCCGGTTCATACATCAATACAAAATCCAATTATCAATCCAATTCCTAAAGAATTTGTTGAAATTATCAATAGATTCAAAGAAATGAAGGAAATTACTGAAAAATATGATAAAGATGTATCTAGTTTCAAGAAAACTGTTGATGATTTTTTGAAAAACAATGATTCAGGAACAAAAGCCGTAGAATTGAGTAATATATTGTCATCTCTATCATCTCTTGGAGGTGGAGGAGGAGAAAATGGAAATGAGAATGACAATGAGAATGAGAATGAGAATTTAGGAAATGATGGAATAGATAACGATGAAAAGGAATTAAAACGATTACAAGAACTTCAAAGAGATGGTAAAATACTTGAAAATCGTGCATCATCAATAATGAAAATGAGAGAAGATATTAGTGGACAATTACATCAACTAGCAGATTCTATTATTATATCTTCTAATGATGAAATTGGAGGATTATTAGCTATATTGAGTGCACGTGAATGGACATTAGAGGAAAGTAAGAGTCGAATTGCCGTATATAATTACGAAGATGGAACTGAAACAGTACCTGTTTACGAAGATGATAGTGACAAAGAGAGTGATAAAGAGAGTGAAGAAGAAGATAATGAAAGAAGTAATGATGAAGAAGATAATTCAGAGAATGAAAGAAAGAGAGTTAAGATATAATAAATATCAATTCGGATAAACCCGTCATGAGAAAGAGACTCATCCACACATGTAGAGTAGGAAAAGAAAAAAAGAAATGGAAAAACTTTTCGGAGTGTCAAAACAAAAAAATGAAAAAAAAATGAAAAATTCATGAAAATCTGCATGACTACATGTTTTTTTTCTTAATATTTAAATTTTATTTAAATTTTATTATAGTTATAGTAACGATTGAATTGTTTATTATATTATTTCCTATTATTTGGTATAATTTATAGTTTATATATATATTTATTTATATTATCCATCTTATTTTGAAAGTCAATGCAGTCGCCCACTCCATTACTGCAACTATCATCGGCTTTTCTTGAGTTCAATGAAAATGATAGAATAGACTGTGTCTTATTTATGGGCTCTCTTTTCGCCCATTCTCGTTCTTCAATCTTTGATCCACGTTTGGCTAATATTATATGGAGAATAGGTCAACACTCTTCAAATCCTGCTATTGTTAATGATATCAATAACAATTCTTTACCAAAGAATTATTTGGATACCATACGAGATATCTCCTCGGGGAAGTTCTGTCCGGAATTGGCACGTTCTATATCAAAGAGAATGATTATTTCCGGAAAACAGAATATATCTGAAAATCACCAGCAAAGTCAACAGCAAAGTCAACGACAAAGTCAACGGCAAAGTCAACGGCAAAGTCAACGGCAGGAACAGGAAAAACAACATGAACAGGAACACAGATTGAAGAATAATTCAAACACAAATACCGAAAGGAAACCTCAATTTTATATCGATCAATCTTCACCAGACTCACCTGCAATGTCTCCAACACCACCTTCAACTTCCTTAGATTCTTCATTACTGTCAAATGAGAAATCTACTAAAAGGACTTTGAAAAATCATATTACTAGTCATTTGAATAATCATAACTTTACTCATATTCACAGTCACAATCATTTGAGTAATCATTCTAGTAATCATTCTAGTAATCATTCAGGTAATTATACAAATAGTCATCTTAACAACTATTATAATAATCATCCTAATCATACAAATCATAGCACAAATAATAATAACAATAATCATCATCATAATAATAATCAACATTCATTAGTGCCGACATTATTTAATAGACCATCTTTAAGAGATCCAAAATTATCTCAAATTAATGTTATAGATGCCCAAAAACTTAAACAGAAACAGCATAGTCATTTGAATTATACAACTTCACATAATTCTCTGACTTCATTAACTTCTCAAACTTCTCAAACCTCTCAAACTTCTCTCTTTCATCATAATAACAATGTAATAGTTTACTCATCTGATGATGACAATATACATAATGGGAAAAACAATAACGTGAATGTTAATGAAGGAGGAAGTGGTGGTGAAGAAGAAGAAGATGATGATGATAATGATGATGATAATGATGATGATAACGATGATAATAATGATGATAATTATGACGATGACGAAGATGATGATGACTGGTCATCCCTATCTTCTTCAGATGATGAAGATGAAGATATAATTCAATTTCATAAGAAGGATAGTGAAATTACAAAACCTGTACTCAAACGAAGTTTATTAAGTGGATTATTTTTAGATGGTTTAGATAAAGATAATAAATCAAATAATCAAAGTGAACAAAATGGACAAACTGAACAAAATGGACAAACTGAACAACATGAACCTAAACATACAGGTCATTATGATTCACATCATCGTTCAAATGCTCCATTAACTGCTTCGACATTATTACCAACTGCTCTTTCAACACATATGTTTTTACCAACTAAAAATTTCAAAACTTTCCAAGATGTTCAACGACATCAATATAATGTACAGAAAACTAATGCTGTTGATATCAATATGAAAAGAGTTGCATTAACAAAGGATAATATAGCGAAATTTGCTGCAAATAATAATAATAATAATAATAATAATAATAATAATAATAATAACAATCAAACATCAGAATATGCATCAAGTATTAAAACTTCAACATCTTCAATCGATATACCAGGCATAAATGATAGGAAAATTCTTGAAATGCAGAAAAAGGAAAAACAATTACAATGGGAAATAGAATTGGAATTGCAAAAACAGAAACAGAAACATAATGAAGTATTGAAGAAAACTTCTAATCATAATTTAAATGGGTATACTGTATTTGATAATGAAGATTTTGATGATATGGATTATCATTCACGGGGATGGTAATAATACATAATAATAATAATACATAATAATAATAATAATAATAACCTTGTTCTATTATTGCATATAGACATATTTACACGAAATATTTATAAATATAAATTTAATTTAAAGTTTAAGATCTTTAAAAGACATAATCCTACTTGAAGAAATTGGTGGTTTTAAATCATTTTCGAGTGCTTTTTCAATTTCCAATCCAAGTGCAGTTTTCTTTACAATTTTCTTAATTTTAGAACCACCAACAGTAATATTCTTAACATATTCAGAATCTTGTAAATAACCATTACGATTTGGATCTGAATAAAATACAATATCTCTTCTTGCAACAGGTCTTGCACGTAATGGAATAACACCTTTATTTTCTAAAAACCAATTTGGTGAATGATGTGCTCTAAATCCTAATCCACGACTATAATAAGCAGCAGTAAATGAACCACCAGCATTTTCAATTGCTTCAATTGCAGGTTTGGATGCTTTAGTTGCTTCAATTTTAAGTGGGAGTGTATATTTAACTAATGGATCATTTAAAATAGTTACTCCATCTTTCATAGAACCAGTAATTAATCCTGCAATTTTCATATTCTTCATATCTAATACTTCACCTTCTTTTAAAAATGATAATTTACCATCATTATAGAATTTTTCAATTTTAGATAATTTTAGTTCATTTAGATCTAATTTTTGAAATCTATAAAAACCACGTTTAGGGAATAATTTCCATAATGGAGTTTGACCACCTTCAAACCAATTTGGAACAGATCCTCTAGCCTTTTGACCCTTTTGACCACGTCCTGATGTCTTACCAAGTCCTGAACCTGGACCTCTACCTAATCTTCTCTCTCTGTTTTTAGAATCTTTGGTTGGTGTCAAACGTGCAAGCATCGATACCGATCTTGCATGTATATTATTGAATACGGGGATATAGGAACGAATTAATGAATTCATTGTTATACAATGATAGATCCAAATTTATTATAAAAAAATGAAATTAAATGACAAATACAAATAATAATAATGATAATAATAATAATAAAAACTTAATAGAAATGACAAAAAAATGAAAAAAAATGATTGAAACTCCATTTTCGTCGATTTTCTTCTTCTTTTTCCTCTCTTTATTCATTACAATATTATATAATAGAGGGGACTGTAGTCGCCATCTTTTTTTTTTCCTTTTTTTTCTTTTTTTTTCTTTTTGAAATGAAAAATTGCGAGATATTGCGAATCTCTTTCTATCTCAATCTTCTAAATACATTTAATCAATGCAATGACAATTGCAAATACCACCAGAGATGGACCATAAACATTCACTACTTCCCAATTAGAACGTAATTTCAGTGGGAATTCAACTGTATGTGTTTTAGGGAAGTTATATTCCCCATGTTCATAATAATATTTCATATCTTCTTCTTTAACCGTCCATGCATTTACAATCCATTTTTCAAGTGATTTTATTTGAACATCTTCATCAAGTGAATTATTATACAGATCCGGTACTTCATTATTCAATTCATGTTCTTCCACCAATATTGAAACTTTCCTTGGAGAAAAACCTTCAATATAAATTCTCCACAGTGTATGAACATCTTGTGCCATTATATCTTTTGAATTATCCGTATAACCAATAGTGAAATTTAAGATTTTATTAGTATTTTGCATCAATGATTGTTTACATGCAACATATAATCCTTTACTACGTGGTAGTAATACACATTCATTCATAGGTAAATTATTCTCAGATGCATATTTATGAGATTTGGTTCTATTGTTGTGACTCATATTAGTACCTTCAGGGAATATCAACAGCCAAAAATTCTTACTTAATTTCATTATTTTCTTGAATTGTGATTCCATGTATAATCTATCTTGTTCCCAATTCCGTGAAAGAAATACAAAATTGTAATTCTTCATACCATATCCTAAAATTGGTATTTTGCGTAAAGATTTTTTCAATACAATGAAGAAATGATCTGATACATTGTTTAAATATGCTAAAACCCATAGATAGAACCAATCTGAGTAAATTTGATGATTGGAAATAATAATTGCCGATTTATCTAGTTTTAATACCGGTAATTGTTCATTATCTTCAAATTTCAAACTTTTCTTCATCAATTCTAAATCTTTAAACGTAAGAGAGATTGTAGAATGTGATGTAAACATACTCGTACAAAAAGTTAGTAAAACTATAAATGATTTCTTTGTATATTCGAGTTGTGTTTGTAATGAGGAGGTTTTAAAGATGGCGTTCCAAGAAATGAATAAAAATTGGTTCAATGTTATGGCGAAACATCCTGAGAAAAAAAATATACCTAATAGTATCAATCGAACTAAGTGTAGTGGATTTAAAGGATGCATTGTTGTTGATAAAACATAACAGATGGAAAGTAAATCAAAAGAAAAAAATGGATTTAATGGCTGTACAGATTAAATGATGGCTTGGAATTTTACCACGATATGACACAATTTTTATTTTATTTTATTTTTTATTTTATTTTAATTATAATATTCCATACTGTAATTGTACAACATCTATCTTATTCTATTTAGAGTGTTTAAATGAACCAATTTCTACAAGTTTATCTGTATATATAGAGACATCTTGGAGACACTTCTTTAAAGTGATGTTATCCGCCCATACTTCAACGAAAAACACATATTTCCAACCCCCCATTGGTCTCGTAGTAATGGTATGTAAGTTGAGATTATATTTCCTGAAACAATCCAAGACATCACATAGAGATCCATGTTTATCATGTTTGATCAATGTGAATGCCAGTAAATGGAGTAATTCTCCATCTAATGATGTCATCTTCTTCTTACTTAAACAGAGAAACCTTGTAGTATTAGTAACTGAATCTTCGATATTTTCCATTAAAATAGGTACATTATGGACAATACTAGCAGTTGAAGATGCAATTGCAGCACATTTCTTCTTATCAGTGTTATTCAATTTAGATATTATTTCAACTGCATCAGAAGTTGAATTAGTATCAGTGAATTGTACTCTCATTTTATCATCTAATGCATATTTAGTTAGGAATTTCCTACATTGTGTCCAAACTTGTGGATGAGAATAAAGATGTGTGATATGATCAATTTTATCTGCAAATGTAATAAGATTATGATGAATGGATACAAATTGTTCATCAATTACATTGAAAGATGGTAATGATTCATTATTCATATACCAATCTCTAAATAAATCATATGTTAATACTACTTGCCCATTAGTTGAATTTTCAAATGGTACAAGTGCACAATCAACTGTACCATCTTCAACTGAAGAAAAACATGCTGCAATACTCCTTTGAGGAATATATTGTGCATTTGGATCTTGTTGGATCGCAGCTTGATGGGAATACGTCCCAGGCGGTCCAAGATATCCTATCTTCATTACTTTCAAGAGAAGTTAATGAAAGAAAAAAGAAAAAAAAGAGATTGAATAGAAAGAGAACGATTTTTCAACGACGAACTTCACCATTTCCCAAATAGGTTAATAGTGTGAGTCTTGTTACTATTATATAATAATATTTATATTGTATAACGAGTTTTTTTTTTTTTTTTCTTATTTAATCTATACATATCTATATATCTATATACATGAGTTTAGTTATCGAGACTTTGGGAGAGTCTAACACAATCATCCATTGAGAATGATGTATCACCAGTATTAAATTTCTTTAAAAGTTGTAATCTTTCATTTTCAACTTGAGAACCTGTATTAAGACCACCATAAAATCTTTGAATATTTAAAATTAATAATTGAGCTTCAGCTATTGAAACACCACCATTTTCATCTACATTCCCCTGCATTAGAACAATTTCTTTTGATTCTTTAAGTTCACTATGGAATGCTAAAGTAGTATGAGGACGAGCATATTCTGTATGTAATTTATATTCAGCCAATGTTGTAATCATACAATGAGAAGTATTTGGACCAACAAATGTCCATTGAACGAAATGCATTTCCATTGGAGTTTGACCATTGATTTCTTCACCCCTTGGTAAAGGTAAAACAAAAGTTGGATATTTACGAGCATTTGAATAAATATTATTAAAAGTTGAAGTTGGAATTGATGCTGTTAATGATTGTTCATCTTTCTGAAATTTAGCTCTCCAAAGAAATTCAATTTCTTTACTACTTAAATTTGATATTTTATCCATAATAAAATATGAATCAAGTGTTTTAAAAGGTTTTTCATCAGATTCAAGTTTATCTAATTTACGTTTAGTTATATCAATATCTTTCTTCTTCTTCTCAATTGATTCTTTTAATTTTAATGCTTGTTGATAATCTTCTAATTCTTTAAGAGGATCAATCATATTCATTTGTTTCTTTGTCTCTTCAATGGTATCCTTCATTTCTTCTAATAATTTTTCAGGACTTTCTAATCCCTTTTGAGCTGCTCTTTCTAATAATTTAACACGATATTTCTCCTTAATTGCAGCATCAATCTCCTTCTTTGATTGCATGAGTACAACATTCGACACCGATGCCCATCTTTTTGCAGTAATTTTATATACTGCACGGTTGCAACTATTAGCCAAGGATAATCTGAACATTACTAATGTAGATAGAAATACAAACTCTAATACAAACTACACACACACTCCAATACTGTACCTTAGCTCATTACTTACACTTCTGTTCATTATTTCACCAACACCGTTGAAAGAAAATGGAAAATTGTCAATTTGATGGAAAATCGCGATGATCACTGGGGAGGGGACTCACTGGGGAGGAGACTCACTGGGGGGATCCCACTAAAGTGATCTATTGAATAAATTATTGAATAGATTACTGATCATATACTACTGTATGAATAGATATATATATATATATATATACAAGAATAATACATCACAACTTTAGAGAGAATGTGGTGAAAGAGAGAAATTAGAAACACAAAGATATCAATGGAAGAAGATCAACTTCCTGGTTTAATAACACTACCTCTTCTGGTAAAATGTAAACAATGATTGATAGTTCATAATGGTTATTAAATTAATACAATGAATAATTGAATATTGAAATTGAACAGGGTCTTTCTTTCTCTGTATTTCCTTTATCTATCTCTTCAAACCTCTTTGTTTTCTTGATTTTAACAATGACTAACATAGCTACTGAAGATGTTGTACAATATAAAGCTGTCTTGATTGAAATACCAAACTCAAAGGAGAATCCATTTCTTCAAAAATCTCCATTTATGAAGGATACATTGTACATTGTGATATTCCCAATTATCGTTGGACTTATACTTTTCTATATTCTAGGAGTCATTATAAATAAATTCCGTGCAAGGAAATTGACTAAAGTGGTTGAACCTTTTGATGAAGAATATGAATTCATAGGGAATGGTGATATCGATACCAATACCAATATAGATATCGATATTAATAATAAGAAATTATTTGGGAATGATATCATTAATCCATTCATTGATAATAATTATACTAGCAAACATTCACTTGATTTCATATCACATACGAGAAACAATGAATCAATAGGATCTGTTCTACAATTAAATTTCACAAATCAACCAAATTTAAAACCTGATGGAATAGATGATAATGGAATTGAATCACCAATCTCATATAAAGTCATCAATACCCCTGCTATAACTGATTCTTCAAATTATATTGATGCTGAAACTAATAGGAGTAGAACAAATACAGTATCAACTACATTTTATTCACTTGATGAACCAACTAAGGCAATGACTTCAAATACAGTAAATAATACTAATAATAAAACATCGTTCCATAAAAAATCTTTAAGTTCACATATTCTTGATGAATTTATTGAAACTGGTGAACTTCCAACTTTGAATGACAATTCTATAAATAAAAACAATTCAATGTACGAAATCAACACTAATAAAGAATACAATATACCAAATTCTAGTTTTAGAGCTAATACCCGTTCATCAAGATCCCCAAGTCCACAACGCAGTTATAAAATGTATAACCAATATTCCTCCCGAAGCCCTTCAAGGAGTCCTACAAGGAATCAATCAAGGAGTCCTGTAAGAAGTTTGAAAAATACAAACAAAATATCCAAAACGGATTTTTAATTAGAAAAGTACTCCAACAAAAGGTGTTTTATCAATATAAATACTATTTTCAGTTATTTATATAATATATGTGTGTGTGTATTTGTTATACAATCGACAATAATATTTATCAATATTAATTGATAAACCTTTTCATATAAATTTTCAATTTTCAATTTTTCTTTTTCTTTTCTCTTCATAATATTACATTATAGTACATTTCGAACTATTATCATCATTTGATGAAGTATTGTTTGAATTTGAAGCAGCAGCAGGTGAAGCAGTAAGAGAGATTCTAGCAGCTTCAGTGAAAACTTCTTTAACTCCTCTATTTTTCATTGCAGAACATTCTAAATATCTTAAAGCACCGATTTGCTTTGCCATTGCAACACCTTCTTCATAAGATACTAATTTTTTCAATTGACCATCATTATTATAAGCAGAAGTCCCCATTGAATCATCAATTTGACCATCTGATTGTCTAAGATCAGCCTTTAATGCAACTAAAATCATTTTAACACCTTCACAATGTTCTAAAATTTCTCCAACCCATTTATTTTTAACATTTTCAAGTGAATCATGAGAATCTATTGAAAAGCATAAAATTATACAATGTGTATCAGAATAAGATAATGAACGTAATTTATCAAATTCTTCCTGTCCAGCAGTATCCCAAAGAGATAATTGAATCTGTTTACCATCAATAAATATATCATGAATATAATTTTCGAAAACAGTTGGTTCATATACTTTCGGGAAATAACCACGTGTGAAAACATTAAGAAGTGAAGTTTTACCACAGGCACCATCACCAAGAATGACAATCTTCCTTTGAACTATGAAAGAAAGATATAACGTTGAAACACAAAAAAGAGAGAAAACAGATAAAGTTAGTATAAGAATGAAGAGAAATGAAAAAAAATTGAAATAATCATACGTACTGGCTTTGGGAGGGGTTCCACATAAGGGCATGATGTAGTTATACTAGAATATATACAACAATAACAGTATAATAACAACAATATAATAATAATAACAATATAATAATAAAGTGAACTTTATCATATTAACATTAAAATCATCAACACTATTTACATTGAATTTTAACAGTCGCTTATTTTTCACAACTTCATTTTGTTGAATTTTTTTTTTTTTTTCTCTTTTCCTCTTTCTTTTTTTCCGAGGTTACAGCAATGTTTTTGGCCATTTCATTGTAATTGCTATTTGTTTCTTCTTTTGAGTCTTTTGATTCTTGTATTGTTATTCTTTAGATTCTCTTATATTCTGTTATTCTCAACTTTTACAATGGCTAGACACACACGTAGGAATATAACTATAGGTGGGAAAAATACACGTCCGAAGAATGGGAACAAAATCAAGGAAAATCCGCTTTTCAAAGCATTATCAAATAATAGACATTCAAATGAAAATACGCAAAATACAAACAGACGCATAACAAAAGTAAATGAAGTTCAGCTTCGTTTACAGAAGAATGCAAGAATGATGAAACCTTCTCCACAATCAACAAGAAATTCAAGTAATTCGAAATCAAATGCGAATCCATTAGCTTTAGCATTAGGATTAGGACGAATCCCTGGTGGACCAAAGTCAAAACCTAAACCTAAACCAAATTCAATCTCAAGTAGAAATCTTCCACAAAAAACAGTATCGAAACCTGTTAATTTACTCAATTTCAAAAATGCTTCACTGATTCCATTCCTACGAATTGAAAATTTAGATTCCACAATTAATGAAAATGATATTAGAATGGTACTTTCAACTAGATTAGGTCCAACTATTAAAATAATAAAAATGAATACACAATATGAAGGGAAACCTGCTGTTACTGCTGAAGTTTTCTTTTTAAATGAAAATCAATTACCTAATTATGCAAGAAAACTTAATGATTTAGTTGCTGATGGTAATAGTCTTAAGGCTACAATTGCTTATCATTCTACTATAATTAACTCAGATAAATTATGGGAAACAATTCTTAAAGAAGTGAGACTTATTAAACAAGAAGTAATAAAGCAAAATATTATATCAAAGTAAGTAGTATGGATAGGATGAAATAAAATGAAATGAGATGAGATGAAATAAAATGAAATGATAAACACTATAATGTAACTAATATAATTTGTCTTTTTTTGTTTTTATTTATATATAAAAATTAAAAAAAATAACTATAATAATATATGATATAATAATATAATATGACATAATATAAACTTTTTAATCAATTATTGAGTAATGAATCCCATCCTAAGAAATGTAATGATCTGGCATAATAAAATCCATCTTCTTGATTATCTTGATATTCACTTTCATATGATTGAACATTATTATTACCTTTATGAAATCCTGATGTTGGTCCCTTGAATGTAATTTGTGGCATAACTACAACATCATCAATTTGTGTTGGGCCTGTTGCTAATGTAAATAATTTATAACTGAAAACTTCCTTTGTTTCAGGTCCGAAAATTTCTTCAGGTATTAAATCTTTATCAGTTCTAGCAACTCTATGAACTATTGGATTATTTAATTCATTAAAATAATCGAATAATGTATCAGTGAAAATTGATTCACTTGTAAATTGAATTAATGGTTCATCATTTGAATCAACATTTTCATATGCTTTATCCCAATCAATACTTTTAATTTCATCTTGAAAATTTAAACTTGTATATGCAAGTCTAGCAACTAATTTAGCTAAAAATGGATGATGAGATTTAGATTTGAAAATTTTATTTGAAAATGTTAATCTTCTATTATATAAAATATCCCAATTAATATCATTATAATCAACATTAATACCAACCATTATTTTACTTGGTTTTAAATTAGATTCATACCAAAATCTAACAGGTTTAGCATCTAATGTATCAATATCTGCATAAATACCTCCATTTGTGAAAATAATTAAATATCTTAAAAAATCAAATCTAAGTCTAATATCAGGTAATTTCTTATATGCTTCTATAATTTCAGGCATTTCATATTGGAAATGATCATATACTTGCTTTTCTGCATCATCAAATGTAATTAAATTATGATTATATTCAGGATTAGCAACTCTCCATCTTTCCATATGTTCAAAACATTTACTTGGGAATTTCTCATTATCTGCACGATATTTCCATAATTGCCAAATATTATTTTCAACATTTCCTTCACTATCATATGGGAAATAATATTTTAATCTATTTTCAATTGATTTAAATTTTTTCGTATTTAATCTTGGTGGTGATTCTTTAATAATTTTACTTAATGATGTATCAGTATCATTATCTGATTTAAGAGTAGATGAATAATATAATGGATGATTATTCAATGCTTCTATTTGTAATGAAATCGCAGGTACTTTAATGAAAACATTACAAAATATGAAAACAACTATGGTTGTGAAAATTAGAAGTCTAAATGTCTTGATTTGTATATAGATTTTCTTTACTGTATTTTTCAACATCCCAATGGCGCCAGGTTCTGGTGTCGTCAAAGGTTCAGTATGCGTACCCAGCCGTCTATACATTTTTTATCTAAGCAATGAAAGAAGAAATGGAAGTAAAAATAAGATAAAACTAATTCTATTAAACTATACTATAGTATACTATACTAATTAATACAATGGTGAGTGTCAGGGTATTGGTAA
This sequence comes from Pichia heedii, assembly GCA_030579495.1. NCBI lineage: Eukaryota > Fungi > Ascomycota > Pichiomycetes > Pichiales > Pichiaceae > Pichia > Pichia heedii. Next base: position 126,810 of record JAKTRA010000020.1, on the reverse strand, counting down.
ATGTGATATATATTTATACAACAAGAAAACAAGAAAGAATGTCCTGAAAGACGAAGAAAAAAAAAAATTCAACTACCGCGCATTGAATTTGGATGATTTTCACCTTCTGCGAGATGCTTCTTGATATCTATTGTACATTTCACGTAACTCGTTTATTGTCATTTCTTCAAATCGTTTATTGATTGTTGGCAATAAAAGTGGTTCGTAGATTGCTGTTGGATTTGTGGTGGTGTTTGTAGTGCTGTTTGTAGTGGTGGTAGAATTATTGATATTATTAACAGTATTCAGACTATTATTGCTATTAGCATTATTTGTAATTGCAACTACTGCTGGTGATGAGAATGCTTGTTCAAGTGTATTAAGGAGGGTAGGACGTCGATCTCGACTAGGAGATACGCTACCTAAATTAGTGGAAGAACCATGTGTTGATCCGAAAAATGATGTATTCATAAAACTAGTTGCACGGCTACGAATATTGCTACTACTCTTGGTTGGAGTTGAAGTCGCATTAGTTGTATGTACTGTAGTGCCTGTAGTAGTAGTAGTAGTATTAGTATTAGTATTATTACTACCAGTGGTTGTCATATGTGTAGTTGTAGCAGTAGCTGCAGATGTTGAAATTGTCGTTTCTGATGGATGGAAACTCTTCATCACACCTCCCATACTCGTAGTTAATTTACTTATAATACTTTCCTCTTCAATAGATTCATTATTAGTATCGTTTCTAAGCAAACTCCCATCAAATGCTTCATTCTCTTGTAATTGTTGCATCAATGTTGAATCTAAAGTTGTATTATCTTCAACTTTATATGAATTTTTTATCTCAATTGTATCATCATTAATCCACGGTACTCTTCCAATAATATTCTTTAAACTTAAATCAACTGCCTTACTGATACTTTTAATTCCTTCATCTGCATTTATAACAGAATTAGGTAAGAAATTACTAGTAATATTACTCGTTATATTATTGGTGAAATTACTAGTAATATTGTTCAATGAATCATTTAATTTAAATCCACTCATTTTATTATTTATTGAAAGTACTTCATCATTTAATAGTAATGGACAATCATTTCGGAATGATTTGATCTTATCTTCAATATTCTCTAATTTCAATGGTACTGTCAATAATGAAATTAATTCATCTCTATTTCTTAAACTACCAGGTAATAAATTAATATCCTCAGATGGTATACCTAATCCTAAATTATCCAATGTAACACTTGCTAAATATGATATAGCAGCTTCAAAATTAGCACATGCATATAATATCTTACCTTTCTCAATTTGTAATTTTTCAATACTATTATCAAATATAAATTCATTAGAGAATCTTTTCATAAAATTTAATTGTCTAATTAAAAAATAATTTCGGAGTTCTTTTAATTTAATAATTGAATAGATTAAGATAGGTAAGTAAATATCAGTATTTAAAACTATCTTTTCATTCCCATTTTCTTCAACATTCTCAATTATATTATTGAAAATCAATGCTATTGATTCATGTATTTTAACTAAATATTTCATTTTCAATGTAGGTGACCTCTCTGCTGTTAATAATTCAAATTCTGGTAGTATATATTCTTCTAATTTCTTATAAAATTCTCTTTCTATACTTTCTGATAATTCTATATCTAAATTTTGGAAATTGATATGTAATGATCCTAAACAACCTAATTTATCACTGAATTCATCATTAAATTCTCTTTCATATTCATCAATTTCAAGGTTTTTCAAGGGAAAGATAATTTGACTATAAAATTTATCACAAATTAATCTTTCAATGATTAGATTATATCTGAAATAATCAAATTCATTATCATTATATTCATTCATATGTTCCTTTAATTCGAATTTACCAATTTTCTCCATATATTCTTTACATGATAGTTGGAAATCTTGATAGAATCTTTTAAATAATTCAGCAATCTCAAAACTGGCTAATGATCTTTTAAATTTTGGTTCTTTCAATTCTTTAAGAAAGTTTTCATACACTTTGAGCAGTTCCATTGGTAAATCTGATTCAGTTGGTATCTTATTGATTTCAAAATATGTTATAGTGTCATTATTGCTGTTACTATTAGTTATAGTGTTGGCAGTTCCAATAGTTAGTGTATTTGTATCATAATAATCACAGTTGTTATTAGTTTTATCATTATTATTCTCATTATCATTATTATCATTATCATTATTCTCATTATCATTATTCTCATTATCATTATTATTATTATTATTATTGAATATATTATTATTACCCCTTCTATTAGATTCGATATGAAAATCTAAAGCTGTGAAATCTTCGGGTATTTCAATAGCTGATTTTTTCAATACACCATTTCTATCTTCATCTTCAATTGTAGACTCTGTATTTTTCGTTTCATTAGTATCTACTGTAGCAGATTGACTTTCGACATCATTATCAATATCAGAATTCGAACTTGAATTAGAATTGGAATTTGATTTTGATAGATTATATGAGCTTTTAATCGATATTTCTGATTTCCAATCTGAATTCACAGGTGGAGTATGAAACATTATTTATATTTCTATGTATTCAATTTAGTAGGAATGAAAATAGATAGATAAATAACCAATTAGGTAATGTACAAATTTGAGATAAATAATTTGCCATCTTCAAAGACAAAGAGAGAGAAAAAAATAAATTCATTTTCCTGAAATTTTTTTTTTTTTTTTCATAAAACTCGTGTAGTAAACCGTTTCTTCCAGTTTACATTGTTATATTATAAAAATAAAGGAATGATATCTATTGAAAAGAAGTGAAATATTACTTTCTATATTATATATATATATATATATAAGTATATATCTAATCATTAATGAGTATCTAAGAATTTGGGGAATAGACAGTTGTAATATGTGAATTATAATTTCAAAAAAAATCAAGCAATGATTTTCTCCTTCTTTAAATATTCAATTATAGTATCAACACATTGTTCAACGGATTGTTCATGAGTATTAATATGAATTTCTGGATTTTCAGGTGCTTCATAAGGATCATCGATACCAGTGAAATTTTTAATAAGACCTTCTCTAGCCTTTTTATAAAGACCTTTTGGATCTCTTTCTTCAGCAACTGATAAAGGAACATCAACGAAAACTTCAATGAAGGGTAAATTTGAATCTTGATGTAATTTTCTAGCAGAATCTCTATCTTTTTTATAAGGAGATATGAAAGAAGTTAATGCAATAACACAAGAATCTGCAAATAATTTAGCAACTTCTGAAATTCTTCTAATATTTTCATTTCTATCATGTTCAGTAAATCCTAAATCTTTATTTAAACCAAATCTAACATTATCACCATCTAATCTATAACTTTGAATACTTCCTTCAAGTAATTTTCTCTCTAATGCACATGCAATAGTACTCTTACCTGAAGCACTTAAACCTGTAAACCAAAGTGTTGCACCATTTTGTTTAATAAGTTGTTTACGTTCTTCATGAGTTAAGTTATGATGCCATGTAATATTAGTTGCCATTTTCACTATATTTATAAAATAGAATGAAAATGGAATAAAATTATAATATCAAACACAAACATCAATATACTAACAAATATTTTATTCATTCCACTCCAATCTACTCCACTACACACTACACGCTACACACTACACAATTACACAATTACACAATTACACTACACATTTACATTCCGCTTACACTACACACTCAACTCCCAAAAAAGAAACCCTTTCTTTTCTTTCACTTGAAATTTCATTGAGAAAGAGAAAAAAGAAAAAAAAAACGGTTTTCTCTTCTCTCTATTAGTAAATTTTATTTTATTCTTCGTTCGATTTACCTAATTAGGCAAGTTAAAACGAAACGCCACAGTATTCTATGTCACGTGCATGTGCGTTATGGTATATCACGTGAATTGTTTTTGTATAATATATATAGATTCGAACTGTGTATTATTCTCAGCTGCTTTCTCTTCTTTCCCACTGGACTATATTGGTGAAAAAGGATTGTTCAAAAATATTTAGGTTTTTTCAATATTTGAAAAAAACTGAATTCACTTTGTATATACATACTATGTAAAGAAATGCAAAAAAAAAAATTTCCAGATAAAAAAAAATTCAAAAAAAAAGTAGAAAACTTATAAATGAAGTAAATAAAGTGATATTATTATTAAAATTATTATGAAAAGAAATATGTTGAATTGATTCTAATATCTACTAAACAATGGTTAAGAAAAGTCATAAAGGAGATAAAGAGTTTGTCTTTACGAGGAAACCAATCTTCAATATACATCATCAAGCAGATCCATTATTTGCAGCTAAATGTCATCCTACTGAACCAATTTTCATTACAGGTACAGCAACTGGTCATGTACAATCTTATAGATATGATTATGATAAATTATTGGAGATATATCAAGATCAAGGTGATTTCCCTTATGATATAAGTTGTATTAAATATGATGATTTTGATGATAATTCAATAATATCTCAATGGCATACAAAGAGACATAAAAAATCTTGTCGTGATATATGTTTTGATTTACCATCTGGTGGTGAAAAAATTCATACAATTGGATCTGATGGTATGATTAAAACTGCTGATGTTAAAACTGGATTAGTTACTAATAAATTTAATTCTGAAAAGGATAATAATTTTGATAATGAAAAATTTAAATTAAGTGTATTTACTAAATGTATTAGTGTTCCAAATAAAAATTTCTTAATTGTTGGTGATGAAAATGGTAATTTAACTTGTCATGATACAAGAATGAAACATTTAGGAATATGTTATAAACCATTTAAAAAATTACATATGTCAGAAGGTATAAATTCAATTAATTATTGTTGGCCAAAAAGTGATTATAAAATTATAACTACAGGTAGTACTACAGTTTGTGAATTAGATTTAAGAAAGGCAAATGAACCATTACATACTAGTGAAGATCAAGAAGATGAAATCTTATGTGCTTCTTGGTTAGATCAAGAAAAGCAAGAAACAATGATTTGTGGTATGGGTGATGTAGTTACTATATGGAAACCTCAAATGAATGAATGGGAAGATCAAATTAGTAGAATAAAAATTGCTAAAGGTGAAACTGTTGAAAGTTTAGTTAGTGCAATGGATTCAGATTCAAGATTTATGTATGGTGGTTGTTCAAATGGTCATATTGCTAAAATTGATATAATTGGTGGTAAAGTTGTTGAAAGATTCTTACAGCATGATCCTGAAGAAGATGATAAAATCGATGAAGTATTAGGTTTGGATTTAGATCATCAATATAGATTAACTAGTTTTGGAACAGATGGATTCAAAATTTGGGAAGATGAATCAATGTTTAATAATGAGAATGAAGAAAGTGAAAATGAATTGGATGAAAGGTCGGATTCTGATGATGAGGTGATGGGCAATACGGATAATAATAATGACGACTCAGAAGAAGAAGAAGAAGAAGAAGAAGAAGAAGAAGAAGAAGAGAAAGAGGAAACACCTGTGAAAAGATCTTTAGCTGAATCTCTTAAACGTCGTATGGAAAGTATCAATAAAGACATTACTCCGAAAAAGCATAAAAGTGACTCTCAAGAAGGACTAGAAGAAGATTCTGATCCTGATATCGGAGAAGAAGTTTCAGACAGTGATGAAGATACAGACTTCAGCAAAAGCACTGGTAAAACAGTAGAATTACATTTGATTAAAGACAAAATCATTGCAGAGATTGAAAATCCTACCGAAGTGTCAGATAATAAAAGCAATAAACGTGAAAAAAAGGAAAGAAAGAAACAGAAGCAGAAAAAACAAGATCCAGGTCATGGAATTCGCCATTTCGATGGATTGTAATAACTTATTATAGCATTAATGTATTCAATCATATAAGAAATACAAATAGATGAAAGTAACTTTTATAGCAAAAAACAAATAAAAAATAATAAATTAATATGAGCGAGTTGTTTTAGTTACTAATTTTTTTTTTATCACATTCTTTTCTTAAAATTTACAGACTGTTAAGTTCTTGTTAATGCGGTCGGTGATTACGTAATAAGAAGTACTGGTAGGTGATGTAACAGGCTGTCCTGTTTCTGAGTATTTCTATGTCTATAAAGAATCTCTATATATCTTCCCTCCAAAACCTCGAGGGATGTTGACTCTTTATAATGTCTACATTTCTCACTCACGAGAATTCTCTGGTTGATCATATCATTGATCATATCATTATTTATCTGGTGTACTGAGTTTACTTCTTGATTAGCTAAGCCAATCATTGGTTGATTACCTAATCTGCGACCCCATTCCTGTCATCTCGGGGGGGGGGAGTAAAAAATGTAAGCACAGCTTATCATTTTTTTTTGTGTTGTTTTTTTTTTTTTCAACAAGGAGAAACGAATTTCAATTGAAATACTTTTTTCATGGCGGGCTGTTCTAAAAGCTCCATCATTTTGGAAAAACCCAACTGTTTTTGTTAATAAGTCAGCACGATTAATTTTTCCTGATATATGTGTAATTTTGAAAATATTACTCTGGTGATACATCAATAATTTATAGTATGTGTTTTGCCAGTTTTTTTCATATAGGGCTGGTTTTTCATATGATCCGTCGATACTACTAACCACTGGGAGGTTATCACAGAAAATCTCAATCTCTATATTATTATACCTAAAGTCTTTTAGTGAATGTTTCACTTGTAGTGCTGCATCCACTGCTTCTTTAACAGCAAACAATTCTGCTTGAAAACTATTTGATGCGTGTTGTGCTAAATCTGTAACTCTTCGACGTCACATATTTGTCATTGAAAGTTATATAGTATCCTCCTTGACTTGTATGAGGTAGATGAGATGCATCTGAGTATGCTTTAATTATAAATTTTTCTTCAATGAAGCCTCTAGCATCACGGGCTAAATTTTTATTTTCTCTAACATATTTGTAACACGACGTTCTGGTGGCATATGCATATCTTAGTACTTGTAATGCTTGGTAGTATTTATGTATATTGAGGAAGGTTGAGTATTGTGCTAATATATTCGCATGCACCTGTATGTCGAACCTCCCTTTCTGTGGTATGTATATCAAGATTCCCACAAGCTGTTGATATGATCTTCATGAAAATGTAGAGTGTGAAAATAGTGGGTGTTTTTTGTAAAAGTTGTCATAGTTATTTGCATTATGAATTTCCTGAATAATCTTTTCTAATTTATGATATCTTTCTTTAGCATCGTGCTGTGTTCCTAGTTCTTTTATCTTCTGTCTAATGACATTGCGGAACTCTATGTCTTGTATTTGTGGTGTATCAATTGAGGACAAATCCAAATTTTCTGGATTAATTATAGGATATTCTGCAGTTGTTGGATCATTAGCTATTAAACTTTTGGCATATGATTGATGTAGCATGTCGATGTATTCACCTCGAAGTCGAGGTGTTTGAGAATGATCTAATTGAACGTTCCCTGGACGTATTGCACCAAGTTTTATATGTGTAATTAGTTCGATTGGAAGTTCTTGAATTGCTTTCTCTATATATGTTTGTAAGCTGAGTTCCATATAACTATCATTTTGAAAAAGGTCATAACCTAGGTAATACTCTGGAGAGTGATTAGTTTTCAACTTGAATTGTGAGCTCAAGAGATCTTCCGATTGCTGAGAAGATTTGGATAATAGGAAAATATCATCTACGTGCTCCATAATGAATGAGTCATAATTTTGTGTACGATGTAGGCATTTGTCTGATCCGGCATCTTCATATATTGAGTGAAGAACTTTAGCAAGTTTTTGATGAAAGGCAAGTGGTACAGTATTAAGGCCATAGGCGTATTTTTTTAATCTCACAAATTTTGATGGAAAATTTTCTTCAAATCCGTGTGGAGTGTGCAAATAATAAAAATTTCTCGTCCTCTATTTCAGCGTGCAAGAATGCTGTTGAGATGTCGAAAATTGTGATTTTGGTTGATGGATTATTGGCGTATTGTGAGAACATGAGGAAACATGTTTGTTGATTAGCAACTGTACTGCTTGCTTCTTTATTTTTCTTCCCAACCCATTCTCTGTTGATTGTAATTAGTCTAGATTTGGGTTGCATTGTTGGTGGTTTTAAACTAGATAGCCAAAAGGAATGCAGTTTTACTGCGTTTTTATCCCATTGATTTATTTCTGATGATGTGGTTGGTTGAAAAACCTTCAAGTCTAGGAATCCATACTTCTCTTTTTCTACACTGGGTTTCCATTTCTCATTCTTTTGTGCTTCATACACGGTCTTGGGGAGTCCCGGTCCTTTTGGTTTACTTGTTTTCTTGTTCTTTCTTGTTTCCTTGTTGTTGTTGATCGATGTCTGGTTGACCAACATATGCGGTACGAAAACAAGTTCTTCATTGGCCTTTCTGATTTCTTGACCTTGATGAACGTTAAAGCTAGAAAGTGTCTTCATATCTGTTACCCTTTGGGGTTTATGTTTGGAATTGTTCACTATGAATTTGTAATTGGTGTCATATCCTATGAAGTAACCTACATTTGATACTACTCTTCCATTTTCTTTTGTGTAATAATAGACATCTTCTAGGAATAGTGGTAGTTCTGGTAACGAATACGATGTTCCTGTAAATAATCTTGCAGGTTGAGAATCTAAGTAGTCTGTTTTGGTATATGGTTTTTGATTAGTTTTGGTAAAGTATCGCCCAGCTGGCTGGTTAAATTCGATGCTGGAGTGAGGTAAATGGTTGTATATCATTGTAGCATATTCTACTGCTTCTTTGAAGAATTTACTTTCTGACTCTGCTGTTAGATGACTTGTCACTAGTTGTTTTAGTAACTTTATACTTTGAACTCCTCTCTCTGCTGTTTCATTCCACTCTTTATGTCCTGTTGGTGCTAGATCTATATTTAGTTCGGTTATCATTTCTATGGTTTCCCCCCAGCATTCTCTGGGTACATGTAACCTAGCTTTTTGAATTCTGATCCCTTATCTGTTGTGATCCTTTCTGGTTTTCTCTGATGAATTTGGTGTTGTTCTTTCAGCCATTTATTTAATGTGTGTTTGATATCATGTTTGTTAGTTGTTGTGACTGTGTGCATATATTTGCTGTATTGGTCTATAATTACCACTATATACCATTTGACCCGTCCTCTTATAAATGGGCCAGCTGTATCAACGTGAATATGTTGAAAGACTTATCTGCATTTCTTTCTTTGACTCCCGTTGTTGATTTTGCTTTATGTTTGGTGCTTAAGCACGTAATGCAATTTTTTATTTGGAATTCATCATCTTTTGTAATTGGAAGTTTTAGTTCTTTCATATTTTTGATGCTTATGTGTCCAAAAGAACAATGAAAACGTAGTATTGGGCTAATAGGAGCCGTTTCCATTGTTAAATTTAAATTGCTTGTATCAGCTAACAATAAGCTCTGCTTTTTTGGTGTAGTATGTCCCAAAAAGATTTGTTTTTTCTTATCTGTAACGAACTTCGAATCCGTAACTATCATTTTATACAGGCCTTTATCCTCTTCTATCTGGATAATATATTTCTCCCATTGTTTGCTAAGTTTTCTTATCAATTTCTTTGTCTCTCTGTCGCAAGCAATGTTTGGTATGATCAATAACAATTTATTCTCTGTAAATATAGCCGTGTATCCACGTTTTGTTAGTTGTGACAAACTTAATAAATTTGGACTTTCTGGGTCAATTTTTACACAATCTAATATGTGATCTTCTATTAATATCTTTCCTTCTGAAAGATTCTTTATTTTCTTTCCATCTGCAAATATTACTTCTGTCTGTTTGTTCACCCCGGTTGTAATCCCCCCGACGTGTTCTTTGTTGGCAGATGTTATATTACTTCCTGTATCAATTATGAATTCAACTCTTCTTTTGTTTTTATCGAAGTCTTGTATCTGATGACTTCTTTTCTTATCTCTTGAACTCTCGTTGAAATCGAGCTCTTTTTCTACCGTTGTTCTCTGAGTAACGGGTTTGTTTTTGTCTTGTTCGGATTCACCTTTCTTTACATCTTCTGTTCTTACTTGGTGATCCATGTTGGTGTTCTGTGATATATTACCGTGAATCATACGCTCTGATACGTTGCTCTGAAATAACGTTGTGTTATGATTCTCAGCACAGTAAAGTGCATTATTTCTGTGGTATATTACCGTGAATCATACGCTCTGATACGTCGCTCTGAAATGACGTTGTGTTATGATTCTCAGCACAGTAAAGTGCATTATTTCTGTTATCATCCGAGGATGGTGCACAGTTAAGTGCATGATCTGATATATATATGTTTGATCTCTGGCACAATAAAGTGCATTTTCTGATGTATATGGTTGATCTCTGGCACAATAAAGTGCATTATCTGATATATGTGGTTGATCTCTGGCACAATAAAGTGCATTATCTGATATATATGGTTGATCTCTGGCACCATAAAGTGCATTATCTGATATATATGGTTGATCTCTGGCACCATAAAGTGCATTATCTGATATATGTGGTTGATCTCTGGCACAATCAAGTGCGTTATCTAGGTTATTGACATCTTGAAATTCATTGTCAAGTGTGTTTTCTATGTTATTAACATCTTGTGATGCACTGTCAAGTGCGTAAATTAAATTATCATCGTAAAGCGATGCATTGTTGGGTACAGGGTTTGGATTTTCTTCCAATCTTTGTGATTCAGTTGTTATTACTTGCCTCTATCATAACATGTTTAATAAATCTGTCTTCACTTATTTTAGTAGTATCTAATTTGAATCCCTTTCTATTCAAATTTTCTAATTTATTGTTGTATATCAAATTATAGATGATTTCTCCAATAATAATCACAATAGAAGTTGCTGTAGAAAACCTGTTTCTAGCCAAGCTTCCAATGATTTGTTAAAACTGTTGATAAGTCTATCTTCTCTTTAATTGGTCTCCGATTTGGAGGATGTATGCTCATTATTACCAGCTTCACTATTACTCATCTCTGTGGAGTTTCCTTCGGCTTTTAACCTGTTAAGTTCTTGTTAATGCGGTCGGTGATTACGTAATAAGAAGTACTGGTAGGTGATGTAACAGGCTGTCCTGTTTCTGAGTATTTCTATGTCTATAAAGAATCTCTATATATCTTCCCTCCAAAACCTCGAGGGATGTTGACTCTTTATAATGTCTACATTTCTCACTCACGAGAATTCTCTGGTTGATCATATCATTGATCATATCATTATTTATCTGGTGTACTGAGTTTACTTCTTGATTAGCTAAGCCAATCATTGGTTGATTACCTAATCTGCGACCCCATTCCTGTCACAGACATCTTCCTAATATAGTGGGTTTCCCTTCATTTTGATTTTCATTCCATTTTCTTGACGTTTCTTTTCTTTTCTTTTCTTTTCTTTTCTATTTCTATTTGTATTTCCTTATACCCTCCAATTGCTCTCTTTGTACTTATACAAACAACAATGGATGGAACTTCTATGACTCCCATTTTACCAAATATCGAGAGTGATGATAAAAATTCCAGTACTACTCCAGATATCACAAAGATGAATGATAATAGTAAAAGAGATGATAATGATAGTGATATTCAAATGGATGAATCTATGAAGGAAAGTCACACTACAAAACCATCGAAACAAATAAACCCGTTTGAAACTGAAGCTATGAGATTAAGACAAAAATGTAAAGATTTGAAACAAAAAATCGTTGATATAGAAGCACAGAATCAAATAAGAGCAATTGGTGTTTCAAGGGCAAAAGATTCAATTTCACGATTGAGATTTGAATATTCATTATTATTAGAACTTATTGAACGGAAAAGTACTACTCTTGCATTCCCAGATCTAAAGAAAATTCAAACTTCTGATATAAATTCAGAATCCATTCAATCTTTAACTTTAAATGATTTAACTGATCTTTTATCGAAAACTCCACTAGAACTTGCAGAGATAAAAAAATTGTTACCAAATGAATTGGGGGAATTATTATCACAAAGACAACAACAATATATTAATACAGTCTCATCAAATGAACCTACTTCAAATGGAAGAAATCGTAGGAAAAGGGTTATTTCAACAATAGCTACCGCTCCACTGAGGAAAAAAGTGAGAGATCCAAGAGAACCAAAGAGACCAACGAATGCATATCTATTCTTTTGTGATTCTCAAAGAGAACATATCAAATCAGAATGGGCCCAAAATCACCCAGAAGAACATTTAGATCTATCAAAAGCTATGACTGAAGTTTGGAGGAAAATGACAGATGTTGATAAAAAGCCTTATTTTGAAATGTATGAAAAAGATAAAGAAAGATATCAAAAAGCAGTTGAAGCTTTTGCATCAGTAAAAGAGAAGGAACGTTTGGCAGTTGTTGATGACATGAAATCAATCAATGAATCAAATGACAGTCTTTCACCACATATACCACTAGATGATTTATCAAATAATGTTTCTGATGCTGATACTTCCCAAATTGAGTATTCGAATGAGGATTTCAAAAATACTGAAAATAAACAGAATGGAAATCTTACGGGAATTGAAGTAGATAAAGATGGAAATAATGATAACGATAAAGTACAGAATGGTAAGAATAGTCATAATGATACTGTTAATGAAGAAGAAGAGGACGAAGAAGTAACTAAAGGACTCGAAGATGCAGAGGATAATGTTGAAGAAGAAGAGGAAGAAGACGAACAAGAAATAGAGGAAGACGGTGATGATGAAACTAGTCAAATAGGGGGGAAAATTGAGGAGGAGGAGGAGGAAGAGGAGGAGGAGGAGGAAGAAGAAGAAGAAGAAGAAGAAGAAGAAGGAGAAGAAGAAGACAAAGAAGCTCAAGAAACAGAACAAAATCGAGATGATAATAAAAAAGCAACAGAGGATTCATTATATGATCAAGACAATAGTATGTTATCATTCGATCAAACCGATAATGAAAATCTAGATAGTGAAGATCCAAATACGGAACTTAATTCAGAAATTCTTTACGGCGACGATTCAGAAGATAAAGCTATAGACGATGCAGATAACAAAAAAAATTTGATCAATGATGTGAATAAAGATGAACAAACTGAATCAGTAAGATCAGAATCAGAATCTCTTCCTCAGAGTGAATACTGAACTGATTTACTTATTTATTTGTTCGCTAAATATTAATCTGTATAATAATATCTGTTTTTCTATTTACAAATATGTTTCATGATATTGTTGAAACTATTCTATAAAGCTATGTTTTCAATTAATTTTACAAAATTACAAAATTTAGATTCTTCTTCTTTTAGGTTTGTAATAACCATTCTCATCTTTATTATCTTTTCTTTTCTCTCTGAATCTAGCATGTTTCTGTAGTTTCCTTCTAGCTGCAACGTCAGGTTTATTTAATGCTAGTTGTGCTTTTTTGGTCTTTCTGTCAACTCTTCTCTGTTGAATGGTTTTCATAGCTGCAGAAAGAAGAATATTATAATCAGAAATACCTATTTTTTTAGATAACTTACTCAAACATTCAACTGCTAAACTTGGCAATGCTGTTTCCTCATTTTCATTTTCTTCAATCTCAGTTTCTGAAATATGTAACAACGGAATCAACAATGTTTCAGAAAGGGCTTCCTTAAGTTTCTCAATATCTAAAAATGTTGTCAAAAACTCACAATATGTAAGGATTGCTTTCTTTGCAACTAATGACTCTTTATAATCTTTTGAATCATTTTTAAGAATTGCAGCACATCTATTCAATGCCCAATCAAATGAATTACTGAATGTAGGTTTTTCATGTTTTTTAGTACTATTTTCATCATTAACAGCAGTATTATCTGCATCTTTATTGAATGGAATGAATTTAGTTTGGTTGATGTCCCAATATTTAGAAACCTCAACTAAATTGTTGATACATTGTTTAGCCAAACTTTCTGATATATTTGGTGCACTTAATTGTCTGAATGTTCTATATGCGATTGTTTGAATGGTAAAATCATTTAACTCAAATTCAACACCATCTTTTTGCAACAATTTGTGAATCAACCTTGATGCAGATAATCTAATCCAGGAATGTGGATATAACATAGTAGATATAATATCATTCCAGATTTCCTCATATTTCTTAGTAAATACATTAGTTTTTGAATTCAGGGATTCAAATACATTCAAGCCAGAATAAATCATTTGCCATTCAGCTATTTTCATTTTATCTTCAGTGCCAAATTCATCATCATCATCATCATCATTAACCCTTTTACCAGACTTCAAAATATTGTTTATTATCTCTAATACTAATTCATCTAACTTCTCATTTACTGAATATCCAATGGCGTTTATGAATACCTTATAAACATTTAAACCACATCTTATTAATAAAGGCTTTTTGTTTTGACTCAACCATGCGGTGGTATATTTGTAGATAAATTCCATATCCATATTATTCTCATTTATTCTATTGAACAATGCCTCTAAGATCAAAGTTGCACTTTCTCTACAACTTGGACTATCATCAGTAACAGCAACATTAGCTAACGCAATAAAGAAGGAAACTATTAATCTTGAAAGTAGTTCTTTCGAAGATTTCTTGACAAATGTCAATATCAAATCCATAACGGATAACCTACCAGCTTCAGCAGGATATTTCAAATTGTTAATAATCAATTTGAACTGCTTTTCCAATCTACCTCTACTCTGATCATATTCCATCAAAAAATTGTAAAAAACACTTCTTGCAACCTGTCTAATTTCACCAGTTGTACTGGTAACCATTAATTTTGAAACAACATCCATACAGTCGTATATTTCTGGAATCATAATGTGTTTAAACATAATACCTTTCAAAAATCCAAATGCAGTACCTTGTCTTTCTGGTGAATCCAAATCAGGTTCCACTCTTTTCAATATATAACTTATAGCAGAATCTTGTAATTCCAAGTCATTCTTGAAGCGAATAACATTACTCAAAAATTTCAAACAATTCTGACAAATTTCATTATTTGTGGATGGCATATCTTGTATAATCTTCAAACTATCATTGGCAGCTTCTGTAAATTTGGTGTCAATTTCTGGTTTAAATTCTAGTCTAACAAGCATGGTTAGAACTTTCAAAGACGAGATTACTACACCTTCATTATCAGATGAAAGACATGATTGTAGTATTGGAACAAATGGTTCAAGATATGAAGCCTTGAATAAAGTATCATGCTTTGATATAGCTGTTTTCAATAAATCGAAAGAAAATTGCTGTAAGGTTGTGACATACAAGGAGTATTCGTTTTGTGTTTTCTGAGCTCTAGCATCTAGTTCAACTAAAAATCTCTGAACCTTTTCATCAACCGTTTTAACTTTTCTATTTTTCCTTGCTTCAACAATTTCATTTGCTTGATTGAAAATTTCGTTACATAAAATAAGAATATCTGTTGATGAACCTTCTTCATTTTTATTCAAACCGTGAGCAAACCTTTTCATCAATTGTTCCAACTTGGCTTGTGATTTGAAAGATAATCTTTCATTAAGTAGATATTTCACTGGTACTAACAAATGATTAAAGTCCTTCAAATAAATATTAGCAGCAATCAATTCACCCGTATCAAAACTTTTGTTATGTTTTATTTCTTTAGCTTTATTACTATATCCAGTGGCCTCCTTTTCTTCAGATGCTTCACCGAAAATATCATTCATAATAGATTCCATTATCATTGAAACGGAATCACCTAATGACCCATGATCCAAATATGGATCCATGATTGTGAGTAAATGATGAATAGTAAAACTTAAAATATGAATTTGCGGACCTCTGGTTAACGCACCCTTTAATTCTTTAATGATAAACTTCAGATAATGTGGACCTAAAAAGATTGCAATTCTACCTAAATGTTTTCTAACAGAGTCTCTCAAGTTTTCCGATCTTGCTCTTAGTATCTGACAAATATTTGTTAATAATCCGGCAAGTTCAGTATCAATTTTTTCTTGAGAACAACATGTAATGAAAAATATCACTGCTTCTGAAATAGGAACTCTTATAACAACAGTTTCTTCATTTTTAACAGACATAATTTTCTGTAATTTTGGAATCAAATCTTTTGTAACGTATTGATCAATTTTATCAATATTCGGATAATCAGATGGTTTGGTTTCAGGTTCTTTCGCCCATGATCTCATTGCTGACGCCATTGAAATGATTAGTAAAATAGAATCTCTCAACTTCTCAGGTTTATTCTTGGTTTGTGATGTATTCATAATGTTAACGTATCTAGTAATAATTGCTCTAAACTGATTCCATGATATATGAGGGATTATATTCTTGAATGCAGTGATAGTCTCATTTGCAACGTTTCTGTACTTATCGTCAGTCCAGAAGGCATAATGTTCAATGATTGGCAAAATGTAATGCGCAATACTATTAGAAGATAAACTGGATGCCAACTTAGCAATAGCTCTCAATGATCTTTGTCTTCTATAAATTTGCAAATGAATAATATCTTCAAAGAAATCAGATTCTTCATCATCAGTTTCATATTTCAACAAAATTTTCATGTCATCAAATTCATGATAGTACTTAATATTTTTAACAATGTGATTGAAAACTCGTACATATTCAAATCTAACTAGCTCATTCTTCTTTCTCAAACCTGCTCTAATTGTTGGGATAACTATCTCTTCAAATTGTTTAACAAATTCGACAGCCTCATCTTCCGATTTCTCACTGATTGCATCAACATACCTACTAAATGAATAACCAGCGGATGATCTTAAAGACTGATCATTCTCATCATTTATGAAAAAACAGCATGTATATAAGATCGGTATCCATTCAATTGTAGATAACTTATTATACTGTATTTCGTTCAAATCACTGAAAGCTTCTAATCTTCTATTATAGTCTGGTTCTCTGAACATTTTTGAATCATATGCATTTAAGTCAATGACAAGTTGACAGACTTTTTCAAGTTCAGTGAATCTGTTACTAACGCCATAAAAAACTGTAGATATAATATTTCTCATGTCAGAACCTTCACATGTACTGTATAGTTTGGAAATACTGGAATAGATTGGAATGATTTCATTATATGAACACTCATAGTTTTCAACCAAAATAGAAATCATTCTGATGATGTCAATTTTAACAGAGTTTTCAAGTTGAGTCGATGGTTTTTCTAATGCTTTCGTCAACGATTCAATCAAAATTTTCCTATTATAGTTATCAGTAACATAATCGTTTGAAACAAACATAAGTAAAACTTGAACAGCCAGTGAGTTAACCGTACTGTTAGAACTATTTTCAAAAATTGAGACCAATGAATCTAGACATTCAGAGATAACGATCGTCAATAGTTCAACAATTTTATCATCCTTTGCAGGCAAGTTTAGCAGGTTTATAATGAATTCAAGGATCAAATTTAAAACAGAATCTTTTGCATTTGGATTAGGTAAAATTGCCAATATTGATTTGACTGGTTTATAATCATCCATATATAGGAAGAATAATCTTGTTGGATCACACCATAGTTTTGTCATGATTTTCATTAAAAATGATGAACTACTCAAATTTTCTTCTGCAAAGTTTTCCATTTTCGATTTCACTAAGTTATTATAGATCAAATCACCAGTCGGTTCCCAGTTATAACCTTCACCTAAGTATTCCATTAAATGGTAAAGCAGCTTGAAACCAGATTTTCTTGCATTACGTGCAGATTTTTCAATTATTGGATCATCTAAAAATTCGTCTTTATTTTCGATTGCATATTCTGCAACGGACAATGCATATATCAAAGGATCAACCAATATAGATAAGCATTGTCTATGATTTCTACCTAAAGTATCTGTGACTTCCAAGTTTAAATTGATAAAACCATTGATATGTTTCAATATTTTTCTATTGATATCAGCTTTTTCGACTGAGCCATTTTGTTCATTGAATTTCTCAAAATTGAATTTGCCAAAGGTAAGCTTCAAGAACTCTGTAACATAAGTTTCTGATAGATTGTTTAATGATTTGATCGCAGCAATTTTTCTACCTGCTTTTGTACTGTTAGTTTTAACAGTTTGAGCTCTACCAAATATAATTCTCAATATTAAAGGCATTAGAATAGGTATATCATTTGCCTCGATAACATTTTTTTCATTGTTCTGCAAGAAAATAACAATTTCATCTCTGAACAAGGTATCATCCAATAGATTATTTAAATGTTTTTGATACTTATTGAAAACTGGATTATGTAGGTTTAGTAAACAACGTAATGACAATTTTTGGATATCAAGTTGTCTATCCATCAATAGAATATATAGTAAATCTTTAACCTTATCAATTGAGGGTACATTTTCTAATTTTTTGAACTTGGATAACAGTTCGACTAATCCATTTCTATCAGCCATGGTCCAGCCTTCTAATAATGAACCTTTTTGTGCATCACCGACATCATCGGCATCCTCATTGATCAAAAAAGGGAGTAAATCTGTAAAGTTATTTTCAGCTAATTCAGGTACTTTATTTAACAATTTGATGACTTGATATCTCACAAAATCAGTTGGCAAAATTGATTGTCTCATCAATTCTGTAAGTTCGATAATTGAATAGTTAACATTCTCGTATTTATGATAAATTGACTTTTCAAAATTTGATAAGATGGTGTTGAGTCTTGAATCTTGTGGTAACCAGTCATTTATATCAGATTTAACCTGAAATTGATCAAATTCATAATTCAAATATGCAGCTTCTTTTAAATTTTTGTAATTTAACGAAAGAAATTCCATTGATATATTCCAAATCAAATCTGAAATTTGATTGATTGTTGAAGTGGTAAAATCTTGAACTCCTTGCCATGATGGGGAAAATTTATTTGATAATTGACCAAATAGGAAGTTACAAACAATGTTATTTATCAAAGCAGACTGGCTTAAGTAATCTTGAGCTAGATTTCTGAATTTCAAAGGGATATCTCTGGCATACTGTAAAGTTAAAGGAATCTGTTCGATATTTCGGCATTTTAGGACGACATCTGGGATCTCATCACCCGATTTATTGAATATTGAAATAATCAAGTTCAAAGCAGATTCTCTCAATTCATGAGATGGGGATTTCAAAACGTTGGATAATGATAGAATTACATTTGACTTTTCGGCTTTAATCAATCCAATCGATTTCGAATTATTTGATAGTGTGATATTTGAGATTAGTTTTTCTATATTGGAAATAAATAGACTACTATTTGAGAGATTGGAGATATTTTGGAAAGATAGCTTCAAGATATTATGTAGTTGATTATCTGCTAATTTTTGTTTCAATAAAGCACCAATTGTAGCACCAAAGACATCCAATATAAAAAATTCTGAGTTTATTTTGCTTTCATGCAAAAGGTTTAAAAACTTAATAAGTAAATTTGGGTCAAATGAAATATCACAATACTGTAGAATTAATAATCTCCAGTAATTATTGATCAATGCGTTCTCGTTCTCTATAGCTTGAATATTTTGGAATGATTGTAGAATAAAATTTTCAAAGTCTTTTGAAATGATTATATTGAATTTCAAATTATCGTCATTGTTGGACGCAATCAGATCTTTATTATTCATTTTAGATAAAAAATAAGCAGTTTCCTTGTAGTTATTCATCCAATTCTGGCTAATAAATTTGGTAACCGCATTTTTGGTTAATTGCACTGTTCTTTCTTTATTCATATCAGTGGCAGCATCTACAAAGAGAAGAAATACTGAACCATCGTCCAATTTAGACATAACTTTGATAATAGTGAGATGATACTTAGTCAAAGATTGCATATCTGCATTTCTCATTACAACAGAGCACCAAGAAACCAGTGAATTAGAAAAGTTTAGTCTTGTAGTAGATGTATTTTTTGATGATTTACTATCATCTTTCATTTTATTCTCATCATCATCATCATCATCATCATCATCTATATGGATATTTAACGAGGAGTCGTATATTATTTGCACAAAATTCAAAATATCAGACCAATCAATAACGCGTCTACCAGATTGAGCAAATGACAAAGTTAGTAAAACTTGAGTAATATTGGTCAAGAAGATATAGTTAATATTTGACGAGATGGAGAGTTCCTTTCTTAACGAGGCAAATGTTGTTATATAAAGCAATGAAGAGTTTTCTTGAGAATCAGTGTAGTCTAATAGATCCATGATAATATCAGATAAGATTGAAGTGAATTTGGCATTTTGTAAACATGTTTTTATAAGTGAAGGAAGAATGATTCCCGATTTGGAGTGCATTACACCAGATGCACTTTTTAAAGATTCGGTAAACATGAAAGTTAGTGCAAGATGATAGTTATCACTTTTTTCTTGATCATCTAATAAGATTGATGAGTTGAATATCTTGTCAATAAATATTTGTAAAGAAGCCAATTTGGATTTCCTGATTAAGAAAGAGATAGCTTCAGAGACAAACCTTGTGATATAGTGTTTATTTTTTACCGTTAATAATGGTAAGAGTAGGTTGAAAGTTGGAATCAAGTCCGAAGATAGAATTCTAGATAAATATTTGAAGATATAAGCCAAACAGTTAAAGATTAACTCCAGTGATTGAGGATCCTTTTGATCCAATGCAATTGTTTTTATGATTTCCAAAGTACGTGGATAATATTCCATGAAATCAGGTCCGAGATCATGTACAAACTGTGATAACAGTTCCAATGTAGGTTGTAATGATAGATTATCGTTTAATATTAAAGTTTTATCAATAGCATTAAATATTGTTTCTTTGTGATAAATTAATTGAGGCAAACTCATGGATATTGGTTCCACAACTTCAACTAATTCTTGAAAATTCTTTGAAAGATTAACTTCCCTCCAATGTTCCAAAGTAGATAAAAAATGTGAAATTTCAGCATCATAGAAAGCTTTTCTTTTGATATCTTTCAATGGATCGATTTTGATGGAATCTACTAAATCTGTGAATGATTTATACGACCATTTTCTGGAAGAAGCAGTCTTGGATGTTTTTTTCACCATTTTGATGTGAAGTTACACGATTTTATTGATGAATGCTTGATATATAAATAGTAGTTTTAAACAATAAAACACAAATACAAAAAAATTTTTCTACTTAAGAGAAATGAAAAATTTAGAAAGAAAATGAAAAAAAAAAATAAATTTCCAAAATAGGAAGGTGTGAAATCATCAGAGGACGACGATCGACTGAAATTGATGATGATATCATTAAAAGGACTTTCCCGGCTTATTGATAAAGACAAGTTGATCACTTGAAACTCTTTTATCTTTGAGTAACTCATTATAATAACTTGGCAACATTGCTAGAAGAATGACTGAATTATCAGAATCGTCCCCGTTGCTGAAAATAACGGAAAATCCGTATCAAACACCAGAAGTATTTGAGCATGAATTGAAAAAAAGAAGACAAATTTCAGAATCTGGAAGTTCAGCAAATGGTGAAACTATCCACAAGACTGGTACTAATGGCATGACAGGAAAAGATGTACCAGGGGTATCAGAAAATTCTACAATATCAACCGGTGTTTCCAAAGGATTGGGACCCAATATGACCCCTCAGAGAACTTCACGTATAACTCAAAAACTTAAATTGTTACCAGAATCGTTAGACTATGAACCAGCTGAAGAAAGCGAAGAACTCAAGAATAATACTAGTAAGGCAAAAGCATTGAAACAGTACTCCTTGCAGAAAATTAAGGATCGTAATGCAAGAAAGGATGCAGAAAGATTAGGTAAGAAGCATAGAGCCATGTTACCACGTGTAACTGCATATTGTACAGCAGGATCATATAAAATGAGAGATTTTATAAGATGGTTGAAAGATAAGAGAAGGAGTCACAATACTGCACCTAAATTATTTGATGAATGTATTTATACACCATTTAAATTTCGAAAATTTAGAAAGAATAGCTCATCTAGTTATAAGTCAACTGATTCAGATGAAGGTAATGATAATAATAACAATACTAATAGTAATAGTAATAATCCTAATGATGATGAAACTAATAATGAAAATAAACGAAATAAAAAGGCCATCCAATTTGATGATGAAGGCGGTGTGATTGATTTAGGTAAAAGGAATAGTGATATATTTATTTTTGAATATGGAGTTATAGTTATGTGGGGGTTTAGTAAACGTGAAGAGAATATATTTCTATACGAATTGGCCAAATTTGAGAATGAGAAATTAGCTGATGAAGATGTACAAAAGGAGGAGTTTAACTATTATATTACACAAAGTTATCAACCGAGAATCTATAATGATTTCATTACATTAAGGGATGATAACAATCATATGTTAAAACTGAGTATTTCTTATGCTATATCACAAAGTGTTAAAATTTCCTTATTTGAGGAGTTAGTTGATAATACAATTGAAGATACTCAAGATATCCCTCAACAAATTTCACAAACTGGTAAGGTTAAAATGACTAGAGAAGAAATCATGAAAAGTATTGGTGAGTTATTTATTTTGAGAATTAATATCAACTTGCATGGATCCATTTTGGACTCCCCCGAACTTATGTGGTCTGAACCTGAATTGGAACCTATCTATCAAGCAACTAGAGGATATTTAGAAATCAACCAAAGAGTTGCGTTACTAAATCAAAGATTGGAAATTATCAGTGACTTGTTACAAATGTTGAAGGAACAACTTGGACATAATAATGATGAACAGTTGGAACTCACGGTAATATTATTGATTGGAGCAGAAGTCTTGGTTTCATTGATCAATATTATTGTGGATTTATATTCCCAACGTAAAGGTTGATAGGTTACGATATATACGGGGAGACAACAATAAGACTCTCGGGTTTTGCGAATTTTCTGTTCTCACTATTGTATCAGATATTAACCTTGATAGTATGATTAGTGAAATACAGAATCAGAATCTTATTCGAACTTACTCTACTCAGTTTCTAGTTATCGGAGAATGGATGCACCATATTGAATCAAAAAATCCACTCGATAACTTGAGATTATCAAGTGGATTTTACAGCATACTTCATATAATACGAATGTGACATGTATCATGAGAAGTTGTGACCCATTTATATATATCTATATGTTTACATAATTATATAACTTGATTCTTTCTTTGCTCTACAAATAATTGATACAACATGTTGTTGATCTTTAATAATGCATTCATTGGAGAATAGTGCGATTTGAAATTTCTAAGTGTTGAAATAGAAAGTTTACATTTAAGAGAGATCTAAAGCCCAGTTAGAGCAGTTGTATCAGACCAATAAATTTCCTAGAAGAGGAAAACAAGAGAAGAAAAGTTAAAAAAATAAACACAATCTTAATGGAGACTGAAATATGGAAAATAACAAATATTAAATAATAAGTATCCAATCTCGTCCAATCAAATTGTCCTCGCCGTTTTTTTCTTGCAACAGTGATGGATCTAATATCCTTAATTATAATATAACTCTAGACATTTTTTTACATTATCAATAATACTGTATCTTTCAACAACCATGTATTCGCATAACATGACCCTCAATACTGCTCAAGACACAGACCAATATTCACTTTCATCAACCATTTCTCACACAAGTTGTGCATCTGCATCCAGAGCCGATAATTCCCTCATATTTGAAAGGCTCGTTCAAGATCCTTTAACGGATGCTCAATTTATTCCACATTCACTTCCTCGTCATATATCTGCCGAGAATTTCATCCCAGCTTCACTTGATACTGCAACTCATATGTTGAAGAATTTCGATATCAATTCTAAAGACAGTATTGCTGATTCAGAATTTTTCAATATTCAAAATACTGATAATGACAATAATAATGACAACGATAACTCACTCTTCAATCAACAAGAAATTGGATTTAGCAACTCATCAAGACGTTCATCACTTGCTAATTTAGAAGCTGCACTAAACAACTCATCAAGAAGACCTTCATCTTCAAATTTACACTCTCCGTCATTTTCTTCAGGTAGATTCAATAATAATAGTTTGAATACATTATCAAGATCAAATACAAATTCAAGTTATTCAAATTTGACCAAACAGTTGCAAACTCAGATTCCCCAGAATCAACCTCTTGCACACTCACAATCTCATAATTCAACCTTGCCACCGGTAACAAATTCAACTACGAGTGATTTATTATCAACTTCATTATCAAATCAAAGAAATCCTTTGATATCTGCAAGTCCAATGATAAAAAATAAATCATTTTGTTCTTATGCTGATATAATAGCACAAGATGATCAGGAATCCAAATTCTCAATTAGAAGACCATCAATCTCAACTTCTTTATCAAGTCAAAAATTAGCTAGAACCAATTCAATGAATTCACAAATGGATTATAATACTTCTTTCAGTTCAACTTTATCCAACTGTAATTGTAACGGTAATGTTAATTCCCCAAGATCTCCAACATCCAATATCAATCCCTTTGTTGCAAATAATATTAGAAACAATTCATTCTCTAATATTAGAAGACCTTCTCCAAATATTCATTATAATAACTCGTCAAATAATATTCCTTTGAATGATGAACAAGGTAATGATAATGATACTCCAACTATCTCAATGTCAAATACCCCAAGAAAAACTACCGGATTTTCTGGAAGATCCATGAACACTCATGCATCGAAAGCATATAATAATAATAATAATAATAATAATAATAATAATAGTAACTTGAAAAAAGTTATTGATTCTAATAAAATTTCAATCAATACAGATTTGAAAGATATTTCACCTCAATGTTCAAGACCTTCAGATGATGAAAGTGTTAAAAGCTTCAAAGCTCTTAATTTAACGTCTGAATAGTTCAATTTTACCCATTTTTTTCTATCAAAATTTCCTGCGATTATACTTTTTGGAAACCTTTACTGTTGTTGTTTGTTGCATTTTACTCATTTAATCTACTCATTTACTTTTCTATTTCTGTCTGCCTGTCTTTCTACATTCCTTTTGTTTGTATTTTATTCAATTCCTTTGTTAAGTTCTTTATTATACTCAATCTATATATGAATATGTATTTATTTATAAATTCAGTTATTTATTAATCTATTTATCAACTTAAATAATTTTTCCTATTACCAGTTCTAACGAATCTTCTTAACATCCATTCAACATCAGCGTCTTTATCGTCCATTGTACCTAGTCTTATTTCAAATAATCTCATTTCAAATCTAGGTCCTACTTCACTTAATTCAACACCATCTCTAGTTTTGGCATAAATGTGTTGTCTAACACTTATGAAATCATCACGATTTATAAAACTGATTACTCTTGGACTATCAATTTTAACACCTGGTGGGAATAGATTTTGTAAAATTGTTTTACATCTAATACCTAATTTACTTTCAAAATTTTCAAATATCAAATGTGGGTATACTTCACTTTGATTTGTAGTATTTAATAAATCATGTCTCAAGATAACGTTATGTAGTGTAAATGTGACTGTTGGTCCATATGGTAAATGTGTTATTGTAACTGTTGTCGGTATACCTCTATGTTCATGTAATACAATAACATCTGTTATACCTGATTTTTTACATGTTTCAATTAATGTTGATATAACATAATTACCACGATTTAATCTAACAGCATTTGGAAATAAGAGTTTAATCTCTTTAGTAAACTGTGATAATCTAGTTGATGGATTTCTTGATGTAGTGATTATTATTCTAGGTTCTATCAAACCGGACAATGCTGAATATTCATCATCCAATTCTTCGTTTGTTTTCTGGATCGATTCATCATATAAATAATCCTTATGTAACTCTGTATCTTCTGCAATTTCTTTTGATAATGGTTTACCGGTAGCCAAGGCTTTCGATAATTGATGCCTTTTTTCAATGGTGTTTTGTTCACGTAATTGTTGGGCCTTTCTGAAAAGATATTCACGACGTTCACGGGCTTGTTTCCTTAACATAAGTCTTTACCGTTTTTCTATACTCCTTGAATCGAATAATTTGACCTTTATTATGACATTAAAACTGAAAAATTTTTTAACTTTTTTTTTTCTTTTTTTTCATAGAAAAAAAAAACAGGAAAATTTCCTTAAAAATGAGGAAACTTGAAAAACCGATGAAATTCAATCAGAAAACTGTTTCTTTAGAAGTTGTTTAGTCTTTGACATGTATCAACCGTTTGTTGTACGATACAATGGAAATCAAAATGTTGGATACCTTACCATTGAATGCGATGCAAGCAAGGAGTATTTAAAAATTGTTGCAACAGATTTTAATCAATTTTCTAAAACCTTTTCATCTTCCAATAATCAAGAATTTATGGATCTAACATTTAAGCTTAACAAGTTATCAAATGATGATTTCAGTACAGTTCCAGTCATTTATCATCATTTTGCGCAGATCAATGGAAAACTGAAACCTGTAATTAATGAAGACGAGACCCTGATCACTGTAGATGAAGACTTAAAGTCAATTACGCTTATTGATAATCAGTTCAAATATAGATTGCCATTGGGGAAGTCCACAGAAAAGGATGAACTATTTCTATTAAAGAGGATCAACAATCAACTATATAAATACTCTACACTTCAATTGCAAATTAATCAAACTTTATCTACACAGCTAGACTTCAAAAATTTGATAATAAATGAATTATCGAATGCATATTATCAGAAATCAAATATTTCAAGCACCAAATTATCACCATTTGATCTATATAAGAGTGAATGTATTAGTCAATTATTTTTCAATAAGGAGATGTTGAAATACTTTTTCTCCGATTCAAATTCAGTAACGTTGGATTCTATAAACTCTTTCAAATTTACCAACGAATCATTGGTATATAGCTCTATAAACGAAAATCTTTGGAATGTGATTATAACTAAGGATGATGACAATTCAACCAAAGCTTTTGTTGAGGATATCAAAAAAAATGACAAAATATTGGATATCTCTCAAGTAGAATTGATTGTTGACCAATCACAATCATCACAATCACAATCACAATCACAATCACAATCACAATCACAATCACAATCCCAATCACAATCACAATCACCCCAATCCCAATCCCAATCAAATAAAAAACGTAAATTGCAAGGATTATTGAGACGTCAACAAATGAAGGATATAAATAGTTAAACGAATTATTATACCTTTATTTGATTAATTTTTGATTGCCAGTATTTCCAAATTTTGTTTAATGCATTTTTTTGTTCATTACTTCTATATTTATAAATTCCATTAAGGAAATCACTCCAGAATGTAATAAAATCTTTCAAATCATTGACATTTTTCGGTATTGAAGTATAGTTATCCCTTTGTTTCTTATCATCCAATATTTTCATTGGATTAAATCCACTTCTTCTATCAAAAAAATCTGCAAATGTTGAAAATCCTAATCGTACAACACAATTTGCAGCATCTTTTAGATTTCGTACTTTATTTTCATCATAATCAATCAACCCTACATCATTATCATATATTGAAAATATTGCATAATTAATAGCTTCTAAAACTAGCTTAGTAACCTGTTGATATATCTCATTAGAAACTGTATCAATAGTCTCATCTGAAATGTTATGTGAATTTATTGATTGATTTGGGTATATTTCATTGTTTGTATCCATTTCTATTTCCATTTCATTTTCATTGACTGGTGTATTATAAAATTGAGTTTGCTGTAGTTCATTGAGTATATTGGAAGCAATCAATTCAGCAGTCATACCTGATCTATAACTTATAGTTAAGATATTGTTAACTAACGCTTTTACACATAAATTCTTATCATTAGATAACAAGACAACCATATTATCTCCACCGTTTTCAACATTTTTAAAATATAGGCAACAGTCCAAGATTGAGTTGTCCTTTACTGCATCTTTATCAATTCTTTCGTGTAGACGTTGTCCTGTTACTGTTGGCTCCAAATCATGAAAGTGGGAATAGCACCAATCAATAGCATTTCTTGCCAGTTGTGAGATTGAATATTTCGATGATAATTTATTGGATTCATTGGATTCTTTAAGTCCATCAAGTTCATGCACTACTTGTTTGGGTATAATGATCTGGTAAACTCCAGAGTATTTGCCATGTAACAATTTCTCCAATTCATTCAACAGTGATAGATTACTCAATAGGAAATTTGTATCAACTATAAGATATGCACTACGTAGAGTATTTGAATTCAGCTGTACATTATGTTGTTGATGATTCGACAAATCACTGGGGATGAAAACATCATTGTTCCTTATATTAAGTATATAATTCGATATATCTTCCCTCTCTTTATCATCTGTGATATCCATTCTTTTCCTGTTCAATGGAAAATGTAAAATGAAACTTTTCCTGTTTGTCCATACTACGTGTTGAAAATTTTTTATCAAATTTTTGACACAAACTATAAAATGTCTTCTCTTTTCAACTTCTTTTTCGGTGATGGAAGTTGGTTAGAGATAAACTACACATAGTTTATATATAACTATTTATTAGAAAATGTCATGAAGGAATTATCCATTGCAACTTCATAGGCAAAATCATTTTGGAAATCCAAATATAGTTTGGCAGGATCACCTTCCACAGAAGCCGTGTAAATAGCTTCTGCTTCATGTATGATTCTTTTTTCTTTACCGTTTATTGAAGCTGCATCAGCCAATAACTGAACTTCACATGAACCTTCAAGTAAAGTGAATAGATAACCTGCCTCATCAACAGTTTGACCTGCAGTCAATAATCCGTGGTTTTGTAGAATGATTAGTCTACTCTTTTCACCGGCTGCTTTTGCAATTGCTTCTCCTTCAGACTTTTCAATTGCAACACCACCAAAGTCAGTATACACTGCTTGTTGGTTATAAATAATACAGACATCTTGATTGATCATTTCTAAAGGCTTACCGAAAGTTGAGTACGCCTTACCGAACTTGGAATGTGTGTGACATGCAGCATTAATATCAGGTCTTGCCTTATGCAGTGCCGAATGGATTGCAAACCCTGCTGCATTAATTGGTGCACTCTTATTACCACCTACTAAATTACCATCTTCATCCACTCTAACCATATCAGATGCTTTCAGGAGTGAAAAGTGAATACCTAGAGGATTAATCCAGAAAGTATTTGGTTCCACCGGATCCCTAACGGATATATGACCAGCAGAACCTTCAGTATAACCCCTTCTACCAAACACTCTGAAAACACCAGCCATATGTTCCAAGATCCACTCTCTTTCTTTATATGGATCGTCGAATTTGGGAATTGGATGTGGGTTACCATTTCCATAAGATAACGTGTCAACACCCGATTTACTCAACGAATAACCCTTAGTAGATGTTAGTTCAATAGTGTCCGGTATATTGATATTATTGGTAGTAATTTGTACTTCACTCATTACTGATTAACTGCAAAATCAGATTTTATGGAAGATCTCTTCTTTTGAAAGATCAAATTTCTGTAAAAATTGATGATAACGGAACATCGGATCTACCTATAGATCAAATGCATCGATATTTATATTTATAGCCATCTCTTTTTTATGATTATTGTGGTTATGTTCATGTCAAGTGATATTATTCCGTCTGAGATTTGGAAAATGTCGCATAATCTCAATTAGGAAAATAATTACATGATAGTTAAAAAGATAAGGATTCTGT
This sequence comes from Pichia heedii, assembly GCA_030579495.1. Classification (NCBI taxonomy): domain Eukaryota; kingdom Fungi; phylum Ascomycota; class Pichiomycetes; order Pichiales; family Pichiaceae; genus Pichia; species Pichia heedii. Next base: position 97,324 of record JAKTRA010000020.1, on the reverse strand, counting down.
TTTAGGGTATATCATATAAGATTGTACAAGATAGCAAGGATAATTAAATGGATATGAAAGAGAATAATAAATACACTCACATAGAAGAGAGGAAAACACAGATACAGATTTATGGATTTTTTTGTAAATCCTCAATAAAAGGACATGTTAAGACCATGCTATCTATTTCTGACCTTTGGTGAATGTCATAAACGAGTCATCGTAATGTTTTTCCAACTCAAGATCATTTTGGAACTCCATATATAAAGTTTCAGGATCACCGTTCATATAAGCTGTATAAGCAGCTTCTGAATCACCAATGAACTTTTTTTCCTTACCACCAACTGCGGCTGCATCAACCAGTAGCTGAACTTCACAGGATCTCTCCATCAAAGTAAATAAATAACCTGCCTCATCAACAGTTTGACCAGCAGTTAGTAATCCGTGATTTTGTAGAATAACACATCTGTTTTTATCCCCAACTGCTTTTGCAATTGCTTCACCTTCTTCCTTTTCAATCGCAACCCCTCCAAAATCATTATAAACACAATGTGTATTATAGAATGTACAGACATCTTGATTGATCATTTCTAAAGGCTTACCGAAAGTTGAATACGCCTTACCGAACTTGGAATGTGTGTGACATGCAGCATTAATATCAGGTCTTGCCTTATGCAATGCCGAATGGATTGCAAACCCTGCTGCATTAATTGGTGCACTCTTATTACCACCTACTAAATTACCATCTTCATCCACTCTAACCATATCAGATGCTTTCAGGAGTGAAAAGTGAATACCGAGAGGATTAATCCAGAAAGTATTTGGTTCCACCGGATCCCTAACGGATATATGACCAGCAGAACCTTCAGTATAACCCCTTCTACCAAACACTCTGAAAACACCCGCCATATGTTCCAAGATCCACTCTCTTTCTTTATATGGATCATCAAATTTAGGAATTTGATGTGGATTTGGATTACCCATTGAAATATTATGTGCACCCTGCGTTGTTACTGTGTAACCTTTACTGGATGCCGGTTTGACTTCTTCTGGAACAATATTTGAATTTGAAATGCACGTTTCTGTAGTAGTCATTCTGTTTATTTAGTAATACCTGTGATCTTCTAGATATACCCTACAATGAATAAAGGAAAGAAAAAAAATGATGAAAACATGTCATTTTATATGCAAAACTTACAGAATTAAAGTTTATGATATCGGATTTTTTCGGTGGTTGCCTATTTGAGTAACTAGCGCACAAGATAAAGCCGAATTATAAGAAATTATACTTATTAGGTTAATTTTGGAGTTAACTTAATTTATATTTGTTCAATTTATATTTCACAGTTTATTTAAGGGATTACTTATATATAACGATGGATGACTAAAAGTTTTCCCATTTATCATCGTCGTTCTTTTTACTATCTTCAAATTTATCTCCTTTTCTAGTTGTGTTACCTCCTAATCCCGTCAATTTGGTTTCTGCAGCTGGTCTTTGGATACCAAATGCAGGTTTATTTGTAACATCTTCGAATTCATCAGGAGCTCCTAAACCATCCAATAAACGTGCATATCCATTATTATTTGTATTATCTAAGAATTGTTGTTGTAATGAAGTACTCGTTTCACTTACTTTTTGACCAAATTGCTCAACAGCTCTCTTGGCTTGAATTGTATAATCTTGTTCACCCAATTGTTTAACACTAGGTTGAATAACATTTTCATTCACATCTTTAACAGATTTTGCAATAGTTGATGAGAATAATCCCCATCCTTTAGTGAAAGTACCAACAGGATCAGTTTGAAATGCTTCCAATGTAAATCCAGCCAGTGATCCACCTCCAGCATTGGTATTGCCATTATTTGTTGATGGTGCAGGTGAGCTACCAAATCCTTGGTATTTACCACCTTTGGATGGTGGTAGATCAGTAGGTCTACTTTCATTAACATTACCTAGTTTAGCAAAGTATTTCTCGTTTGCTGCTTTAGCATTACTACCATCGATACTAGTATTATTATTAGTATTATCGTATTTCTTATCATCGTTTGATTTGAACAATTCATCATTGGAATGATCTGGTTCTGTCCATTCTTCATTATTGATAGCTGCCGTTAATTTAGATTTATAGTCTTCTGCGACATAGTTATTATACTTTTTACTTGCAGGTAATGATAAATCAACTCCATGAGAAGTAAAATATTCACCACAATTTTCATTCCCACCAATTTCCATCCTTTTCAATTCATCAGGTTTGAATTGATCCATAGTGATTGATCTGACAAAGGAAATATGAACACCTAAACCACGATGAATACCAGCACATTCCAAACAAATGAAAATACCAAATTTGGGTGATGCCCATTGTGGATTTGGTGAATTACAGTCAAAACATTTCTTATTGGTTGGTTGTTTCTGTAACGAAAGAAGCTTTCTACGTGTATCTGGATCAACACTCCATTGATTTGACATGATTTTTACTTATTTTGAAGAACTAAAAATTTTGAAACTTCCAAACACTCCGTACTGGCTTTATTTATGTACTCAAATCATTCGATAGAGACACACTGATCAATGAAAAAAACAAAAAAAAAGCGTTCAAGAGAAGCGTTTCATGAAAATATCTCTATTTTTCAATCGACGCGTCGTATAATGGTTGATACTGTTTCATATTATTTATGGTAAACAAATGAAAGTAAAGGAACATGATGGAAAAGGACAGAAAAAAAGAACGTATTAATGCAAGTGATATGTGTATATAATAGGGATATAATATGGATATAACGATAAAGTAATAATAATAAAGAAAAATATCAAAAGTTGGTTAGTGAATAAATAACTCTCTAAATGTAAAATGAACTGAAAATCAAATAAACGAATGAAGTTAATAGATTACCAAAAAGTGAGTTTGGTTTATTGACCAAAGCATCATTTTTATGAGTAGTTGAAGAAACGGATGTAACACTATGAGAACTTGATGAACCCGATTTACTAGTTGTCTTTGGTGGAGAGATTGAAATTGAGGATAGAGTTTCTTGAACTTCTTTACCTTCTTCACTTAATTCAGAGATCCATTTAGATAAATTAGAATTATCAATTGAAGAGTCTAATGTTGTATCATTTGAAAGGAAGACTGTGATAGTACTATCCTCACTGAAGACGACACCTCCTTTCATTGTTGCATCTGGAGTTCTCTTCAAGTAACCGAAATTTTGTAATCCAGTTCCAATATCATCAGTACCCTGGAAATCATGAATTGTTGAATAGAAATTGTTTCTTTCAGTGTAATTCATAACCTCGAAAATATCAAATTCACCTGCACCTGTGTTCCATGATGAACAGTTACCATTGATTGGATATTGAGAAGTTCTTAAAATATGTTCATTTAATAACCAAATTGCTGGCATATCATAACCATCGGTTTTATTTTTTTTATCATCTTCCGAGGTGTCAGCTGGTGCATTAAATTCAAATAAAAACATTTTATTAACACCATTGAATCCATGATATGCTTCACCATCATGTCTATAAGCGCCACAATCCGAATTACCTTTACATTTGATACCTGAAGCAATTGCAAATTCTAAAGCACTTGGAATTAAAACATCATCTAAAATTTCAGATTTATCAGATTTTTTCAAACCATCAGAAGAGAGGAAACTTGCAGCATTACCGAGACAAGCATTTTCATGACCATAATTAGCTAAGAATGTAACGTTATCAGCAGTTTTAGAATCTGCATCATAATATGCAAGTCTGTCCCAAGAACCTGTAGTTTGATTAATGTTGTAATCAGAAGTAACATAAAAGGCAAATTTTTTCAAATTCATTGGACCTCTAAAATGAACTGTCATACCTTCATCTAAAGGTGCTAATGGACCACTAAATTCGAACGGATTAGATAAATCTTTTTCACAACTACAGTTTCCATCTGGTAATGCTTCAATCTTACTAACCGGATAGTAATATCCAGAATAACCAACATTATCAAATTGTAAAATATCAGCTTCTGATGAGAAATTACTTGCTTGGGTAACTAATACCATTGCAGCGAGTGAAAGCAGTGTATTCATATTGTATATGTATTGTGCAATCAAGGTTACTTTTGATAGAAAGAAGAGAACGAAGAAAACGAAGAGAAAAAAAAATATATTGTTTATTTTAAATTGATCAAACAGATCATGTTTCATCCCCAAAAAAATTAATGGAAAAAATATATAATAATGAGAGATTAAAAAAAAGGAGGCTTTAAAGTTTGATCTCTATTGCTATAATGAATAAGATATATATCTTATACAATCCTTTCAAATCATGTCTATTGCAATGTTTTGGGCTACATTCAGAATGAGTGCTCCTCCTCATTCTCAGAAACAAGTTTGGCAAATATATCAACATGTATCTGCTGCCGTAAATTCTAGTCATATCGATCATTTATTTGTAGATTTCCAAGTTCCTCGAAATACTTACTACAATATATCATCATATATGGACCAACTGAAACTCTCATTTAGAGCTTCCAACAGAGAGGAGAAACTTCAAATTGATAAGTTTATAGCTAATGGATTGGAACCATTGAATGATATTACGTTTACTCATGTAGCAAATGCTAATTCACGTGATAAGTCCAATATTAAGCAAACACATGATCAGTAGTTAATCGATGTATATCTAAGATTAATGTATCTACTCCCCTTTACAATTTTCATTATATAATATTCAACCACTTGATGTCCAATAACGTCAACAATCACAGATCATATTCCTCTCACCAGCCACATCAACAGAAATGAATAGATGAAGAAATACGGCGTATTATTCTCTCAAATTTATTTATCAAACATGAAATTTCACGTTTTATAGAGGTGATATTCTTTCCACACAGACTGGCTTCTGTGTATATACATATAGTAATGGAGAGAAGAAATCAACGGAGAAATTCACCTGTTCATGAAACGGTGAATCAAATCTCATATTCTAAAGTTCTCAGTGATCTGAAACAACTTAAACTTGAGATAATGAAACACAATGAATGTGATTTCCCATTTGATATACAATTCTCAAAAATATCACACATCTTTGATGACATGATGTCAACCAAAGGAGACTTTTCTCTTTCAAGTATGGAAAAGGAATGCATCTCAGTATTCCTAGAATCTATGTATCATATATCAATTACTAATCATCAGGCTTTTGAAAGAATTTTCAATCACTTCAACACAAAATATTTTAGAATTTTAGTGCAGATAGTACTAACTAATGGTAACAGTGCCTTACAAGATTTATGTTATAAGGTTTGTCTGCACTCTGATCATAGAATGATAGACTTTTTCTTTCCCAGCTTATATGGTCAAGGTATCAGTAAAGTAAAACTGTGTATACAATCAAACCCTGAAATTATGACACCATATGTTTTATCTATATTGGAAAGTATAAATCTCAATACAAAGAACGATATCTCAAAATCCAAACTGAAGCTCCGTCACTGTTATGAACTAATTACTGAATTTTTGTCTCTTTTAGATGTGAATTCAATGGAGTCTATTGTCAAAATTTTACATAACAATGTTTTGAACTGTATCAAATCAAATACTAAAATACGATCACAAGTTTATAGTTTATACATAATATTAGATTCAAGAATTTATGAACTAGAAGATATAGTTACTAGTGCAAATATTGACAAAATTATGCAACATGCAATCAAGATTAATGACATTGATTTTAACTTCTATATACCAATATTCATCTCTAAAGCGAATGATTCACTTTGGATTACTAATTCCATACTATCATTAGAATCCGTAATATTTCAAGATGTAAGAGATATCTCTTTTACTTCAGCACTCAATACAATACCATGGAATCAACTTATTGAATATATGAAATTTATTAGCTTAGTAATTTCCAATAGCTTAAAATTTGAAATGTCATTGCTCAGATTCATATTTGACAAAATTTTGATAGTTTCCAGATTAGTGATACCGAAAGATTACCATAATGAGTTTGTTATATACTCATCGAAAATAATATCATATGCCTATAAATCCAATAATACCCCATTTGATCATATTAGATTTTTCCAATTATTCTTATCATATGCAACATACTCCACTGAAAATGAATTGAGACTGGCTTCCTTGGATTCTTTATTTTCTATAATAGACTGGAATATAGAATCATTACATACTTTATTCGATACCAAAAATACTAAGGAAGTGAAAACTATACTAAGAAAATGGTCAACTAATTCAAATCACTTATATCTCATTGAAAAAGTCTATAATATTACAAAGGAAAATGTTGAATCTTACAATTTCATTGAATTGATATATGTATTTACAAACTTTGAAGAGTTTGATTTACAGCTTTTATTGAATTATAGAAACAAAATTAGCAGTAAATATCCACCAAGTCTTATATTACAGATGAGCTCACAAATTGACAGTATTTTTGCTTCCAAGAATGTTTCCCAACCATTCACATCTTTTATATCAATAATGAAAAGTTGTTTCAAAACACTGTCTCCGGAAATTTTTAGATCTCTGAAAATTGATGTGACACCATTATATCCTGCTCCTTCCAAACTACAGATTAAGGTTTTTCTTTTCATATTATTGATTTCTCCTACAAAAGTATTCAATCAAACTGACATCATGATTATAGATATGTTCAGATACAAAGATAAAGATATCCTTGATGCTTTTTCCGAGATTTTCACAACTTACAAACCCAGCTTATTTATTTTGAATGGGTTAATCAAAGAACTATCCAATGGAAACAAAATCCTTTTATCATTTATACTGAGGTGTCCTAGTTTGATATCAACATTGGCTAAAACGGATGAAAAATATGAAATTTTCAAACTTTGTATCACTTGTTCGTTCAATAATTTTCACTTATTCACTAAACTAGTCTTGAACATATTGAATACTCAAAATATGGAGTATTTTGAGATTGACTTAAAACCTAGAATACCAATTAAATCAAGTACCAAAAGAATTCTTGCATTGTTGGTATCTTGTGAAAGTTCATATTTATATTGGGATATTGATTCAAGAATCAGTTTTTGGGAATCTTGCTTGGGTGTTTTGTTAACAAGGTCTGGTACAATAATAGATGAATTGATCAAGCCAATTTCATTGTTTTTCAAACTAATCCAAGAGGATAAAAGCTATGTTTTCATTAATGGTGGTATGATAATACCACTAGATAAAACACTTGTAGAAACTGCCACAGAAAATGAATTGAATGATGTTTTGTCCCAGGAAATCAAAAAATATAATACTCTAATACATAAAAGGAAGACTAAAAAATCTAAAATTAAAGATCCTGATAGTTCCAACAAGAACATTATGAACAATGAGGTTAATGATATAACAAAAACCCAAGATATCAAATTGAGTGATTCTGATACCATTTTAAAGGTTTCCATTCAAATTTTTCCAAATGGAAAAAGAGTGATTGATGTACATGAAAGAGATGAAGCTATGAATTTGAAAAAACTAACCCCTGAAGAACGTAGGCTTCATTTTAAAGAAAAAATGAAAGCTATCAAAGATAAAGAAGTTAGGCCCAAAATTGTCAACTATTCTGAACATTTTATAGATACAATAGTTGATGATCTTTTTAAAGGAATGTTTAAAGGGAATAAAAATATTGGTAATTTTGTGGGAAATATTTTCCACTCAGAAGATATCAACTTTGCAGTTTCATCTGATGATGAGATTCGTGACGTTCTATCAGCATACAATCTTAAAGAAAATAAAAGAAATATTTTGGCCCTATATTTATTTGTCAAAATTAATAAATATTTGAAAAATAGATGTAAATCAACTACATTGCTTTCTAGATTGTCTAAAAATGCTGAAAATATGATTCGTTCAGGTTAATGCTAGACAATCGTTCAAGTACAATATCCTTATTTACAATATGAGTCTTATGAATATACTTTGATGAAAATATACAATACCTAAATACATAAATGCAATAATCACTTTTTACTTTCTGGTTCATCTTCGGTCAATGTTGTAGTGTTTGTAATAGTACCATCCAATGCATCCTTCAAACTGATATTACCACTTCCTCTTGGCGCTGGCTTTGCTAAGTATTTTCCAGGTTTCCAGCCAATCATATATACAAAACGATAAGTTGCAGGTAAATATCCAGTTTTTTTATCACTATGTAATTCTCTGTATATTGGTTCAACGGCCAAGAGTAAATCCTTTGTTAACGCAGGTGGATTCATCATAACTGAATTATTTTCACCCATTAGTTGTAAATCTTCCATTAGTGCAATAACATTGGGATAATCCACAATCAATTCTTCAGAATCAACTGTTAACATTTGAAATCCAGCCTTTTGCATTAAATTACCTACATCAGATGATTCAACAAATGGTGAAATACGTGGTGAAATACCGCCGTATCTTTCGAGTTCGGCCAATTGTAAGGAAGTACGTAATTCAAATAATGTATCACCACCAAACATTGATCCAATAAAACACCCATCAGGTTTGAGACAGTTAAATAATTTCTTATAAACTTCTGGCAAATCATTGATCCAATGCATTGATAAATTCGAAACAATCAAATCATATTGATTTTTTTCTGATAATTCAGGAACATCAAAATTCTCTTCATCTGCAACAATTCTCTCTACATTCAACTCCTTATTGAAAGCAGAATCCATATCTTTGAATAACATCGATGGTGATGAATCTACCATCAATATCTTACCAATTTTTGATTTTACTAATTCTCTATCCTCTTTCCATTGTGGATTGTTTGCGTCTTTTGAAGGATCACATAGTAATCTTTCAAAATTACCGGAATGTGCACCAAAATCTAAAACATTAGTAAAATCAATCTTTAGAAATGCTAGTCTATCAATAGTACGACGATTTATTTCATCACGTAAATATTCAGCATGTTTGGAATCTGGATTATGTGCAGCTCTTTCCTTTTGTAGAAGTTTGACATGTCTGTCAAAGACTTTAATCACTGTATTACTACCACTAGAAGATGAGTATCTTCGTAGAAAAAAGTTCCTCCCCAAAGTGGCTATCATATGAACAGTCGGGTATACGAAACTTATTACCAGTAAAGTATCTATTCAAAGAGAAAGTTTGTAAAAGTATTGATGGAATGTCATCAAATGAAATTTTGTGGGGATGAAATTTTTCAGATATTCTCTTTTTTTATATTTTTTCATTCTTTTTTAATTAATTCTTGATAATGGATATTTTATTAAGTGATACAGCTACAGTATGAGTAGAAATGGATCCATCCAACTGTTGAAAACTTCTCTCAGTAAAACCATCAATGCCAAGAAACAAACAACTGGATCTGTATTGTCTAATATTCGGGGCATTGTAAAAGATTCGTCTAAATCACCTTCACAGAAAATGAAGGAGACACTGTCTTGGTTGGATATGCTTGATAATGGAACAGAAATAGATAGAAACTTAACAAGTCTAACAAATAATCTTTTCAAAAATGATACTCATGGTGAGTTTAGTGAACAATATAAAGATTTCCTTAAAAAACACAGTTTAACGGTAGGTTATTATGAGATACCAAGATTCCTACGTGGCGGTCAGTATGAGCAAGCTTCTTTGCTAGCATTATCAGAATATAGCAAACTTTCACAAAACGAATATTTAGATAAGGATAAGCTGATGATATCACTATATTTCCCAGCCATTTTGAAAGAAGCATCTGAAAGGAATGATACCATTATGGTAATAGAGTTCATCAAATTACTTGAAGAACAAAATATTTTATCATCTGGAAATTTCGGTCATATAACTATAAATGCCGTTAATCATAAAAACTCAGAAATATTGGTACATATATTACCAAAGCTTATGTCAGAAATACGGATGACTGATCAAATGATTGAACACATAATAGATTTAATGATAATGAATGATAAATACGATTTAGCATTAAAGTTATTATCAATAATGGAATCAAAAGAGGAGAAAAATAGAACATGTCTTAAACTACTATCATCTTTTCAGATTGAAAAATGTATGAAGGATATGGAATATTTAATAGAGACAAATGTTTTGCAGTTACCATCATATCAGTCAATACCAGCATCCCTACTCTCACTTCCCAATCTTAATGATTTTGATGTTATTGATGAACATATTGAAATTCTAAAAAGCCTGAATTTGAAGGAAGTTAAACAATTGTATGTTTTCTCATTATTATCGTCTATTAACAATCAAAATATTCACTTGGGTTGTACTATTCGAATACTCAATTCTTTGGTGGTCGATAAAGGGATTTTACAGGAAGAGCATAAAAATATTGTTTTCAATCAACTCTCACAATATTCGTATAAACTAACAGGAATTAAAGTGATGTTCTATTTCAAGTCATTAGGAATACCGATATCATTTGGAAATTATTTTGATCTAGTAAAATGTCAATTTGGTGGTAGTGAATGTGACACAGTCTATTTCATTTTGATAGAAATGATCAACGAACATGGCAAGTTATCAGATGAAATTATTGACTATCTAAAAATGATGCAATCTAAAACGAATATGAGTAAATTTGAATACTTTTTCAGTAATAGCTTTACTGAAGATAATTTGAAAGAGATAAAATCACTCATTAACTATGACTTCATCAAAGAAAACTTAGAACACGAAAGAGAACGTAAAAAGGTTGTCTATAAGTCATTAAGAAATTTCCTACCATATAACTACTACAAAGACATAGCCTTGTCTGATGCATTAATATTCTAGATTAAAGAGTAACCTTTTCTGTAAGTAAATTTCCTTGTATGAACAGTACAACAAATATTAAGGCGAAATAGAAATAGGAATAGTATAGACATATATTTTGTCTTACTCAAGAGTTGATAATAAATAGTGTATACAAAGTTAAAGAAAATGAAAGAACATTGAAAGTTTACTCTCCTATGAAGAATAATTCAAAAAACAACTAATACAAGTGTAAATGATTGAGATCGCTGAGATAGAGAACAAAGTTAATATAACATTCGTAGCAAGATATTCAGTTTTCATGAATTTTTTGAGAGAAGTTTCCGAATTCATCTTCTTTAGGGCACGTAAGTAATTTTCAGTTTGCATAGGTTTAACACCTTCTGGTAAGTGTGCAGGGTTTGGATTCAACTCTTCAATAAATTGTTCGAGTTCACCACATTTGATACCAATAGCAAGATAGTTTGGATCCGAAACTGGACATTTATGATGAATGATTCTCAAGTAATGACTGAAAATTTCCAACACACCTTCATATGTTCTTGATTTCAAAATCAAATCACATGCAGTTCCTTTTCTAATCTTGACATTTGTTTTGAAAACTTTTTCATTTTGGAAAACTTCTGCTAATGTTGCAATTGCCATAACCTGTGGAATTGAGCAAAAGCTAAATGTTGAAGGATCATATACCATAGTAAGATAAATCAGAACGTCCTTTGCATGCTCCATTGCATTCAAGACTAAATCCGTAATACAATAAAGACCTTTCTCTGTATTGTCCGGTTTTGTAAAATCTGACAATTTATCAGCGTATTTGGACCAAATCTCTTTCGGCCAGAAAGATCTACCGTCGTCTTGATCTTCTTTATAATCTCTAATGATATTAGTCTTCTGCAAGAATAGACCCATTGAATTACTCAATTCAATCTTTTCAAGTGCAATTGGATCGATAAAACCTGAAGCTACACCTAATTTGGTTAAACCATGACCGACAATACCAGCAACATAAAAACAATATAGATCATAATCTTTGATAGTTTTAACACCATTCAGATTGAATTCAACATCATTAACATAATCTGCCATACCATTACCCATTTTCTTAGTAATATCACTGATTATATCTTGATATTCTGGTTTAAGTTTACGGAATTCTTGGAGAATTACATTGAATTTAACAAGAACTATTCTATCCTTCTCTGTTGGGGAATTACCATCAAAAGTCCAGTCTTTCAAAGTTAACTTTAGGTAAAATCCTCTCAATAATGGAACTTTAACTTTTGGATCAATACTCATATCATCTTCGATAGTATCTAATGCTCTCAAGATAAGATAGAATAACATAACTGCATTACGTAACTCTGGATGTAGCTCTAAAATAACAGCACAGAAAGATCTGGAGGTTTTTTTTAATAGATCATAGCATATTTTCTCTGACTCAGACGATATCTTCAATGGGTGGATAGACTTTTTAAAACATTTCCTGTAAAAACACCAATTAGAAAAATAATCATATCAGTTAGTATTGAAATTGGAAAACAAATATTGATAAAATGAAATTAACACTAAATACATACAATTGAATAGCAGATTTTAGCTCTGTGGGGTGAAGCGCTAGTTGAAGAAATTTACTCATAATTTTCAACGTGTATCACTATGAAGTTGCAGATGTACCACTTCAGATCAATCAGAACAAACAACCAACTGAACAACTTTTCAATGGTGTTTTGTTCTACAAGTTTTTGAAAGTTGAAAAAAAAAAAAAAAATAAAAAAATGGAGAATCGGAAAAATTGGATGAATTTTAATGAAGAAATTGCGAACATTGTTCTTTTCATTCGTAGCGATCGTTCCGAATTTCTAGTTCAATCTGTGGATAAATGTATCACAATATGGAGTTGATGTAACGTGTGTATGTAAGAGAAGGAAGGGATTTAATACTACGGAATACGATGGAGGAGGAAGACCATGAGAGCAATGTAATTGATGACTTCAGAGTACATGAAGGTATAGTTTTGATGGTACATCTCTCACCTTCAATGTACCTGAATTTGGAATCCATATTCAAATCATTCTTGAATTTACTTAAAATTTTAGTGAAAACAATGCCAAATACAGGACTAGGATTGTATCTTGGTAACTGTTCAAAGGAAGATAAGAAAAGTTCAATACTGGAACTTCCAGAGGGTGTTTATCGGATTTTTAGACTCCAGAATATCAATCAGGAAATGTTGAAGAGGTTAAATCACTATATAACTAATTTCCAACCTATGGAACCATTTATTGGACTTGATGATATCGATGAGAACAAATGGAGCTCAATATTTCCATTAAAGCACTCTGATGTAACTGAAAGTTTTGGGAACTCATTATATTCATTATTACATCAATCATTAACTGATTTCAATAATATACCAATGAAAACTGATGAATACACTGTTAGGAAAGTTTTTTTATTTACAGATTGTTATACCCCATTCAACAATAATGAATCCATCAAACAGAAAATACAGAGTAAATTGAGAGATTTAAATGATTCTAAGATCACAGTTTATCCATTTATTCTAGGTCAAAATACCGATGTTACTGGTACTATTGACTTAACAGAATTGAGACAGCTTTTCGATTTCTCCAAAGACCCACAAACCAGAAAATTTATACCGAATGTTACTGAAGTAGTCTTGGATTCTCTTGAAGATAAGATAATGAAGTATTCATCCGTGAGGAGATTGATATTTCAATGCCCATTAATTTTCAAGGATATGAGAATTGCAGTAAAAGGAATCAACCCCTTCACTTCTGTGGAATGGAAGAAGGTCAATTTCTATAATGTAAACAATAGGTTAAAATACGTACATAGGAAAGCTATACCACAATCAAACAATCAAACAATTGAGAGAGAAGCAATACGTAAAGTGTACCAAATTGCAGATCAATATATGCCTGTTGATAAACAACTACAAAATGAATGCCTCAAGTTTGGTGAGTCGGAAAAGCCAATTTTACATGTAATTGGTACAAGGAAATTTGATTATTTCAATCCATCATATGTTGTAAATAAATCAGTATTCATGATTGCCGATGAAGATAATGAACCTAAAGATTCACTTGATAAGTTTGCGGCAATGTACAAATCGTTATGTAAAAAGAAAATGATGGTTCTATGTTGGGGTATGCCTAGGAAAATCTCATATCCACGATTTTATTATTTAATTCCAACAAATATCATGGAAACAAATACCTCAGACCGTCGCCAATATCCACAATCATTAGCTATGATTGAATTACCATTTGGAAATGAAATTAGAAAAGCTCCAGATTATATCAACGAATTAGATTCACTCAAAGAGCTTGATGATGATCATATGTTGGATGCACTTGTTGAATTTTCAACCATGGAAAGCTTCAAAACTTTTCATAATCCTTCATTAGCATGGAAGCTCAAGATAATGGAAGATCATATTCTACAAGTAGAAGTCCCCAAACAGGAAAATGAAAAAAACTTAGTAGATAAACAATTGGAAATGGATGAGATGTTCCAAATGATGAAGGACATTAATTTGAAGATACAAGAAAGCAACGAACTGAACGACTTGACCAATAAATTATCTACGAGATATAATAAGATTTCCAATTTTAATGAATTGAAAAGAGCCGAAGACATTGTAAGTGATATTTCAAGCTTTAAGAAATCTAAAAAAGTCTCCACAAATAATGATTTGCTCAATGACGTAAAATGTGTTTTACATTATGAACAGTCGAACTTAAAAAAATGTACAAATGAGATGCTCCGTCTATATATTAAGAGTAAAGGTGGTTTGATAAAGACTGGTAAAAACAAAGATGAAATGATTTCAAATATTGTGGAATATTTAAAAGAGAGTAATCTGATATAATTGTATCTACATTCGGTAGAAGACAGATGAAACAAATTGTAAAAAGAAATAAACAATAAAAAAAAAAATGAACAATAAAAATCGTCATAAAAGTAAATGTTCAAATTTGATGAAAATGTTTCAGTAAATAGTTGCCGTTACTTTTCACCAATTGTAGTAGAAAGATCTGCGATTGCACGTCATAATGTTGAAAAGTCGGTCTTGAATGGATACCATTATAAGTTTTATTTTTGATCTTCCTGTTTTTACAATAAAGTCAATATGCATTATCTAGATTTTCTGTAATTACAAGAGGACATATATACGATGAATTTAATCTTGAATTATTACTTTTCACCAGTTCTATAAGTGGTTAACTTGTCTTCTTTTTTATAACCAGCTTTAAGATGTATGCAACGTAGCCAATACTATCATCTTCCCTTATGTACTCACCTAATAGTGTATTCAATTGCAAATTAATATTTAGTTACTCAGTAATGAATTTCTGATAGCCAAAAACGATTTCAGAAAAGGAAACACCAAACATCATAAACTGAAACATTAGATCATTTATTCATGGTAACGACTGATTATAATTCAATATTTACCTGCGTATAATTAGTATACGGTTGATTAGAAGTTATTATGATAAGAATTGGTATAAATAAATAATACACTCAAGAACAATAAGTTTGATGAAGAAAGCAACCAAGACGCGACTATATCAGAATGCCATGTTAATGTTAAGATAGTTACGTAATAGTTTGAATAGTGATTATAATTTGGTAACTGAACTTTTCATGTTTAGTATTTTAATCGTTGACTTGAATTTCTATAGACAAACAACCATCAATATTATGTGGAACGATGTAACTGAGACGTATCTATTGAAGCTTCTTTGTTTTCATAAACCAATTGGTGAAGAATGTGAAAAAATGTTGTCAATTATCAATATGAAACTTAACGAGAAGTTTGAATCATTGAATTTCGATATTGATAATGTTAGAGTTAAAATTAATGAATACTATGATTTGAAAGGTCTTAGTGAGTTGAATATGCCAACAGCTGAAGACGGAAAAGAAATACAGAAAGAAAGGGATGATTTGAAGATTAACGAAAATGAAGACAAACAAACGACTAATAACAAAACTGACAATGAAGTCAAGACAAATAAAGAAACCGATGTCCTAGTAGACGGTAAAAATGAAGTGGATATAAGGCAAGAAGAGGTGAAGAACGATGAAAAACATATCAAACTTGAAGAGGATAGAATAGAGAATGTTGATGGGGCAGAAAAATTGAATAATGCTAAAGAGAATGAATCAGAAACAAGTAAAGATAAAATGGGACTTTCTGAAGATGCAAAAACGAACAAGAAAATACATATAGAAGATGAAAAGAAAAAGCAAAAGGATCCAGAACTTACAACTGTACTTGATGATAAAAATATCTCTAATGAACAGAAACTCAATACCGAAGAAACTAAAGTGAGTAGAGATGAAAAGACTAATGAACAATCAGGGAATGCGATTGTACAAAGAAACAATGATATGAATGATCAATCTAAGAAGTCAGAAGATGGAGAGACCAAGGAGAAGGTAAGAGAAGAAGAGGAAGAAGAAAAAGAAAAAGAAGAGGAAGAAGAAAAAGAAGAGGAAGAGGAAGAAGAAGAAGAAGAAGAAGAAGAAGAAGAAGAAGAAGAACCAGCTCATCTTACAAGATCACAGGCAAGAAAGTTACATATTGATATAGAAAAAGAGACTGAACAAAATGAGAAGAAAACCTTACATATTGAAGAATCAAGACGTAAACATGGAGTTCGAAATAACTCAGCTGAAACTAGTCCACAGCATAAACCCGAAGATGAACCATTTAATAAAGATACATCTACAAATATTATGAGTGATGATGATTCTACAGAAGGTGTACCAAAAAAGAGAGGGAGAAAACACTTACAATTTGAAGAACAAACTCCTCGTAGAAGTAACAGACTAAGAGTAGAAAATGAAACAAATAAAACGAAAAAGACAGAATCACATAGTGAAGATGAGCCAGACACATCTATAGGAAGACGGACAAGAAGTACATCAAATACAAGGACATTAGAACAAGAATCTATTGAAAATGAATCTAAAAAGACTACTAATATAGTAAAACGAGGTCGTAGGCGAAATAACCCAAACACATCCACGGATGCAGTTGAGATAAATGTTAAAGAAACAAGAAGAACTCGTTCAGTGAGTAAATTAGATAATAAAAAAGATAGTGAATGTGATGAAAGAGAAGTAGAGGATGGAAAGAATAAGCAAGCTAATGACGAGGAAGAAGAAGAAGAAAAGGAGGAGAAGGAGGAGGAGGAGGAAGAAGAAGAAGAAGAAAAAGAAGAGGAGAATGAGGAGGATGAGGAGGATGAGGAGGAGGAAGATGATGAAGATGGTGAAGTGGAAGACGAAGAAGAAGAAAAGGAGGTAGAGATTGCAAGCTCGCCAAAGAAATTATCCAACGACAATAATCATGATGTCAGTTCAGAGTCTAACCGAAGTGATATTGGCAAAATAGAAAAAAAGAAGATAGATCAAGGAAATGATGAAATAAAAGATGAAGGTAAAATGGAAGAAGAAAGCAACGAAAAGAAAAATGACCAAGATGAAATACAGACCAATACTCCACGACGTTCATTGAGAAAACGGTTGAACAGTTCAAATGATGAAAAAATAACTAAAAAACAGAAAGGAGCAACTCCAGAACCATCAACAAATACCACCATTACTAGTTCTATAACTACAAACCAACCATCCACTGTTCCTACTCCAAAACGTCGTGGTCGTAAACCAAAGAATTTTGTTGAACCTACAGATAATGAACAAAATACACCAAATCGTCGTTCAAGTAAACGTTAATCGATATCTTGACAATAAAAATGTTTATGCTGTGTAATAAATAATATATAGTCTATTTAAAGCCATTAAAAACAAAAAATTTAATATACAAGTTGAATATTATAATCGTTATTTATATTGTGAATATGTTGGAATATCCATGAATATATTGGTAAAAGTTGTATTATGAAGAGCAAATTTGGAACCATCATTATTAATGCCTAATTCCAAATCTCCAACAAATTCCCTTTCTTGTGGTATATCTGATTCATCATTATCTGTAGGATCATCTTTATATTTTCTGAATTTCTTGGATAAGTTCAAAATTGGTTTCAAACTATCATGCAAATATCCGTTAATTAATTCATTATCTTTTTTGGTTGTATTTCCAGCCAATCCTGCATTGACTAAACTTCTAATGACCCATGGATTTATTATACCACTAAAATGCATTTCCCAGTTCTCACCTACATAATTAGTGATTGTATTTCTCATATCAATAAGTGTTTGAATAGAAGTTGCATCTGTTGCAACAACTTGAGAGAAATCTAAATGAAGAACACGTAATTCTGGAAGTTCATCTGAAGTTCTAATTTTATCTGTACTCAAAGAATAGTGATCATCTTCGCTGTAATTATCATTACTATCATTACCTTCTTCAATACTATTTATATTATCATCATCTATGTTATCGTTATATTTTTTAAAAGGTAATCTAAATCTCAGTTTGGGGAAATTCTTGAAATTTATATTCCAGTCTTTTTCTGATAAGGAATATTCGCACCATAATCTTTCTCTCCCACTATCATGAGGTTTGAATGTGTCTCTAACTTTGTAAATTATTTGATCAATTTGTGAAGAACAATTTGTATAAATGAAACTTTCAGCCATTCTATAAACGAGTACTCCAGTTGGTGGTTCTTCAATATTTATTTGACTATTAATATATGAAGTATGAACAAAACTTGGATTCAAACTTTCCTTTGGTAATGGAACCCATTTATAAACAAAATCTTCATTGATAGAATTGTCAAAGGTATTGTTTGTATTATCAATTGTTTTAAATGAATCAATTTCAATTGTTTTGAAATGAGTTGAGTCATTCAACAATTCTAATTTGTTATGGTTTAATGAGAATTCATCAGAATTTGAGTCATTATTGCTACAATCAGAGTTAACATTATTGATTGATTTTTCAGATTTTTTAGTAGTTTCCAAAATTGGATTTGAAATCACTGTGACTTTAACTCTACCCATGAATGTACCATTAGTTATACACATTCTCCATAATAATTGTGCAGCAGAAGCACACATTGCCCAATAAATACCATTTTCAATTGAACTGAAAACAGAAACAAAGACACCAACAATGAAGATAACAAAATCAACTGGGGAGAACATGTATAATTTTGTTGTAATTTGATAAGAAGCTAACAAACCAGTAACACAGTGAATAATAATTGCACAAAGTGTTGCACTTGGAATATAATAGAAACCATCAGTGAAACAATAAGTTGCTAATAAAACACAAGCACCTGTGAATGCAGCTTTGAATGGAGTTTTAACACCACATTTAGCAGATAGAGCAGTTCTAGAGAATGATCCTGTAACAGGATAAGCACCAAAGAAAGTACCAATCATATTTGTAAAACCAATAGCAATAAATTCTTGATCAGGGTTAACTCTATAACCATTCAGTCTTGCAAAAGATTTTGAAATTGAGATATGTTCTAATACCAAAACAATTGTACAAATTGGAAGTTCTGAAGCTAATTTACTTGCTAAACCTGGTGATGGTAAGAATTTCCCTACATGATTTAAACCAGAAGGGATAACACCAATGATTGAATAAGAAGTTTTTTCACCGTGTGGTGTATTTTTCAAAATACCATAAGAGATACAAGTTGATATTATAATAACGACAGCTGTTCTAATATTTAAAATATAATTCAAAACTAGTTTAGTCTTTGGTTGATTATTATATTTTTTAATTAAATGTTCAAGTAAGATTTGCCAAGCATAAAGAATGAATAAATCTACTAAACCAAATGCTGCATCTACTTTTGTATCAGGTAAATGTTGTAAGAATGCAATTAATGTTTTATAAGTTGAAGAATGTTTACCAGCTTTTTTAGAGAATCCCATTAGACCAGCCAATTGACCACAAACAATATTAAAAGCAGAACCAGTTGTAAAGGCTAAAATTGCAGGTAAAGAAATAAGTTCAACTATAAAACCTAACCTTAATAAACCAAGACCTAAGACAATACCACCACAAATTAATGCTAGAGTAGTTGCAATTTCATTTGGTGAATATTGATCACCATATTTATTTTGAAATCTTACAATAATTTTACCAACTTCCGTACTTAAAACAGCCACTGGACCTATACAAATTTCTCTTGAAGTTGCAAAGAAGAAATAGAATAGAGCACCAATAAATGCAGAATAAAGACCAAATTCAGGAGATAAATTAGCTAATTTAGCATAAGACATTGATTGTGGAACTAAAACGATTGCAACCGTTATACCTGTGATTAAATCTGATAATACCCATTGCCAATGAGAAGGATAATGAGGGAACCATTCAATAACTGGGAATAGACCTCGTACATAATTGATTGAACGTGATTTTGAGTTCTTAAAGACATTTTTGACATAATCTTTTGAATTTACAACTTTTTCATCATCATATGCAGGTATTTTAGTATAATTATTCATTCTCATTCTTATTATTGAAATCAATTATTATAACAATTTGAATTTACAGTTTGAAATTACAAATATTAAGAAAGAAAGAAAGAACGAAAGGAAAAGAAAGGAAAGGAAAGGCAAAGGAAAGGAAAGGGGAGGGAATTAATCATTGATATAATATATCCTTTTACTAATCAGTGTAAGATGGGAAACATAATAACTATTTAAACATTCTCTCATCCTCATCACAAATTGAACAATGAAATTGTGGCATGAAATAGAACCACATCAAAGATATTGTTTTAAGTGATATTGTGAGAATCTATAATGTCATTGTCATGATCGAAGAGATCAAATTGTAATTTATATAGAAGAAATTGCCGTATTAGGCAACTCCGTAGTGTGGCTTTATAGTCATTTATAATTACTTGATTTACATTATAGAAAATTGTGAAAAATTTGTGGCGCCTGGTCACGTGAACGGTTTTGATATTAATATTATATTATATAATTTATTTAATAATTTATTTGTTAATATTTTTTTAATTTTTTTTAATTCACCAACCCCTTTGGCTATGGTCCGGTGTTCGATTCCTACTCACAGCTGTTTCAGATTTGATTCAACTTAGTATTATATGCTATTTATAAGTTTTTTTTTAAACGGTTTTATAGTATAACAATAATTTTTTTTTTATTTTGTTTCTTATATTTTGTTTCTTTCTATGAAATAGTGATATATCTTATCTTCTTTTCCTATTGCAATAGTATAAGTTGATAGATAACAATGTATAAGTTATGAACTCATCAGCTCAGTTATCTATTGAAAAACCCTCTAAAGTTTCAACAATTCTATTTGATGATCCAGAATTAATCACTTTTGATAACATAACTGGTGAACATAACTATAGAGAATGTTCATTTTTCAATTTTCTAAGTTATTCCTTTTTATTGATCAGTATTATATTACAGTTATTATTTCTAGGATCTGATGTTTTCACATTGGTTCAAATCTATGCCTTGAATAACTGGAATAAATCTCATACAATTACTTATATCCCAATATTAGCATATAAAATTGTTTTCACTGTTTGTATTGGTATTTCATTCCTTTACTTCATTTTTGTTTGGGTTTATGGTTCAATCATTCAACATAGAAATAAAGTAGTAGCATCATTCTTACATACAGGTGCAAGACAAATTGATTCTTTGAAAAGTTATGAAAGATTTTGTATTTATGAAAAAATTCAAAGTAAAAATTTACGTGAATGGTTATGTTTATCAATTTATACTTCTTATCATTATGAAATAATTAGTTGGATATTGGCTGATACTCCAAGACAAATTTTAAATGGTGCAACCATTGCATATATAGTTTCAAATAAATTTACAAGTGGTAATATTAAAGCTGTCATTGCTTCAATTGCAGAAAATGATAAAAAGGAAGCTGTTTTACTTTCATTTATGTTTTTCTCATTTGTTGTTTGGTTATGCTTTACATTCAAAAATATAATCATAATTATATCTTCAATTTGCATTATTACTTCTTCCAAAAGGAAATATAACATGAAATTTAGTGAATATTGCTTTGATCTAGTTGCTAAACGTGTTTCTCAATTATACAATAAAAAGGCAGAACTAATGGAAGAAGAATTATCAAAGAGAAGGAAAGTTCCTTCATTCTTGAAAAATCCTGATTTAGATAAAGAATTTAGTGAATTTAGTGAATTTAGTGAATTCAACGAATTCAATGAGTATAATGAAATGAATAATCCATTCAACAATGCATATAATTCTAATTTTGCAGAATCCACTATTTCTTTAGATAAATCTGATCACGTCAATATCAAGTTGAATGATTTACCAATTTCACATTCAAGAGTAAATTTAATCAATAAATCCAATTTGAATTTACATAATGAGGCCTTTAGTAATAATAAACACAACAATAATTATATACAAACCAAGAGTACTTATAATGACAATGATTTATCAATCAACCCTTTCTCTTCCAATCATGAGAATCAAAATGGAACAACTCCAATACGGGATAGTTATGTTTATATACCATCAAAAGTATATGAAGAATCATATCACCAAAGGAATGATGCATCAACACCATTGAATTATAGTAATGGTGGTCATCAAAATAATCACATACAGAAACAAAAGGAAGAATATGATAAAGATCAATCAAAAATTCAAAAATCAAGCATCTTGTATGGATCTAGAGGATTAGCTGTAAAACGTAACCTTCTTTAGATATCTTGCAACTTATACATACTATATATACCACTCTCTCATTTTTCTTATATTTTTTCTAAGCAACCAATTTATATCATCAACAATATATATTAAACTTACATTTCATAACTTAATTGGTTTTATCTTAAAATGCAATGAAATCAAGGAATAAATGAATGTTTTCAAATTTTGTGCAAGAAAATAGAAAACTTTTAAACTTTCATACTCTTTTTCATTACGAATTGAAGTAAGTGATACTATTGCTTTAGTTTTCAATAATTTCATCTTCTTACCATATCTTATCTCAATTTCTTGCTTTGATTCTCTAACTACTTTTGGCCAATTAGTATCAGACTCTAACAATATTTGACTTTTTCGTACTATATCGATGAATTCCCTTAAAACCAGCAAGGAAATACATAATTCCTTTTTGATTATATCTTCATTTCTATAATTAGATTGATTTGCATATCTTATAGTTGCAAATTTATCTCGAGGATCATGTCGTATGTCAAATTCCATAAATTCATGTCCTAACTCAATATCTCTAAAACCACCAGAATAAAATCTGAAATAAAATTCTTTATCTAGTTCTTTTGAATCCACATCAAATGAATTTGTCATTTCCATTATTGATTGGTATTGATGATCAATACTTGGGAAGAATAGAGTTAAATAAATGAATCAAAAAATTCATTTAAACTGAACCAGATGAACATCATCGACCTTCATCGACGTATCAAACAGGAAATTCTTCTTTATTGAGAAAAATTGAAAAAAATTCAAGAATTGAAAAATTGAAAAATTGAAAAATTGAAAAATTGAATTTTGATGTGAAATTCGTTGAACTTTAATAATGTAAAATTATGACTCTTTTCTTTTCGTTTCTTTTCTTTTCTTTCCGTTGATCAACTAAACATGTCTGAACTCACACCAGAACAACAATATGAACTAATAACAAGAGATTTACAAGAAGTTCTTAATCCACAAATTATCAAGAATATTCTAGAAGTTGAAAAAAGACCTTTAAAAGTCTATTGGGGGACAGCTCCTACTGGTAAACCACATTGTGGATATTTTGTTCCAATGATTAAATTAGCTCATCTATTAAAGGCAGGTGTCGAAGTTACAATATTACTTGCTGATTTACATGCCTTTTTAGATAATATGAAGGCACCTTTAGAGGTTGTTCAACATAGAGCTAAATATTACGAATTTGTTATTAAATCAATTCTAACATCTATTAATGTACCAATCGATCAATTAAATTTTGTGCTTGGCTCATCTTATCAATTAACTCCAGAATATACATTAGATTTATTCAAATTATCTAATACAGTTTCTCAAAATGATGCAAAGAGAGCCGGTGCAGATGTTGTTAAACAAGTTGCAAATCCTTTACTTTCTGGTTTAATTTATCCTTTGATGCAAGTTTTAGATGAAGAATATTTGAAAGTAGATGTCCAATTAGGTGGTGTTGATCAAAGAAAAATTTTTGTTTTAGCAGAAGAAAATATCCAATCTTTAGGTTATAAAAAAAGAGCACATTTGATGAATCGTATGGTTCCAGGTTTAATGCAAGGTGGTAAGATGTCAGCTTCTGATCCAAATTCTAAAATTGACCTTTTAGAAGAACCAAAAGTTGTTAAAAAGAAAATAAATCAAGCATTCTGTGCTCCTGGTAATATTGAAGATAATGGTTTGTTATCATTTGTGAAAAATGTTCTAGGACCAATTCACGAGTTGAAATTTGGTGATGGAAGTTTCGAATTCTCAATTGATAGACCTGATAAATATGGCGGTCCAATAACTTTCAATTCATATCAAGAACTGGAAGACAGTTTTGCAAAGGAAGAATTATCTCCTGTTGATTTGAAATCAGGAGTTGCAGATGCAATCAATATCTTATTGGCTCCAATTATTGCAGATTTCACAAATAACAAAGAATTCCAAAAAGCACAAGCAGAAGGTTATCCTGCTGTGGTTCCTGAAAAGAAGAAGGTAAAGAAAGTCAAAGATAGAGGTTCTAAATATCCTGGTTCCAAGGAAGGAGCTTCAAACAAAACACCTGTTGACACAGCTACTGAACAACTTCAAGAAACAAAAATCTAAAGATAATATGATACATTCTTCCTTCTAACTTTTTTTTTTTCCTTTAGATAGCTTATCTGACATTTACACCCCTCTAGAGCTGATATTTAGACTTTTATATACTAAAACATCTTTATATAAGTAAAAATTCAAGTAATCTTATCATAAGAACTATTTGTACTGAAACGAGTATTTTTATTTCTTTTTTTTTATTTTTTTTTTCAGTCCTATGAAGTATGTGTTATAATTTTCTAGTTTGATATGACTGATGATTCATTTCACCACAATTACATCATTCTTGGATAACAACGCATTGATAAATCAATAAACTAACGCAATACATCACTAAACTATATTATATTGATGTCGGAAATCAAACAACCAAAAGAGGATACCTCTGGTAATGTAATCAGTGGAAATGAACGAACAGTTGCATATGGAGATCAAGAACAACGTACTAAAAAAAGAAGTACATTAGCTTGCACTTCATGTAGAACTAGACATATTAAATGTGATGGTGCTGGTAAACAATGTTCCCGATGTTCTCATTTGAATCTAGTATGTGAATATACAGAAGCTGAAAAAAAGGTAGTTATCAGTATCAAATATTTAGATAGATTACAACAACAAATATCTAAACTTAAAGTTGAAAATGCAAATTTAAGATCAATGAATAAATTGTCAAATAATCAACAGAATATAAGCGTTGATTCTAAATTGTCAAACAATAATACTACACAAATGAGTTCAAATACAAATTCCGATGTTACAAATGTAGAATCCCACTCTAATGAATCAGAAAAATTAAAAGATAACAAAATCAATGAAAGTAACAATAATTATAATACTGATAGATCAGCACAGAACGACTCTAAGAAACAACAAAATTCCAATAACTCAAAAGACGATACCACCAAAAAGACACAAGAGTTTTTCTCTCCATTTCTAGGAAAAAATGGTCGTCTTATACATTCCAGAACTGGTGAACGTTTATATATAGGATCTTCATCAATGACTTTATTTGGTTTGGAAATCAATAGATTGGTTTCTCCTATATTGGCAAGTATGAATAATGAGTCTAATAAAGGGAAATCTAATTCACATAATTCAATCAATGAAAACACATCAACTAATGAAACTATTTTGGAAAAGGAAGGTAATGCATATAGAATTATGTTAGGGAAGACGACTTCACGACCTGGCATAGATGTCAATTTTACATTACCTAGTTACAGTTATGCAATGCTATTAGTTGATTCCTTCATCTCATATAATGACGGTTGCTTCTATTTTTTCAATGAAGGTTTAGTGAAGGAGAATCTACGAAGAATTTACAATGATGATACAAACAATGGTTTCAAATTAGATTACGGTATAGAAAGTTTGAATAATGCAACTGAAAATGATCCAACATTGGAAACTATATGGTTTTGTAAACTTTTACTGATTTTTGCAATTGGTGAAATGTACTTGGGGACTGCTAATTATTTAAACGGATATAAAATCAACGAAAGAAACAAGAAGAAAAAACAAAAGCTCAATAACAAACAGAGTAAGAATGTACCTCCATTCATGAGAAGTAATGACTCATCACCAACCGAATCTACAAATATACCTGGGAATGGCAGTAGCAATCAGAATAAGAAACATAGTAAACATAAAAATACAAAATTACCAGGTTCGGGATTTTTCAATCAGGCAAGTGATTTATTCACAGGTTTGTTTGCAAGTGGTTCGATTGATAACTGTATTAGAGAAGGTGGTATTGAAGTCTTATTGTTATATGCATTTTATCTACAAGTAGCGGATTGTACATCAGCATCATATTTCTATTTTGGAATTGCTTTGAGAGCATCATTGTTATTAGGATTACATGTTGATATTGGTAAAGACACACTGAACAAATATGAACTTGAACATAGAAGAAGATTATGGTGGACAGTGTACATGTATGAAAGAATGCTAGCTTCAAAGGCAGGTTTACCGTTATCCTTAACGGATGAAGATATTTTGACTGAATTACCAGGTGATTTCGATATGTCAAATCCTGGACCTGGTTGTGAGAATTATATATTCCCTGAGGCTGAGTTTATCAGTAACTGTGTTAAAATCACTCAAATCAATGCAAATATATTGAGAAAATTATATACAAGACAACCATCATCGAATATTTTACCAGTTGTTCATGAACTAGTAGTTTCATTACTTACCTGGAAAAAAGCTTTACCAGATGAAATCAATTGTGATTACTCTGCACCTCAACTCGATATATCAAGGTTGGTAGTTAATATGATGACAGAATATTTTCAAGGTGTCAATCTAGCCGTTCGACCATTGTTATTTCATTTTGTTTCAACTAATTTAAAATCATCAAATCCTAAAGAAGGTAAATACTTGAATTTATCCAACTACTCTCCTCTAATTCTTGCCTTATTGAATGCATCATTCCAAGCTTCGATTAATACAATTCGGTCATTATGGGCTTTAGTGCCTGAAAATATGGTTGCGATGTTTGGGTACATGGATAGAGAATATTTATTCAATGCCACGGCGACACTTGTATTATTCGATGCAACTTTTGGAGTTTATGAAGCTACTAAAGAACATATTGATCATTCATTAACATTATTCACTAGAATGAGAAATCTAGGTAACCATCCGGCAACTTTGAGAAGGGAACAGATTCTTAAGTTACTTTCAATTTTAAACTTCGATGGATCAATGACTGAGCTAATTGAAAAACACACCGATAATTTATATGCACCGTTATCACTTGCCAATACCGATGATTCATTTGGTCATAAAATGAGTGTCTTCAATGCAACACCAAAGGAGAATGTTACAGCAGTAGAGTCTAATGAAAGATTCAATAACGAAGTTCCTAATCATTCCAGTTCAATAGTCCAACCATTCAATGGTATCAATGATAATCATCGTAATATACACACTAATTACATAGATAATTCAACAATGAATCCAATACCACCTACATTTGACTCATTAAAACATTTGAATAATAGTACTGAATTCACTGTTAAACAATTCCGTGATTTCCAAGAACAAGAAAAGGAGAAAAATCAACTACATGTTGATAAAATCAATCTCTCAAATAACTTCCCACATAGTTTATTCGGTAAGCAGCATCAAAATAATAGTAATAGTAATAGTAATTTCTTATCCTTCTCAACTGATATCAATAATCATGGACTCGATTCAAACCAACTCAATTTACCAAATGATAAAGCAAAAGGATTAAATAGTACTCCTAATCTATTACCGTTCTCACCAAGTTTATCATTGATGTTTAATCAAATCGATGATATACCAGAATTTGACCAATTATCATCAACTACTAAAGATTTGGAATTGTGGAATGATATCACGCATCAAGCTGCTTGGTTGCAAACCGATATGGGGAATGCAATGGACTACTATACTGACTTGAACTAATTGCAATTTCAAAAAAACAAGAAAATTAATTACACTAAATATATCCTATATAAAATATAATTATATAATTACTAAGCAAAGATTAAACAACAGAGAGCAAAATAATTGTCTAATGTAATATATAACATATATAATATGTAATCAATTTAAAAGAAATAAAACAAACACAAAAAATAATTTCAAGAAGAAAAAACAGTCGGTAATCTGAACAGAAACTGATAACAATTAAATTCTTCTCAATTTGATCCAAAGTCAAACAAACCAAAACTTAAAACGAAGAAAATTAATTTTCAACTGGTGCTGCTTCTTCAGATTTAATTTCTGTTGGTTCCTCATTTTTATATGATTGATAAACATTAATTGCTTCATCAAGTTGTTCATTAAAGGTATTTTCATTTTCTAAAAGTGAAATAACTTGATCATTTTCCATTGATAAAAGCATACCAGTAATTTTACCAATAACATTTGGATCTTCAACTTTATGAGATTCAGAAATTTTTTGATAAATTTGATTACCTAAATAATTTTTTTGTTGTTCAATTGGAATTTGAGCAAGAATTTGAGATAATGGTTGTTCATCTTTAACAAATTTTCTTTGTTGTGGGATTTGATTTGGTCTATTTTGATAGAATCTTTGTTGTTGCATTCTACCTTGTTGATAATCATTATAAACAGGTTGAACATAAACAGGAACAGGTTGACCATTAACAGCTCTGAAATTTGGAATTTGTTGATCTGGTCTTGCACCACCTTGTTGAATCATCATTGGATTTGAAGCACCTGGGAATGGAGCACCTCTAACACCATTTGAAATTGGTGGCATAAAGTTTTGACCATAAAACATTGGAGCAACAAATTGACCCATACCATTTTGAACAGCAGCTTGTTGTAATCTCATTTGATTTCTTGCTTGTATTTGTTGAGATAATTGATTTCTTCTAATTTCTCTTCTTTGAGCTAAAGCAACATATAATGGTTTAGATTCAACAATTCTTTGATGCATTTCACTAATTGCTTTAGTTGCTTCTTCTGGATTTGAGAAACAAACAAAACCAAAACCTTTAGATTTACCAGATTCATCTTTCATAACAATAACAGAAGTAATTGTACCATATGGAGCAAATTCTTCTCTTAATCTTTCATCATCGATTGAATCATCTAAATTCTTAACGAATAAATTAACACCTTGATATTTATTAATTTTTTCTTGTTTAACAGCTTCATGTTGTTGTTTTAATTGTTCAACTCTTTCTCTCTTTTTTTGAGCTCTACCAACATATAAAACTTTATCATCATATTCAGTATTATTTAAATTTTCAACTGCTTTAACGGCATCTTCATGATTTTCAAAATTAATGAATGCAAAACCTTTAGAGTTATTATTTTCATCAGTTGCTAAATATAATGAAGTAATTTTACCAAATGGTGAAAATAATTTTTCTAAATCTTCTTTAGTCCATTCAGTACTGAAGTTTTTAACATAGATATTGGTATAATTTTCAAGTAATTCTTGCCATTTAGATTCTCTATCTTTTTTCAAGATATGAGGACCAACGAAAACTTCTAAATCATTTAATAACATACCATTAACATTTTCAATAGCATCTTTCGCAGATTCAGCATTATCATAATGAATAAAACCGAAACCTTTTGATTTACCATTAGCATCGGTTGCAACTTTACAAGATAAGATATTACCGAATGAGGAGAAAGTATCATGTAAAGTTTTATTATCGATATCAGGATGTAAATTTTTGATAAAGATATTACCTGAACCATTCTTTCTAGAAGCAGGATCTCTTTGAGACCACATAATTCTACATGGTTTACCTTTAATTTCAGCATAGTTTAATTCTTGTAAAGCTTTTTCACCATCTGAATGAGTTTGGTAATTAACATAAGCATAGCCTAAAGATTGTTTAGAAATTGCATCTCTACAAACTCTAATTGAAGAAACTGGACCAATACTAGCAAATAATTCGTATAATTCAGATTCTGTAACTGAAGGATCAAGTTCACCTACATATAATGAAGAAGGAGTTTCATTTTGAGATTCTGGTGCTGGAGATTCTTCAGTTGAAGTAACAGGTGTTGATTCAGTATTTTCGTTGACTGATAATTTTTCAACATTATCTGCTAATTGGTTAACATCAGTAGAAGACATTTTTTTTTAATTTGATTTTGAATTTTTTTTTTAGTGGAAAAAAATATTAATTTGTGTGTTGTTTTGTTTAAATTAAGTATCTATTAGAAATAATATGTAAATACTTGAATTTTTTTCTTCAAAAATTTTTTTTTTTAAGTTTTTTTTAGTTTTTTTTTTATTTTATTTTTTATGGAAATAAATGTTTTTTTTTCTTTTTTTAAAAAGATGGGTTGTGTATAAATCCAACTATAAATTTAAAAAGAGAAAGCTATCTGGCGATTAAACGACTATGAAAACTAAAATATGTTCTGCCAAAAGGAGGAAAAGCAAAGGGAAAAGGGAAAATAGAGAAACTAAGATACAAACAAAAGAGAAAGAGAATAGAAACTAGGAAAAGAAAAGGGGAAAATCAGAATGAAGGAGGGCAAAGTGACACAAGAAAAAGAAAAAAAAATTTCATCTCGAAACTATCACAAAAACTGATGAAAAATGAAAAATTTTGGAAAAAATTGAAAGAGACGACGCACACTTTCCTAATTGGGAAATATTGACCGGGAATGAAGTATAAAGGAGGAGGGTAGAGGAGATTATGTAATCACATGAATAAGAAGACTTTCAATCAATAGAGTTAATTACCAGATACAGTTATTAATAATTGGCTATCTAATCTTATTTAATTTGATTTATTTTATTTTACTATATATTTACTTACATACATACATACTTACTTACTATTCTTGGCCTTCTTCAAGTATACTCGTTTGATGTCTGCAGCATTCACACCTTTCTTAGGCCACGATTTACAAGCTTCAATCCATAACTCGTCATTTAGTTCCTTCTTCTTCTGTGAAACTCGTTCAATACATCGTCCAATGTTCAATAACGAAATCTTAAGTTTATTGGCCCAATCAGTCTTTTCCATACCTTTCCCTCTAGATGACCATATTCTTAAATCATCTGCAACTGGCAGAAGTAATGGATGAAATTCACCAATCCTTTTTGGTCCTGTTGGTAATGATGATGCTGGGGATGATGATAATGTTCCATTCGAATGTATATCATGTGTTCCATTATGATTAGATGCATTGCCTGTGTTTGTACTTGTTGATGTTGTAGTATGATTCACCGTTGCTGCTGATGCAGATGATGAAGACGATGATGATGTTGCAGATGAAGACATTGAGGAATGGTGTTTATGATCATGGTTATTATCATGAACTTCAGGTGTATTGGACTTTTTAGTTAATCTCTTCTTGACCTTTTTAATTGGTGCTGGTGTAGTATCCTTTTCAGTAATTGTACCATTCGATATATCTTTCAAGAAATTCAATAAATAATCACATCTTCTAACTAAGTGAATTGCTCCAGGTATACGTTTATTGATTTTATCCCTTTCTTCTTTACTCAAGTTAGATGGAGCACTGTCTAAGAAAAGTTTATTTTGTAGATTCAAAATTGGATCATCACGAATTTGAAGCCATGATCCATATCCAAATTTATAAATACCAATTAATAAATTCTTATCATCTTCCAATGTCCAATCGCATGACCATCCATGTACTGGTTTTGGTTCAATTTTGAATTTGAATTTCATGGAATCATCACTTGGAATAATTTTCTTCAATATATCAAGTTCAACAGGTCTAGATAGTATAGTTTCTGCATTGAGATTTCTACATCCACCAAAATCAAATAGGACTGCTCTCTTCTCTCTTTTCTTGGCATTCAATGCTTGTAATTTTGGCGTTGGATGTGGTGATCGATCTGCATTTGGTGGTAACGACGCATTCTCAATCTTCTCCTTCTTAGCTTCTTCTTCTAACTTCTGAATCTCATTATTTCTTTTCATTTCAGCTTCTTCAACTAACTCCTTGGATTTTGTGTATATATCATGATAACATTTTTTAATAATAGCAGGATTCTTATTCGGTAGTGTACCATCGGAAATTAACTCATCGATTCTACTCTCAATATCACCAAACTTCAAAATACTTCTATAAATACTTCTAACTTGAGATTCTGTCAATCTATTCATATCTAATTTACGACCACGTTTATTTCTAGAATTACCTTTTTCTTCATCTTCATTATCCTCATTATCATCATCGTCATCTTCATTATCATTGTATTGTGATTTGATGGCAGCTTTACGTTTTCTAGTTGACATTTCGATTTGTTCTTTTAGAAATGCTTCTTCTTTCCTCTTTTCTTCTTCTTCTTTGATCTTTTTCAATTCTTCTTCAGGGATGATATCATCCCAATCAACATCGGCTTTATAATCCGTAACTTCGAATTGTTTCAAGAATTCTTCACTACCTAAATTAGATTCACCTAACTCTGGCGTTGTAATATGATCCTCAGCATGACTTAATGCATCTTCTAAATCAAAATTTTCTAACTTCTTTTGGTTATCTTTATTTTGAAACATTGCACTTGCACCAAATTTCAAAATTTCACTTAACTCTCCAGTTGATGGATCAGCTTTATTATTAGTTGTCTTTTTATCAGTTATACCTAATGAGATAATAGCATATTCTAAAATCATTTTCCTTCTAGCTCTTTCTAAAACTTGTTCTTCAATAGTATCTTTGGAAACAAACCTATAAATCATAACATGATTTTTTTGACCAATTCTATGCGCTCTTGCCATAGCTTGTAAATCTGCTTGTGGATTCCAATCAGAATCAAAAATAATGACAGTATCTGCAGTCATTAGATTAATACCTAAACCACCGGCTCTTGTGGATAATAAAAAGACAAAATCTTTGGATTCTGGAGCATTGAAATGATCAATTGCTATCCTTCTTTTATGTGAATTGATGGTACCATCTAACCTTTGAAAACTTAAACCTTTGAGTTGTAAATAGTCACCAATTATATCTAACATCCTAACCATTTGTGAAAAAATCAAAACTCTATGACCATCTCTCTTTAGTTTATTCAATAATTGATCCAATAACACCATTTTACCAGATGACATAATCAACCCTCTCAGAATATTTTCTCTCGTTGAACCAAAATTTGATAAAACTTTCTCTTCGACACCATCAAATAAATATGGGTGATTTGATGCTTTTTTCAATTCTGCAACAATATTCAATAATGAAAATTGTGAACCTTTTATACCTTTATTGAGGGCAGAATAATTTTTTGTTAAAATATTTTTATAGTAATCAGTTTGAATATCAGATAATTCAACCCTTAAAATTCTTTCTGTTTTCCCTGGCAATGATGTTTCCACATCCTTTTTCAATCTTCTCAAGATATATGGCTTAATCTTCAATTGTAAATCTTTGATATAGCTTTCAGCTTCTTCATTTGGAGTGTCGAAATCAATTTCTTGATCAATATTGAATTTACCAGGCATCAAGAAATTACACAATGCAGCCAATTCTTTTAAGTTATTTTGTAATGGTGTACCTGTAATTAATAATCTATTTGCAATTTTAAACTCAAATAAAGATTCGTAAAGTGAACTTTCTGCATTTTTCAATCTATGAGCTTCATCGACGGCTAAATATTGCCATTTAAAACTACCTAATTCAGTTCTATCTTTCAAAATATATTCATAGGTTGTCAATAGGATATTAAACTTTGGTTTCTTTTTATTACCACCAATATAAAATTCATAATCTCTAATAGTTTTCCTAGCCTTTGTATTACCCATATAATAAATAACATTAACATCAGGCGCCCATTTTTCAAAAGTTTCCTGCCAAGCTGGGGTGGTTGATAGAGGGACCACAACTAAATGAGGACCATTTTGTCTTCTTGCATAAATCAACCAAGAAAGGAAGGAAACAGTTTGAACAGTTTTACCCAATCCCATTTCATCAGCTAATATACCATTTTCATCTCTCGACCAAAGGAAAGCCATCCAATTCAAACCAGTTAGTTGAAAATCTCTCAATTCACCATTTTTAATAAATGATGGTTGTGATGTTAGTTTCTCAAATTTGGGCCTACTTGAACCATAAGATGCAGAATTTGCTGGTAAAATTTTGGAATTTTGTCTATTTTGGAAATTCTTAACTTGTTTTGGAGATATAGAAGCAATTTCAGAACCTAATTCCCAAGTGCATTCATCATAATTCAATCTTTTCCATTTTACAAAATATTTCATTACAGATTCACCACTATCGGATATACTTCTCTCAGAATCAATGATTCTATCAACTTTCTTATATTCATTGAAATTTTCTCTTCTATTCTCAGCTTCAATATCCAGCTGTTCAATATCTTCTCTAGTAAGTAATGGATCATTTCTATACTCCCGATCTAGTATAATGTATTGATTGATATAGTTATCCAATTTCTTGAAACCTTTTAAACCTTTTTCTTTCAATGAAGAGTAAGTTTCCCATGTATTATGTATATGAGCAACATCTACCCATTTGATCAAATATTCGAAATCCGTTTTAGGATCACCACGTTCATATATTTCTTTGATTTCCAATCTTCTATTTGCTTTTATCCTTTTGATTGATTCTTTCTCATCATCAGTTTCTTCGATTTTAACATTATCAGAGATATTGATATCATCTTCATCTGATGATAAATCATCACCTATTACTCTATGATCAACAACTAAATCAATAGTCACAGAAGATTCTAAACTTTCATCATAATATTCATAGCCATTATTGTGTTTCTCTCTATAGTACTCATCATCTTCTTCATTACTATAATCATCTTCACCATCGTCACCGTCATCATTTGATTCAAGTAAATCATCATCATTATCTTGATCAACATTATAATTGACACTTCTATTATTATTACGAGATGAGAATCTGACAGCTTGGGAGTTTATATGATCATGTTTCTTCTTATTATTATTACTATTCTTCTTCTTGGATATTTTCTTATTGTATTTTCTTTTAGTTCTTGAAACTTTTTTAGCACCATATTCATCATCATCATCGTCGTCATCATCATCTTCATCATCTTCATCTTCATCGTCATCATCGTCAAACCTGTCATCCACATGATCATCATCGTAGTCATCTGATCCAACACTTTTTGTTTGTTTCCTTTTCCTTGGTTTGATTTGATCATCTTCGTCATCATCATCTGAAAAATTATACGATTCTGTTTTAGTTCTAGTACGACCTGAACGTCTCAAACCATAAAGTTCAGGATTGTCTTCAATCTCATCATCTATAGGCATTATTACAGCAGATTGATGAGCTTATGATACTTGTTAAACAGATTCAAAGAAACAAAGAAGAAAAAAGAAACAAAAAGAAAAGAAAAGAAAAGATATAATAAGATCAAATAAAATGAAATAAAACAACAACTTCCATTTCCAACAAAAAAAATATCAAATGCAAATTTGTCAAGAATTACTTTTATGAACTCAATTATGGCGCAAAAAAAGTCAGCGATTTCAATTATACAATAGTTATTAGATGTCGATGGATGTAAAGGGCGTATAAGGGATGTATAACAGATAGAATTGACAGTAATCAATCACTTAGAGGACATCACCATCATGAGAACCATCCAAGTACCACGCATACAGAAACATAACTACAGCACAGAAGATCAATTGGTATTACAGAAATCGTAATAAGGTATTCCAACTGGAGTACGTTTAATACGAAACCCATAAATAAAATTGAACAAAAAAATTGACAGAAAAAGTACAAGCATCAGTCCAAAGATATCTTGATCCATTTAAAGACAATAAATATGAATATGTATATGAACACATGAGGCAATATAAGGGTGGTAGTTCCATTGAAAGGAACGTTAGTCATGTCTTACGTGTGAATCTCCTATAAACATTTCAGTATATCTATCATGGTTACATGATTTTTCCAAATTTGAAATACTCAGTCAGAGCCAAAAACATAGGGAAATTTATGTAATACTGTTCTTAGCCGACATAGTAGCAACGTGGGAAGTTTACACAATGGAAACAACAATATTGTCATTTTATCCCCGATATATCTTCATTCTAGTCTCTCATAGCGCCATATTTCGTATAGAATACATCTATTCAAAAAGACCAAATCTAAAGTTGATACATCAAACCGCAAAAAGAAAAAGAAACATTTTTTTTTCAGGAAAAGAAGAATTTTGGAGGGGGGGGGAATTGTCTCTCCTTTTATAGTTAGAGAAAAAAAAAACTCTATTACCCGCTCCAATTACTTATTATGCACCTCCTTGTAACACATGCAAATAACTGCCCTTTCATTAACTATATGCTCATACAATATACACTACACTCATATATATATATATATACTTCCATTTATTTCATTGTTTCTAATACTCTATCAATGGATCAAGATAATGGGAATGATCAGGACAATGTCCATGAGATGACCCCATCCCCTTATCAGGAAATCTCAGGGCTAATCAATCATAGAATTCCTTTATTATCTGTTTCGGACTTAATTAACAACACCTCCGATGATCACCAGTCAATTGGGAATACAGTGGACTCAGATATACCAACTAGACCAACACGTAGATCTTCATTAAGACATTTACTTGCCTCATCAAACCGTGAAGAGACAACTCTTAACTCAGAATCTGGGGATTTGACGCAGAATGAACAACACATTACTACCAATTCAAATGATAATACTAATACTCATAACAATAATAACGAGATAACATACCAATTCCCAGCGATTGATGAGTCTTTACCTGTACGATACATATCAACATTGACTAATCATGCTATATTACCACATTCGAGATACAATAATGACCAAGATGATTTTGATACCTATAATTATTCCACTAGTCATTCTCTGTTTGTTGATCACACTGAACATGAATTCGATTATAATATACCGTCAAATATGCAAAAATATGGTTTGATGTCTTTAATGAATGCATTAATGATTATAAGGAATAATGTAAGCATCAATGAAAAGGCTACAGATAAAGACAATGATGGTAAGAGGGATAAAGATATTGATATTGATTTAGACTTTGATTCTAAATCACTGACTGATTATCATCCGTTATGTCATTCAATTTTCAAATACAATAGGAAACGTACCTTTAATCAGTTCTGTATTGATAATATCAAATCTAATTTAGCTAACCAATACTTTGAAAACAATAATGTGGTACAACTCAATAAATCATCATTCTTGAAAAATGGAACTTGTTTCTCTTTACCGTACGCTATAAATGGTATAACCCCAAATTTGAAATTCACTAATGTGGATTATGAACATTTAAGTTTGAATGGAGTGCTAAATTTCAATGATGTTCAGCTGAATTTTACTGGTGAAATTGTTGATTTCAAGAAAAACGATCTAAGATACAATGATTCTACAAATGCGTTAATTGAGGGAAATGCTTTCAGTAATTTACTAAGGAACTATTTGATATTGAGTTGTAACTTTAATAAGTATTTTGATAAAAGTAGGAAAAAATGCTATACCAAAAACAATTGGAAACCATTCAGTATGAATAGGATGGGTTACATAGTAAGTAATAAATCAAAATCAACTGTTTCAAGATATATAAAGGACATCCCTATTATTCCCTATCAAAATATCAAATTCCCAAACGGTTCCATTTTTCATAAAATTGACAACTCAAACGATTCAAAATTTGATACATTCAAGATTCTATCAAAATGGTTTGAACTTCCGCCTCTAAATCAATTTATTAATACACCATCACCACCAACTCCACCTCATGGTAATAGAATATGCGTTAATAATCCTGAAAATTTATTGGTTTGCAAAAAATGTATCAATCTCATAGTTTCTAAATTCATCTTTCTAAAACTACAAATTGATGTTCAGAGTCTTTTTGAAGATAATTTTAAACCTAGTAAAAAAGCCACTAAAAAGGTATTTTATAAAGGAAAACAGAAGTCCATGTCTCCACATGGCAGGAAGATATATTCTGATTTGGTTTACAAGCGTAGGAGAAGATTCAATTATTATGCAAATAGATTAGTACTGAAACCAAATGCTAATTTTAGAAGAAATTTTGATTACAATATGCATGATACGATAATGCCAACTTCATCATCATCATCATCACCATCATCCTCTTCTTCTTCTTCTTCTTCCTCTTCTATACCGTTATCTCATGAAAATTTGTTGTGCCAAGAGAATAAAGATGATGATATTAATAATGTTAATCTCATTCAAAATGGTTCATCAAATACCTTAAATCTAGGTGATGATGAGTTGATTATCAATAATGAAGAAGAGGAAGAGACAAGGATTCAATTCTTTGATAATGATTTATATTGTGATACTACAAGTTTGAATGATATCAATTCCTTTATGGATGGTGGTGAACCATCTAGTGATGATGAGTCTAGTAAAAAAATGAACAGGAATAATACCGTTGATGTATCAAGTCAACTAGTGAACTCTAATACATTATTAAGAAATGATGATGATGGTGAAACTCAAGATATACATAGTGCAGACAATATAGGAGAAGATGACAAAGAGCATGATGAAGTGCATGAGAATGCCGAAGAAGAAGGGGATGATGATGAGGAGGAGGAGGAGGAAGAAGAAGAAGAAGAAGATGATGATGATGATGGTGGCGAAGATGAAGATAGTGATAATAGTGAAGATAATACATTCAGATTCAATAGTCATATATGGCCAATATCATCAGAAAGATATTCCCGTTCGCAGTCAATTTTATACCCAGAAAACTCATCAGATGATGATTTCCAACAAACTGATTATGAAAATCCCTTCAATGCAATGTTTGCTACTGATAGATCGAGGCGTGTTTCCAGATTACTATTAAGCATGAATATTTCAAGAAGTCAAAAAAAGAAACTAATATCAAGTTTTAGTCTTTATAAAACACATAGGAAAAAGAACAAATCTGATATGAATAGAATGAAGTTGATATTATTGGTTTCCATAAATAGAAATACAGGAGAGTTGTATATGACACAAGGAAATATGGATGTCAATATGTGGAGTAAAGAACAAAATAATGGTGAATTATTTGAAGATATTCAAAGTTACGGTAAAGTTTTCAATCTTTTCATGCATCGTAAAAATACAACGACAAAGCATAAAATACCATATACTGAAAAAATCAAATTATGGATCAAAAAGAATAAAAATAAAGAAGCCGAAGAGATCAAGCAATTGTTAGTCCTACAAATGTTGACCAATCCATCTATAGTGAACGGATATCTGAAAAGAAGAAATGAATATCGTAAATTATGGAAAGAGGAACGAAACAAAAGAAAGACGAATAAGAGAATCAATTCACCGTCAACAGTAAAGACTGAGCAAAAACATAAAAGGGGTAAAAACAATCATGAAACAATTGAAACCTATGATAAATATGAAACTGGACACGAGAATGGATATGAGGCTAATAATTTATTTAAAAAACAAGAGGATAACTTTATAGAGGAAGGTGATATATTCGATATAAACAAAGATAAAGTATTGATGTTCAAATTCGGTAATAATGATAACAAAAGAGCAAACCGACAATTTGCAATGTATTCATTCAAATATGCATAAGGTTGTCTCAGTTGAACTTGAGTTATATAAAAGTCTGTATAATCACGTCATGACAATAATGGATATATAGTTCATTATCGTGGATCACCATATACCACCATTTCTATTATCTCTCCTTCTCTGTTCCATCCATTCCTTTTTACACTCTCTGTATGCTTTGAAATATTCACTGCATACTTCTTTATAATCTTCGTCATGGTTTTCCATACATCTTATTGCCATTTTAGACGACTCCGCACAAGGATCATAATATTTGGATGGTTCCTTGATTATGAATCTATCCTTATGCAATCGTTGGGTAGGTCTATCTGGATAGAATCTGACGTCTTCGATTGTTTTATTATCATCACCCTTTTTGATGAACTCTTTAACAACGGTTGGTTCAAGAGTAGATTCT
Source organism: Pichia heedii (assembly GCA_030579495.1). NCBI lineage: Eukaryota > Fungi > Ascomycota > Pichiomycetes > Pichiales > Pichiaceae > Pichia > Pichia heedii. Next base: position 57,339 of record JAKTRA010000020.1, on the reverse strand, counting down.
AGTTTCCTTACAGTCTTATTATCGAGATATTCGATATCCTCCTTTTTCAACGTAGGTGCCAATCCAGGTATGTGTGGAATTGAATTTGAGTCTTGCTTCTGTGTTTCTTGTTTTCCTGAGTCCATGTGATTGAAACTTACTTATCAAGAAGATAAAACTGTTTCCATAAACATTGAAACGATGACATTCATTCTTTTCTCCACACATCAAACTTTTTTTTTCGTTTCTTTTTCTTGAAATTTGTTCGGGTCTATTATTCATAGATTGGTATTATACCTTCAAATCACAGCAAAAATGAACACTTTTTTCTCCAATCAATCATTATGTATTAATCAAAGTGAAGGAATCCAACTTGATACCATATTTATTCCAATAAAAGGTCATTGATTGTTACCAAACTCTTAAGCAATCATCTTAAATGTATAAGCCGAAGACGATGATGTGAAAGAAAAAAATTTTTTTTTTGTTCAGTGATTACTTTTCTTTTTCTTTGATAATATTTTCCATTCCATAATGCCGGAACTAGGAGATATATGCAAACGTTGTAAGAAGGATACAACGTCGGTTACTTCAAGAAATGATACATTTTGTGAAAATTGCTTCATTCGTTTCATTAGAGGTAAACAAAGGAAACAAATGCAAGATGATAAATTCAAAGTAAAGTTTAAAGTTAAACCAGATGATAAAAAATTGAGAGTATTACTTGATTTTGTAAATAATGATGAATCTTACGTGTTATTGGACAGTGTGATATCGATGTTGGAAGAACAACTACAACAAGGTACAAAGGCAATTTTAGGATTCGAAGTAGTTGTGTTAATCATCGATGATTCAACAAATCTGAAGTTTGATTTGGATCAGTTCTTACAATTCTACGGTAATGAAAATTTGTTGAGATTAGGTATATCATTTGTACGAGTTGATTGTAATTCGTTTGTAAAAGATAATAATCTAGAGCAAATTGGATTGGATATCAAAAATTTTCAAGCTCTAAAGATGAAATTGGATGACGATACCAATAATATCAAGACATATAATGATTTGCTAGGACAAGTAACCGACAAAACAACTAGAGAGGATCTCTCAACTATTATTCATGAAGATATAACTTTAAAGGCTGCAGTTGATAACAAATGTTCACTAATTCTTAAGTCTGATTCAATGACACAAATGGCTGTTACTGTTCTCTCAGATACAATCCGTGGTCGTGGAGCTGAAATCCCTAGACATTGTAATAACAAGTATATTGGTGATTTCCAAATAATGAATCCCTTATGTGATATTTTGAGTTCTGAAATCAAAATGTATGTTAAAATACGGGGTATTGACAAAATATCGGCAATTTCAAACACTTCCAATTCAACATCCAGTCAATCTATGAAAAGTAAAACTGTGAATGACATGATAAGGGAGTACTTTGAAACTTTGGAAGTTGAGTATCCAGAAACTGTGTCTACTGTTGTTAAAATAGGAGCTAAGTTATCCAATACTGAAGAAAATCTCAACAAACTCAATAAGTGTGAAATATGTAAATTTCCAATTTATCATGATCCAAAGAAATGGCTTGAAGAAATAACTGTTACAGGACATGTACCACCGCAAAATGATGAAGAGAGAGCCAACTATCAAAGATATTTAGACTCTATTGAAACTCTTAAGAACTCAGAAGGCAGAAATGAAAAGGAAATTGAAGATATCTCTTCCACGAAATCAAATGTTAATCTATGTTACGGATGTATGGTTACATTAGGAGTTTCCGAAGTGCGTGATTTCAAGTGGCCTGAAAGACCAACTAGAGAGGAAATTTTAGCTGAGTATATCTTAGATGATGAATAGAGTATATGAAGAATTATATAACTCAACTATATGAAAAACTTTCAACTTTGTGTTACATAATTTGTACAGTCTTTCAATAGTAACAGATCTCAGTATAATAACTGAATTAAAAGTATGTGGATATAGGATTATCCGTTAGGTTATCATAACAATACGTTTCGTTTTCTCATAATAACATACGAGCTTGTATATGAAAGATTATATATATTAAAACGCTTATTATAGACAAAACCTCAAATAATAGATGTCAGATAATTACTCCTTAATTGATATTCATACAACATTAGAAATGATATCAAAGATATATACAGATACAACTATCAGAGCAGAAGGTAGAGATTCAATCTTGAGAGATAAATTTCTCCAGATGTTTCTTAATAAGTATTAATATTATATTGATGGAACTAATTAATTAGATTCCGAGCCGAATGGTATTTTCAACTATAATATTGATATATAACAAAATCACTCCTGGCATCGGATGATTATATGTAGCTTCTTCAAGTGCATTTCATCGTATAGAACTATATGTAGAATCAAAATCATCAATAGTAAGTTGGATATTTTTCACTAATTATTCAGTGACATTGAGATATACCATCTTTTTTTACAAAACCTCTAGCATCTGCGTGTATAACATTATCTCAAATTATTGATACATGTATAACGAGACAAAGTAACTTAAGCCATGTGTGAACACGCTCATGTTGTTTTAGGAATACTAACCACCTTGTTGCAATATTTCCCTGACAGAAATAGACATTTAATTCACATGCATTTTTCCTATTTATTGATTAAGATCCAACATTCACGTTCCATTCCGCAAACCACGGGTAGGATCCACATCACCAAGATAAGTAAATGGACGACAGATCTTAAGTTTCAGGTTTAGTTCAGGAAAATCAGCTTTATAAAAACCATCATATGTTGTCAAAGTGATTTTTCTTTTTCAAAGATATTCAACTGAATTTATTCACATTCACGTTCTTCAGAATGGAAATACATGGCGAAGAAGAAAAAATACCTGAATGTCTCAAGTAGTCTTCAGATCTTCGGTTGTATCGAAATTCCAATCTACAATAGAAAGTAACAAGTAGTCAGTAATGTGGAAACAGTCAACACAACACAGCAAAACAACGTATAAGAGCGCTTTTTTTTCTTGTTGGGTGAAAAATTCATGATTTTCTATAGAACTTGCTATTGCCAGTGTTGACTTCATCATTGACCATAAGAATGAGCAAGGAACCTTCTCCATCAACTGACATTAAAGTTGAAGACTCTCTTTTGAAACTACAAGAAATTGAAAATGAAATACAAAAGGCTGAAGAAAAGGTAGAACAATATAAAGAAAAACTTTTCACTCCAATCTATGAAACTCGTAGAGAATACTTGAAGAATATACCTAAATTTTGGTATATAGTACTTGCACAACATGAAGATTTCCAGGAATATATTAGTATTGAAGATATGAAGTATCTTGAATTAATTTCCGATATATATGTCGAGTTCAAGACTACTGTAAATGATGAAGATTTAATTCCAAAGAAAGCTTTTTCAATTATCATGTCATTCAAGAATAACGATGATGATCATACCAATGATAATGACATGAAAGAACAAGAAGTTGTTAAGGAATTTGAATGGGTTCTTGATCCATCTTCAGGTAGTAGGAAACTAGAATCAAAAGCTGTTAACTTTGATTGGCCTAAAAGTTTACTAAAGATCAATCCAATTTCAATAAAAGAAAGGGCAAAGAAAGAGAATAGAGAGTTAAATAGTAATGAAAAGAAGATGTACAGACAAGGTATGCGATCATTCTTTTCATTTTGGCAATGGACGGGTAAGAAACCGGGAAAAGAATTCCGTAACGGTGAAGAACTAGCCACTTTAATTGCAGAGGATATATTTCCAGCAGCTTTGGATTACTATGTGTTAGCACAGAATAATGGAGATTTCAATGATGATGGTGAGAATGGTGATAATTCAGGGGACGATAAAATAAGTGGTGAAGAGTTAGATTTGAGTGATAACGATGATGAACATGAACAAAAGAAACAAAAGGTATAACTTGTGTTATAGTACATGTATTCTATCGAACCAACGATATTTACTATAAATTCGAAGAACTGAATAATTTGAAAAAAGCTAAATAGAATAAACAAGTTGGAAGAGTTGTAATCACTCAAAATCTATAGATGAAAAATACGATCTAGTCTCCCATTCACAAGATGTATCAATTTTATCAATAGCTTTAAGAGCATCTAATATATCATCATAATAAGGTCTAACTGTCTGTTTTATACCAAACTCTTCCCCATCTAAAATAAATAATAAGTCTTCGATACCTGAATCTTTTAACCTTTTGATTAGATGTGTACTTTTGAATATTCTAGTGAAAAAGACATTAATACCTCTTCTTTGATAGTTACTTACAATTTCGTATAACAATTGAGCAGCTGAAGAATCCAAGCTTGTCATTCCATGTAAATCGAAGACAACGTGTCTCAAATTTTTATTCTTCAGTTGCTTTGAACCTGGATGACTATGAATTGAACCGTATAATTCAATACGTTTCAAACGACCTTTCATATCATTTGCATTAAAGAATGTCAAAGGTTCTGGGATTTTAACAATCAAACAACCTTCTCTATCTTCTAAATTGGGGAAAATATCCATGTTTGAAATATTCGATAGATTTTTATCTTTATTCATTGGAACATTGGTAGTTAATACATTGCTGTTATTGTTACTATCATTGGTATTCAAGTTTTTATTTTCTGTTAATTGACGACGGAATTCTTTATAACCTGCAACAATGAATTTCTTAGGATATTTGAAGAAATGAGTACTTGGTGAATCATCGGAATCTGGATTTACAAAAGTATCAGTACCTGCAACTCTAGTTAAAATTTGAATCCTTGATTGAGTTGAATGTTTTAAAACTCTCATTAATGAATAAAAGCATCCCATTGATACACCAATTTCAATTGAATAATATAATGATGCAGATAGAGTTACAATAAATGTAATGATTTCATTCCAACCTTTAGTTTTGAAATGAAATTTCAGATCTTTCGGAGTTTCTTGAATCATTTTATAACCAACATTAGCAATAACTGCATTCAAAACACATAATGGTAGATAATAAATGTAATCGAGACAGTTGAATGTAATGAATAAAGTTGTAATACCCATAACAAACCCAGAAACTGGAGTTTTACCACCTATGTTTGAATTCAATTTCGATCTTGCATACCCACCAAATGAGGGTAATGCACCAAAGCAAGAAACAATTGTTCCAACAGTACCTAAAGAAACCAATTCTCTATTTGAGGATACGGGGAATTCAAGCATTGAACTTAACGATTTGGAAGCTGTTGAAGTTTCGAAAAAACCTAGAATTGCACAAACGAAAGAAATAGGGAATAAATCAGACCAAAGATTCCTATTTGCTCTTGATAATGGGTTTCTCAACTTGAAATCATCCATGCTTACTAAACCAATAACTTCGATATTTTGAGATTTAAAATCGAAAATATAGGATAGTATAGTGAATAAGATGATAACAAATAAAATTTCTGGGAAATAAGAAACTGATTTGAATTTCCTCTCAATCAATTGTCTTTTTATATATGTCAAGGATACCAATAGAACTAGTGAAACTGTTCCAATGATTGTTGTAAAACGATGGTATTGATGATAATTATTTAAGAGGAAAATGAATTTCTCAACGGCTGAATGAACATGAATTTCTGGAGGTAATTCCAGCAAAATTTGATTCAAACCTAGTATTGAGATGAATGAATTTAAAATCATTGATAACCCTATAGCTGTTATGAAACCACGAAGTAAAGTACCACATAACACGTTATCTAGATATCCAAATCTTAAAATTCCGAAAACTAACAAAACCATACCAGATAAGAAAGTTAAATTACATAAGATATCAACTGGATCAATTTCGGAATCATGTTTAGTAATTTTTTCAATTGTTTGACCTATAATCATTGAAACTGCAGCCTCAGGTCCAACAATCATTTGAGGTACTGTACCCATGAACATATAAACAATTGGGCCTATAGATAACCCCAAAAGACCAGAAGCGGTGGGGACATGTGCTAATGCAGTTGCAAATGACATACTAAGTGGAATTTGATAAGAAGCTAAAGTAAAACCTGCCATTATATCGTATATGAAATATGATAAATTATAATCATATAACCAATTAAGGAATGGAACATAATATGTTACTTTTTGAGATAGTGATATATCTATGGAATCTTGTGTTCTAGGATGTGGTATTGTTCTAGATGTTGATGTAGTGAATGGTGGTACACACAATGATGAAGAAGATGAATTGATTGATTCATCATCATCAAAATATGTAGCTGGTTCATTGGATCTTGATGGGGTTGCTAGAAGGGGTGTACCTTCAAATGATGTAGCAAAGTCTTGACGACGAGGGGATGGGCCAGGGGGCATTTTTTTTTCTTAGTAATGGACGAAGAAATATTTATAATTACATATAGATTTTATATTATAATGTTGAAAACATGTACTATATATATGTTGCAGTTTATCAGTTAGTGGCTTGGTATTTTCTTTTTCCTTTATTTTTCTATTTTTTATTTTTCTATTTTTTATTTATATTTTTCGATGAGAAAGTTTTTCTCTTGTGTTTATTGGAATCTGTTGATGTTGGTAAATGTGGGGTGGTTGATAAAGAGCATCAGGTTGGTATTGTTATTATTGTAAGAACAAAGAGTGATGGATGAATTAAAGATAGTGTAAATATTGTATTTATATTTTGTAGTAGTTATTTAAGTAACTTTCTTTGCTGGTTTTATAGAGAAATTGTAAATATGCAACAGATCAAATGGCAATTACATAAACGTGTCTAAAGAGAAACTCTTTAAGGATCAGTGATGCCAAATTACATAGATGTTCGTTTAATAAGAATTCGAATATGGAATTTGATCTGTGAATTTTTGGTAGTATATTGCGATTTGTTGGTAGGCAATAAAATCAGGTTTAGTTTGTTACACAATTTCAGTGGTGATAATATCAGATCATCAGGGTATTCTAAATTGAAGCAAATACTAGGTTTAAAGGTATGACGATTACAAGTTATAAAAGCGCATTCAATTCCCTAGTTCTTAAGATAATTCAAACAATATTTAATTTATCAAATATCATCCCATAAAGTCGTTGCTATTGATACTGGAGAGACGACAGATGGATCAATGCAACAGAAGACCCTAATTACAACTATATTGGTTCTGCTCATAGAACATACATAAAAGGTTACCAATCAAGAGATTTTTACAATACTTGAATTAACCAATTGATACAAAAATTCTTCCATTCATGATATATCCCACACACTCGGCCTTTCACCCATCCTCGGTTTAGTGGATAATCTTATATTTCCTTGATTGATTGATTATTAATATCATTCTTCTCTCTTTCTCTCTCCCCTCTATATTGTTATTCATCAACAAATAATCTTTCTGTATGGATGTTCTCAGTAACTAGTACGGATGGTATAACAATGTCTTCTAAATTTACATGAAGGGAGTGGATTCATCAAAGAAAGACCCCCCCTCATGATGTATACTTAATTAAAACATCAAACTCTATATAACTCATGTATTCATTATACCCTTTAACTAGTATCTTCTCATTTACAATCTGTAATACATAGGTTATTTATTGTAATACAGTTCGACATTAAACAATTCTGTATACGGAAGTGCCTCGGTTACAACTTCTATTTCTCCGATTCAATAAGGTAAATTGTTAACAATCACCGACATCTTCTTTTTCTCAGATATCAATATATATGTATTCACATTCATCAATTTGACAGATTGATAGGCTTTTGAATAACATTGGTGATATATTATCACAACTTCGCTGAACAACAGTTATGTACTTATTTAATTTGATTTGATTCAATTTGGAATTTTTCAACGTTTATTATTTACAAATCAATCTTTTATCTCTCTTTTTCTCTTAACTTTTTTTTCTTTTTTTCAAGTAGTCTTAATACTCTTTAAACACTCTCTAAATACTTGCTAATTTCTTCTTGCTTATCTTGCTTCTCCTTTCGGTAATGAAGTTAGCCGAATCCAAACCTGAAGAAGATGAATATTATAAATCTTTGAAATATTTTGCAGTTGTTGAACCATTCCCTGTTGAGCCACCATCATATGAATCTACATTACCTAGAGTTAATAGACCTGTATTTGATACAATGTTACCATTGAATGAGAAATTACCAAATTATACACCAACAGTTTATAAAATTGGAGTTTTCTATCGTAAAATGGAATGGATTTCACCATTTGAAATGGCTAGTCAAAGACAATGGCAACCATTTATTGTTGAATTAAATAATACTCAATTAAATTTTTATGAATTTAATAATAATAAATATAAAATTGATGAAAAAATTTTGAAAAAATTTAATGTTTCATCATCTTTTTCAAATTCAAATTCACATTCTTTATTACATCCATATCATTATCATCATTTATATATTAAAAAATTACAAAATTTAAAATGTCCAAGTGTTTTAAATAATCAAATTGAAAAAGATTATTATAATGAAGATAATTATAGATCAATTATGACAACTAAAACTGATTTAAAAGCATTGTATTTTTTCAAACCAATTAAAGCATTAGAATCAGCTAAAATTGTACGTTCATATAGTTTACAATATGGTAAAGTTGGTATGGCAATTGATTATAAGAAAAGATTACATGTTTTCAGATGTAGATTTGAAACTGAACAATTTTTAATTGATTTTAAATCTGTTGAAGGTATGATTGAATGGTATAATGCATTTAATTTAGCAATTGATAATTCACTTGATTTATCTAGACGTGAAATGCCAAATTATAAAACTGTTCCACGTAGACGTCGTAGGAAATATAATAAACATAATAAATCTAGAAATTTTGGATTTAGTTTAGGTTTATCTTCATCTCAAAAGACAAATGATTCTAATAATAGTAAAAATACCAAGCATACTACTAATAATATTAATAGTATTAATAATATTAATAATAATAATAATACCAATAATGATAATAGCAATAATAATAGTAGAAGAGGTTCTGCTAATAGTTCACATAAATTATTCAATGTAAATATATTTAAAAGCAAGAATAAATCATCTTCAAATAATAATGGGAAATCTAGTTTGATAAATTTTAGGAAACCTAGTGTTTCATCTCATGTTTCTAATGATTTTAGGAAAGAGATTCGAATTAGGAAGAATTCAGTTCATTCAACACATTCTAGGAAATCTGTATCTAATTCACTAAGTTCAGGAAGATCTACATCTATTTCAGAGGAAGAAAGAGAGAATTATGGTGATATTGATGGTGATCATGATGGTGATGGTGATGGTGATATTGATGGTGATTATGATGAAGATGGAAATGAATTAGATGATGAAGATGAATTAGAAGGAGAATTAGAAGGAATTGATGAATATATAGATGAAGATGAAGATGAATTTGATTTAGGTAATGATAATAGAGATGGTGATGATACAGATGTTGAAAGTGATGAAGATATAACTGAAGATGAGAATGCAATTACAAATACAGTTAATTCAGTTAATAATTTATCAATTAATAATCAATCGATTAAATCTACACCTACATTAAGATCATATAGAGAATATATTGCTAAAATACCTGATAATTTCAAATTTAAATATACATATCCAGCACAGAGAAAGATTCTACGAGATTCAATTAGATGTATGATTCCGTTAACAGAGAATGAGAGATGGGTTAATAAATTTGTATTATTAGATTACAATAAACAATATAAACCTCAAAGTAAGGAAATGGTTGAAAGACATTATCAATCATTTGAAGTAATGTCACATGTTTCAACAGTAGGACCAAATTATTCACATAAATTCAAGAGACCACTTCAAGAATGGATTGTCACTCCAAGTGGTTTAATTCCATATATAAATCCTAAAGCTAGTCAAAGGATATAGAAGTACTAGTGTGGGAGAAATGTCATGAGATGATTCGAGCATTGCAGGAAATATCAAAATAGAAAATCTAATAGAGAAAGAGAGAAAAAGAAAAAGAGAAATAGCGATTATATATAATTAATTATAAATATAATCTTAATGTGTATTATTTGTAAATTTCTGTATATAATATATATATAAAGATTATTGTATAAGATCCTTTTAATATTTCTTTTCCTAACAACAAAATGTCTGAAGTTGAAGAAATAATACGTGAGATGATTAAAACTGCACCAGCAGGTAATAATGAAGCAATTATAAGTGATATCAAGATCTTATTGAATAATAGAGATTCAGATAAGTTAATTACCAAAATATTACGTGAGAATTATACAACACCATTAAGTACCAACAATAGAGAATGTGGTGATATTAAATTGATTACATTAAGTAATGGCAAACGTAGTATTTTATCCAGTTATAATTTAAATGGATTGAAATTCTACGATATCAATGAAAAAATGCAATTTAATTATGACTTTATCAATAATAAAGTAATTGATATTGAGAATGAGATACCAAGTCAATTATTAGATAAAATTGAAGGAACTGAGTTTGATAAGTTAAATAAAGAATTGAATGATTATTTAGTTGAGTATTATAATGAAGATAGTATTGGAATGATAGTACCATCTGAAGAAGGGATAAATGTTGTTATTGTTGGTGAGAAATTAAATGATTCCAATTACTATAATGGTAAAATGATTAGTAAATTTGCATATGATTTCAATACGAAGGAATTGAGTAATTTGACTAAGATTAAAGTACATTATTATGAAGATGGTAATGTTTTATTGAATAATGTTAATGAGAGTATTATTGGAGAAATTGAAATGAGTAAGTTAATCAAAGAGATTATTAAATTCGATACAATGAATGAGGTCAATATTTTAAATAAGATTAATGAATTGAATGAAAAGAAGTTTAAGAATTTAAGAAGATTAATGCCAATCAGTAGAGCTAAGATTCAATGGGGGAAATCAATTGGTAATTATAAACTAGGCCAAAATGTTGTTGGTGGTAGATATTAAGATAGTATAATGATGATGGATGTAGAAAGTTCACTATCCATTATACTTACAGATATATGGGGTAACTATTGAAGTGATTATTTATATATATATTTATATTAAATTATTTATTTGAGTTTATTTATTTATTTTTTTAATCATATTTAGAAAAGATATTTTACAGAGTAATAAACTATTAAAAAAATTAAGAAACCAATCAATGACAATTTAGTAACTTTTGGATTATTACGCATAGTCATTGTTAATTTTGAAGCTGTATTTCTGATATTTTCTGATAGCATACTCATTTGGTCATTTATTGAATTAAGATTGTTATTATCTTGTTGAGCATAATTATTGATATCACTGGCTATATTTTTAAAAGCTGATATTTTATTAGCAAGTACATGAAATTGAGCATCATTATCTTGTTCTAAATGAGTTGCTCGTGACATGGTTTAAGAAGGGAAAAGGAAAACCAGATATTGGGAAAGAATGGGGAAGCGTAAAACAATACAAAACATAATTACTACAAGTATTGCTATTATATTAATAGTTTACTTATTAAATATCAATTGTCATGATGATATTCTTTTACATCGCGAAGAAATATCTCTCTTTCTCTCTCTCTTTCTCTCTTTCTACCAAATTTCAATCAGTCAAATGGTTTGTCGCATTTTATATAGAAGTTCCATAATGAGACCGGCGAGCCTCGGAGACAACTATTTCTAGAACGCAAATTATAAGTCATCATTAAAGAAGATATGGAAAGAAAGAAGAGACATACAATAACATAGTATCACCATTGATACATTTAGTAATTGCACATATTAAATGCAGAAAGGAAGAAAAAAAGAAAAAAAGAAAAAGAAAAAAGGGTGAAGAACTCTATAAGAAGTAAAGGAAAATAGCTGAGCATCTTATATAGAGAATCTTCTCCCGTTTTTTTTCTCTGTTAAGTAAAATTTATAAAAAAAAGATAAAGATTAATAATCACGTGTCTGCATACAGGGTTGTATGCGAACCCTGATTCATAATTACCCCCGCGCACCTCCCGCTATTATACCCACCCTCAGTCCACTCACTTTTTTCTAATTTTTCTTTCAATTTTTTTTTTTTTGGAAAATATTTATTTTTTTTTTGTTCTTGTTGATGATTTCGCTAACAATACTTCTCTATCTATCTATCTATGTCATAATTATCAAATAATTGTTACATTTGTTGAATTTTTTAAATGTATATTAATCTTTTAGAATTATATCTACCTTAAATCTTCATTATTTTCTACTAAATCAACTAATAAACAATGTCTGCAGAGTCAAAGGTCGTTTCAACCAACTGGAGATTGGTCCAAGTTGGTAGAGTTGTTTTAGTTAACAACAAATTAGCAACTATTGTTGAAATTATTGATCAAAAGAGAGTATGTATTCAAAAGAAAAAAAAAAAGAAAAGGAAAAAGAGTACAGAGAATAATACTTCTACAACAAATTACCTTATAAGATAATTCAAAAATGAATCAAATACTAACATCATTATTATTATAATTATCACAGGTTTTAATTGATGGTCCAAATGTTCAAAGACAATCTATTAGTTTAGGTAAAGTTATCTTAACTCCATTAGTTTTAGAATCTTTACCAAGAGGTGCAAAAACTGGTATTGTTACAAAGAAATGGGCAGCTTCTGAAATTGATTCCAAATGGTCAAAGACAAGTTGGGCTAAAAAAATTGCTCAAAGAGAAAGAAGAGCTCAATTATCAGATTTTGAAAGATTCCAAGTTTTAGTTTTAAAGAAACAAAGAAATTTTGCTGTTAAGAAAGCTTTGGCTAAAGCTTAAGTTAATTTAATTTAATTTAAAGATTTATATTAACTATTTTACTATTACTATACAAATTAAAAAAAACCAATACAAAATAAATCAAAATATTATAAATAAAAAAGTTTTTAATATAATTTTCAATTAATGTAATTTACACAATTATTATCCGAAAATTTAATATCTGAAACTAATAACTATAATTGTAGCTTTACGATTTTTTTTTCTTTTTTCTTTTTTCTTTTTTTTTTCGTACTTTTCAGTATTATTAGTAAAGAATGTAGTTTGTTTTACATATTAGAAAGAAAGAAAAAATATATATATTTTTCATTATTCTTTATCAGTTCAAGTAATTAATATATTCCATTGAACTACTCTATATGTTAAACTATCCAATATTTTTCAAAATATCTTCCAATACTAAATCTGGTGATTTTTTAATTTCTGTGTTGGATGTTATCAGTTTATTCAATGTCATTGATAACGCTGGATCATAATCATCATCAGTCGTATTATTGGAAGCTATTTTTGAATCAGAATTAGTAAATGATGATGATGATGATTGGGGTGGTGGTGGTGGGATCTGTAGTTGTGGAATTGAAGTTCTTGTAGTTGCAGTTTTAACATTATCTCTCCTCTTTTTGATTTGTAATTTTCGATCTGATATAACATCATCCATATCACGTTGAACAACGAAAACAATGTATATTTTCAAATCTTTGAGTTGATTTGAATTCCCCTTACCACCTTCTTCCAATTCCTTCTCTTCTTCCTCATCAAAATCCAAATTTCTAAATATCTCATCTCTATTAAACTTGTTTAAAATAACTGAAAATTCATCAGCATCAATCATTTTTTCTCTTGAAAGTGAAAGTAAATAACAATCTTTAACAAATTTCAAAGGATTCTTAATAACACCAAATTTAGAATTATTGTAGTAAAATTTCCATAAATTCAATAATTTATCATTAGTATCATTACCATTAAATTTAACTTCATAAAGATATAAATCTCTTGAACATGTAATTTTATCAAGATATTTTTCTGCAACATCTCTATTCAACCTTCCAATTGTTGAAAATTCACCATTTGATTGATTATTGAAATCATTAATAATCCTTAATGCTCTTTTAATGACAATATTAGAATCATTATTGGAAGTTGATGATATAAAATCTAATGAACATTCATATTGATCATTAGAAGTTTTAATAATTCCATTCCAAATATCTTTGGTAGATAATACCTCTTCCTCTCCTTCTCGCTCTTCTTCTCCATGTTCGTGTTCATTTTCTGGTATATAATTAAAAATAGTTGGAGTATCATTTATTGTTACACGTTTTGAAATTTTAGAAACTTTAGTAGGTTTATCGGATTGAGCCTTTTCATTATTATCTCGTGGTTTCAAATTTATTATCTTCTCAAACTCATCATCTGATAAATAATTACCATCTTTATCTAATTTATTCCCTTTATCTTCAGAACCGTCAACACTTTCATCATTATTATATTGTATTCCATCAATTTCATCTGAATTATTCATATTTTGTTCATTTTCATGTTCATGATCTTCTTCTTCTTCTTCTTCTTCTTCTTCTTCTTTTTCTTCATCATCTTCATCTTCATCTACTTTCTCCACTTCTTGTACTTCTTGTACTTCTTCATTATCGTGTTCATTTATATGTAATTCTTCTTTCATATTTTCAACTTCTCTATTTCTCCTATCATTAATATCAAATTGAAATTCAGAATCACCTATAATTTCTTCACCTTTATGAGTAATTTTAGTAATTGGTTGAGAATCATGTTTGATTATAACTTTATCAATTGCCATCTTTTTAACTAAATCAGTTTTCTCTTTTAATTCTTTTGTAAGCATTTCATCTTTTGATAATTTCGGTAATTGATCAATTGTAAATTCACCATCAATAACTCGATCAATAAGTTTTGAAATTTTAAGATTCAAAAGTAACATTCGAGATCTTTCAATATAATTTGACTTATTATAGCTAAATAACCCTTCCTCTAAGATTTTAGCCCATTTTAAAGATAATTCATCAATGGTGAGACCATTTAAAAAGGTTTCACTTATAGTAGTAGGTATTAATTCTTGTAATTTTATTTTAAAATTATTGATAATTTTAGGACGTAAAGAAGATAAAGAAGATAAAGAAGAAGATTTAGACGATGAAGAAGACGATAAAGGCGAAGTAGAAGTAGATGAAGTAGCAGTAGAAGAATGAGAAGAGGCAGAAGCAGAAGCAGACGACGACGACGATGATGATGATGATGATGATGATGACCAAGATGAAGATTTCAATTTTTTAGCATGTACCGGTTTCGATACAGATTTTCTTTTCAATGATTGTTCGATATGTTCATGATCATCATCATCATCTACCTTCCTAACATTTTTCTCTTCTTTTAAAAGACCTCTATGTTTCAAATAATCCCTATACGTTATTTTTTTCTTGATATTTAGATAATTTTCAGGGAGACAAACGTCACATAAATAACCATCCTTGACATCAATCTCATCACCAAACATACATTTAACATGTTGCCAAGTTTGACACATTTCACATTCCACCATAGTTCCATTGGTATCTTCATCTTCATTATAATTTTCATCAGTTGTATTACATACTAAACAACGTACAGATTCGCCTTCAATTTTCACATACGATGGTTGAACTGATTCTGATTCCAGTTTCGATAAACTTGAAACTCCTGTCCATTTGAGAACATCATCATGACCTCGATGGACACCTTTATTTGCTCTTGAAGATCTACGTACACTCATGGTAAAGAAAGTAAAGATGTAATCAAAAGAAAACAACATGAGCCAAAAAAAAAGAAAGAAAAAAAAAAAAAACTTCCAACGATTCGTATCCAAACCCCAGGACTCTTACTCTGAATTCAATTCCTGTTGTCGCCCTTCATTTTCACCATTAATCCCCATATTCGATTTTGAAGAGCCTCCGCGGCAGTCATTTCACTGACGGCTTCCTCTGTTTTATGTATTGCTTTCCGTACTTGTGCTTCAGTATCACCATCTACACGTGTAATCCAATCAACTAACTTCTCCCTTTGTGGATCATTGTCAACTAACCATTCAAGTGCTTGAATCTCTTCATTTAATGTTATTTTTTCATCTTTAATTAAATCCATCACTGATAAATACTTTTCATATAGGATTCTATCATTCTTATTGAAATGTTCAACATGTTTTCTAACATCATTTGCAATATCTGAATTCTTCGGCAATGAACTTCCAATAGCTACATGTACATATACTGCACATAAGAATACTCTATCCAATCCTGTAGCTACACTCAACATTCGGAAAGTAAAACCATGAGATACTGATTTACGTACACATTTGACTGCATTACTATAGTCATCCAATATTTCTTTCCATAGTATAACATCCATCATACCTTCAATAAGAAGAATACACAACAATAGATTATTAGATATTGCTAAAGATTGTTAGTATTCACTTCTTTAAGGAGATGTCTCATGAAATATTTCATAAAAAAAGAGAATTATTGTGTAATCAGAGTCGCGATTATCATATGAAGTTTTTGCTGTGTTTTTCTTTTTTTTTCGCTTCTTTTAGAAGGTATTTGATTGTTTGATTGTTTTAGCTATTTGGATATTTAGTCTTTTATTGGCAATTCTCTTCCTTCAAATAATGACTAAGTTAGATCTAGATGTGCCGAGTCTGATATCAGTTGAATATCCTTTACGTGTCAATGATATTCAACGTGCAATTGATATGGTTGGTGGTCAATCCACTTTGCAAAAATGCTTTATTGACCCGGAAATGAAACTATTATTGCAATTACGTAACGATCCTTTGGCTCATCCATTGAGATCAAATACTCAAGCTAACAATAAAAAGAATAACATATTGGTGAAATTCCGTATACCTAAAAGAATATTATTGAATAATAGTGGAAATATACGGAAGTCAATCAAGCAATGTGAAGATGAAAATATCGATTATTTCATTACTACATGTGGATTGTTATCCAACAATTTCAAATTCAGAGAAATGGCAGATTTCCAACAATTAAAACCATATTCTGATTTTAATAAGAAATTTAATAATTCAGTAAGAACCGGTGATTATGAAAATATTTCTAAATTTGCTGACGAAATCAATAATAATATCAATCAAATTCAAGTTTTCCAAAATGGTGATATCGATTTACCATCTCTAGTTAGATTCTCAAGATTAGATTTACCATTCAATTATAAATATTTTGGTAATTTACTCATTGACGAAAATGGTAAATTTTTGAATAACTCGGTTAAATTATACAGTATCCAAATCGATTGGAATGATAAACCACCAACTACTTATGATAATAGATTAGAACAAGAATTGAAGAAGATTAAAGAAGATCTCAAAGATATTGAAGAAAGTTCAATCTCAGAAACTTTAACAGTCAATAGTACACCTTATCATTTTCTCAAATGTTTGGAAATTGTTAAAAAATTATTTGAAATGAAACCTGTTTGGATTAGACGACATATTTACTGGTTATTACCTAAAAGTATAAGAAACCAATTACGATTCACTTTACCTTATGTCTCTTATACAATCTCTAAAGGTCCATTCAGACATTCCTTCATAAAATTCGGTTATGATCCTAAAAAGGAGAAAGATTCTTTCAAATATCAAATTGAAGAGTTTAGAGGTAATTCAAAGAGTAATCATGATGAAGAAATTGAGAAAATCATTGATAATGAAATTGATAATGAGAATAATGAGACAAACAATGATAATTACTATGATAATAACAATGATGATAATATTTATATAATCCCACCAACATTATATGATTATATTGAAGAATTCAGTAATCCAAATAGTGAAATCAACAAATTAGGTATTGGTAAAATTCCAAAACAATTATTTTTTGATGGTAAAAATCCTTGTAATTCATTATCTTTTCAAATTGGAGATATTTTAGATAATGATATCAAAAAGATTGTACAAAATTGTAAATTTAATGAAAAATGTACAATAAATAATGGTTGGATTGATTTACGTAGTATGATCAAAATTAGAAGTGTTATGAAATATAAACTTACATGTGTACGTGATGGGATTATCGTTAATGATGATAAAGTATTAGAAATAATAAGTCGGAGTGAGAAAAGAGCCAAAAATCTTGAAAATGGATTAGAAGATGAAGATGACGTAGAAGGGAATGTTGATGGTAATGGTGATGAAGGTGAGGAAGGAGGTGAAGGGGGTGATGATGATGCTGATGATGGTGGTATTGATGAAGTTGACGAAGTCGATGAAGAAGAAGGTGATAATAACAATATTCAGTTCGGAGATGACACTCCCGATAAGGTAACGAATATTTTGGATCGATTACGACAACTTGATCCAAAAAAACATCAAGATTTAGTAGAGAAAGTACACCAAATCATCCGTCAAGAGAGTGTAATGGATCTGCAACATGTTTGAATTATAAACATATATATATATATAAGATAATAATAATATAATTTTTTTATAAGTGAAATACACCAATTAATCTTTAATATCTAACATATACTTTACTGTTTGCTTTGGAGAATCACCCATAACTGACATTCTCCAATGTGCAATACGTGCAAGTTGTCCAACAGAGACTGCCGCAAGGAAGAAATTAACAGATGCAAGTAAATAATTCTTTGGAATAATAATCATTGACCATCTAGTCCAGATAGCACCTGTAGCAAATAATGAAAGTTGTTGAGTAGCTGAAACTTTTTCAACAGGACGAAGCATTTCATTAGCACCCGCAACCACTAAGGCCCATTTCATCACTGGTGCCCAGAAATGGACAGTCTTTGGCCCCGTTTCAGAGGCCATAAAGCGTGCAAAGGCAGTAGACATTTATGAAATGATGTTTATCAAAGAGAAGAAAGAAAAAAGATGGAAAAGCAAAGAGAAAAAGAGAAAGGAAAAGAAATAATGTTACAAGAAAATGAAAATATTCATCTTTTTCTCCAAAATTGATACTTGTCACACTTGTGCAAGATTTACACATATATTCAATTCCACATTCTAACTATATATACACACACACACACAATGGAGTTTAGTATAGGGGATGAAATCAAGGATGGCTTTGACAAGACTAGTGCTTGGGTCTCGGCAAATGTAGAAGTTGTCTCAGATATCAATGCATTCTACAAACAAAGAGCTGCCATTGAAAGAGAATACGCCGATCGCATGCAACGTCTTTCAACTGAATATTTTGGGAAATTATCCAAACAATCATCATTACTTTCTGTAGGAGATTCTCCTACAGTTACACCTGGTTCATTGGAATCAGCATCTGTCGTTGCTTGGAGGGAAGTACTTATTCAATGTGAAAATATTGCCAAAGAAAAGAAAGCATTTGCTTTCCAGTTAGAATCTCAAATCTCAACTTCATTATCTAATATGTTCACTAAATATAATAATCTTAATAATCGTTGGAATGAATTCAACAAAGACTTGATATCAAAGAGAGATGAAAATTACAACAATATGTTGAGTAAGAAAAAGGCATATGACTTGGCATGTCAATCAATGGAAAATCATAGAGCAAAATCAATCAAATCTCCAAATAATGAAAAACTAGCTGAATCTCTACGTAAGAAAGAGAATCAAATGAACATTGCCAAAAACAACTATTTGATTTCAATCGCTGTCGCAAATAGATTGAAGGATAAATACTATTATCAAGATTTACCAGAAATACTAGATGGTTTACAAGATTTAAATCAATGTAGAGTATCTAAGTTAAATAATATTTGGAAAACTTCAACCAAAATTGAGAGGAAATCATTGGAAACTATATCTAAATGTTTAGATGCTATTGATAGTGTTGTAATGCAAAATTTACCTCATTTGGATACAGCAATGTTTATTAAACATAATTTATACAATTGGAGTGAACCAACAGATTTCAACTTTATACCTTCATCGATTTGGCATGATGATCAAGAATTAGTTATTAATGATGGAACCCTTTACGATCTGAAAGTTAAATTGAACAATTCATGTTCGAGTTATGAGAAATATAGTAGGATATGTAATGATGAAAAACAATCGTTAGAAGAATTATTATCTGATAGAAGAACAATGCTTAAAGAGGAGAATTATGATAAATTAGAGAATTCATTACTCAATTCAATAACATATTTACAGAAGTTCACCAATGATGATACAGAGAGGGTTGTTGCCGAAGTTGAAATCGAAACAATTCAATCCGTTACTAATGATATCGATATGACAATAACTGATAATCAAATATCGACTAAGAAATCAAAATTCAGTTTGTTCAAAATCAAAAAGGATGATAATGAAAATCAACCTGTGGAAATAATGGAACTATCAGAAGACGTCAATAATTTCCATATTCAATCATCGAATAAAAAATCAAGATTATTCACCTCGTTGAATAAACTAGTGGATGCATATAACACGCCAGTTAATGCATCACTTAATAACCACTCTCTGAATTCTTTATCATCGTCTAATTTAGCAGTTGCATTATATAATTATACTCCACAAGGTGATGATGAGTTACCGTTATCAGCTAGAGAAAACTTAACAATCATTGATCCTGATGATGCAGGATGGACATATGTAAGAAACTCATCAGGTAGTGAAGGTTTAGTACCAACCAGTTATATCCAACTAATCAAACCAACTAAAAAGTCACCACCTAAAGTAATTCCTAGGAAATCCGCCAAAGTATCGAACCAACTTAGAGTGATATATGATTACACTGCACAAGGTGATGATGAACTCACAGTTAGTAAAGATGATATAGTGATACTAATCAATGATGATGGTTCAGGTTGGTCGGAAGTAGAATTCAATGGTAAAGTAGGATTAATTCCTACAAGTTATACAGGTTCTATATAGTTAGATTTTTGTTTTATTTTTTTTTTTTCTTCATCTCCTTCTCTTATTGGTATTATTATTAAGTAGATTTATGCAGGTGGTAAAAATGCACCGAATAACATTGGTTGGAAGAAGTTCCAGATAAATACACCAAATAAATATAATGGAATAAACTTTTTGTCATTATACACTTGTAATAACTTACGTTCTTTCGATGGTAGATCGGACTCGAAATTCCCAAGTGTTAGGGTGATTATAGTTATTGGTAGAAATGTTGAAATTCTATTCACTATTTGTACATTCATGAAAAATACTTGTAAAAAAACGTAAACCCAACTAACGATCACCAATCCTTTCAAGGATTTAATATTGGATAATGAAATATTAGTAATCATTAGAAATGATATGGTTGGTAACGCAATTATGAAATTTGGTATATTATTAGCTGTGAAATAATTCAAAAACCCATTGTTCCATCGAGTAGTTTGAAGATATGACACCAGTGATTTGCTAATTGAATTACACCATTCCCCACGTTCAGGACAGTATAAAAAGTATGGTAAATAGTTCAAATAAACAAATGATATGAATAATATAGTACCTGTAATAACACTTGTTAGTTTATCTACCTTCCTTCTAAGTGTAACAAAATCATATAAGAATAAAATACCATATAATAGACAGTTTGATCTAATTGCAAATGCAATTGAAAACATTATTCCTGAGTAGATATAGTGTTTCCTATTATTGATGAAATTCCGTGATTTCGTGAATGAAGATAGATAATAATACACTCCGTAAAAGCTGAAAAATTGTGCTGGAGTTTCAGAGTAACAAATTAAAGATAATACTCCAATTGGTCGGAGATATGTAAATAGATAAATGATGTTGGGATTTATTCTGATTTCTTTATTATAATCGTTCGCAATTATCAATTCAACAATTTTACGGGAAACTTGACAAATTTGAAACAACAGAAAGGAATGGACAATCAGATATATCAGTGTTATATCGTAAATATTCAACGCATACCCAAATAGATAATCAATCACAGACCGTAAGAAAAACATGGATCTCCATAATAATGGTGCAAATACCCATTCATGTTCATATGTGATCCCTTGTAATGACAATTTGAGTATGTAAACACTATCCCATGACATCATACGTTTCAAGAGAATGATTACAAATTGGGGGTATATTGGTTTTATTTCAGGCTGAAATTCCAAAATGAACAATTCAGTTGACGTATCGAATTGTGGTAGTATTGTTAATAATACGATTTGTAGTAAATATAAACCTACTATTTGTCTATTTGTGAGTGAAATTACCTTATTATTCCATACTGTTCTTGTAGCTAAGAAGTCATGCATTGAATGAACGATCCAAAACCCAATGCAAGAGACAAAAAGCAAAGCAAAGCAAAGCAAAGAAAGAAAGAAAGAAAGACTTCCCATGTTCACATTGAATTAAAATGGTTATCGAACTACCTCTTTGGGAAACTGTTGAGAAATCGGTTTCTTTTTTCAACGTTCATTGATTGAATCTTCCATTTGATGCGAAGGTTATAAACGACCAACAATAGTCAACGACTGTCTACTTGCTTTCATTTTCACAGTCACTTCCCTTCATTTTGTATAACCAATGACGAAAAGGCCAAATTTTTTGATTATCGTAGCAGATGATCTCGGATTCACAGATACATCTGCTTTTGGTGGTGAAATTCAAACACCAAATATCGCAAAGTTAGCTCAAGCTGGTCTAAGATTCACTGATTTCCACACTGCAAGTGCATGTTCTCCTACCAGATCAATGCTTTTATCAGGAACAGATAATCATATTGCTGGACTTGGTCAAATGCACGAATTTGCAAGAAGAGTTCCTCAGAAATTTGAAAATAAACCTGGATATGAAGGTTATCTAAATTTCAAAGTTGCTGCATTACCTGAAATTTTATCCGAGAATGGTTACTATAATTTCATGTCAGGTAAATGGCATTTAGGTTTATCTCCAGAACACTGGCCCGATAAAAGAGGTTTCCATAACTGTTTCACATTATTACCAGGTGCAGGTAATCATTTCAAATATTTCCCAAAAGATGCAAATAATCAGTATTTGAACTTTATGTCACCAATCTACAGTGAAAATGGTGAAAGATTAGACCCTGCAGTTGATATACCTGATGATTATTACAGTACCAAGTTTTTCACTGATAAGTTCATCAAATTCTTAAACGATGATTCAAAGAGAGAAGGTAAACCATTTTTCGGTCTTTTGACTTATACTGCACCACATTGGCCATTCCAAGCATACCAAGAGAAAATTGAGAAATATAAGGGTATCTATAATGATGGTCCAAAAGTATTAAGAAGGAAAAGATTGGATAATGCGATAAAATTAGGTATTATTCCAGATGGTGTCAATCCTCACAAAGTTGAGACACAGAGAGAGAAAGAATGGAGTGAACTAACACCTGAAGAAAAGGAAGTTGAATGTAGAATTATGGAAATCTATGCTGCAATGGTTGAAATTATGGATGATGAGATTGGTAATGTTTTGAAGGAACTTGAGAGGAAACAAGAATTGGATAATACTTTCATTCTTTTTATGTCTGATAATGGTGCAGAAGGAATGATGATGGAAGCAATGTCTACTACTGCTGAAAGATTTAAATATTTTGTTGAAACATATTATAACAATGAATTTACTAATTTAGGTAAAAAAGATTCATTTGTTTGGTATTCTGATCAATGGGCACAAGCAGCAACTGCTCCATATTACATGTATAAGATGTGGGCATCAGAAGGTGGTATTAGATGTCCATTGATTATCAAACCAATTAACAATGATGAGAGTAATAATGGTAAAATTTTAAATCAATTTGTTACAGTTATGGACATTTTACCAACTATATTAGATATAGCTAATATCCAACATCCATATCCGAACCAATTTCAAAACAGGAAAATTGAGCCAGTCAGAGGTGAATCTCTATTACCGATAATAAACGGTGATAAAGAGAAAATTCATGACTCTGAAAAAATTGTTGGTTGGGAATTGTTTGCACAACAAGCAATTAGAAAAGGATATTATAAAGCATTATTCATTCCTAAGCCAATGGGTCCTGACAAATGGCAATTGTTCAATCTAGAAGTTGATCCAGGAGAGACAACTGATTTAGCAGAGGAATTGCCAGATTTATTGAAAGAAATGATTAATCTTTGGTCTGAATATGTTGCTGAAACTGGTTTGGTGGAATGTTCTGATGTTTTCTATGAAGTATTAAAAGGTGATTACACTCCAAAAGTTTTATATTGATCAATGTAGATAAATAGTCATTATAGAGTATACAGATATGTATCATCTACTATATAATCAAATCAGAGACTCAACAAACAATCTCCCCCATAAAGTTAGTGAATACAGGCTATTAATTTCTTAGTTTCATTACAGATAATTTGTTGTGTTTTTCACTTTAAACTGTTTTTTGTTAATTTCATTCTCCCCAGATGGTTTGGGTAGTTGATATGATGCCATTAGATGTATCACAGGTGATATAACATGCTGGTTGATTTAGTATTAAAGTTCTATATAAATTGGTATCTTAAAACATTAAAATTCTGTAAAAATAACTAAAAATATAATTATCTGACTAAAGTTTTCAAAATATATTTGAACTTAAGATTGTATAGTTTAAAAAATAACACATATTTACTAAAGCGTATAATAATCTATTCGAACAGTAATTGAATTAATCATATAAAAGGATATACATATATTTATAAAAGAGTTAATAGATGCATCAATAGGACAATGAAAAGATAATAAAAAGAAAGATTGATACTTACCTAACATGAGATTATTTGACAATTCTTTACATGTTGAGTTACAGCGGGGGAATTTAATAACTATAAATGAAAAAAAGGAGGGTTAGTAGAGAATGATTGGATAGTAAATGAAATGAAATATTCATATATGTTTGCTATAAATTCGTATCTTCTCAATCAAAACAATCAGTAGAATACTTACATTGTCGGGGAAAAATGGACTATTAAAATATAATTAAGTAATGATGGAAATGAGTTTCAAAAATTGGATATAAAAATGAGTTTCAAAATGGATGAAAGATGAATTTTAAAGTGAATAAAAGATGAATTTCAAAATGGACAAAAGATGAATTTCAAAATAAAACTAAATAAATATTTGACTAAACATTAAATAATTCAGGGCTTTGGGGACGATACAATTGATGGAGTACGGCGATATTTGATTTGATTTCTAATCATTGATATATAGTTTGATACACTGGAACAGAAAATACAATTTGAAGATAATCTTTCATGTTGGCACAAATGGGGAAGTTGAACTATATGAAAAATTGGTGATGTTAGTATGAATCATGTATTGTGAAATCTATGTCCTTTCACACATCTAGTGTAACTCTTTAGTTGTATATGATAAAAAATAATACGTAAAAGTAGATAAGGTAAGGTAAAGAAAGGAAGAACAAGACGGAGTCATGCACCATGTATTTTTTTTTAATAAAAAAGTTGCGAATCATTTTTTTTTTACTCTTCTTATCTTTACATAAGTTAATATTATATAGCATAACTGATCCTTAAACTCCATGAATTCGTCGAATATGATTCTTCAAATGATCTGACCGTTTGAATGCTTTTTTACATTCTATACAAATAAACTTAGCAATTTTCAAATGAATGCAGTCAACATGTCTTTTCCATTGTGATCTCTGCTTAAATATCTTTGGACATTCTGCACATTTATAAATATCTTTTTCCTCAAAAAGATTCCCATTCTCTCCTTTATTGTTGGTCGATGTTGCAACTTTCAATTTTGTGATGTTTGGTACAGGTACAGTATTAGTGTTTTCAATCTTTTTTCTTGAAAAATTATCTTTATTCTTTTTCATAGATTCTTTGAAAATTTTCAATACAATATCGGCATCATCCTTTTGTCTAACTTTATTTTGATTATTCGTTTTCATGAAATTGTGAACTTCAGTGGTATTATCATCATCCATGTACTTTTCGGTGTTCTTATAAATATTACTCATATTATTGGTATTCTCATAAACTCTATTATAGTTAAAATTGTTGGCATCATCAGTTTTATTTCTATTTGTGATTAATTTATTCTTAAATTTCATTATTTCACCATTACTATTATTGAATTTTAGCTCAGAAATGGTTTCAATATTGTGGTTTTGTTTTGAATATACTGAACTTTGTAAATTTTGTGGAGAATTGATACTTGTATGTTGATAAGAATAAAGATTATGTTGATGCTTTGAACTTTGATTTTGATTTTGATTTTGATTTTGATTTTGATTTTGATTAAGATCATTGTATTGCATATATGAATCCATTTGTGGATTTGAATGCAATTTATGATGTGAATTTGATTGACAATACACTGAATTTTGTAAATAATAATTATTGTTGAATACTGTATTATTATTCAAAGATTTTTGATAATTCAGTTTCCATTCAATTTGTTGTTTAGAAACTCTATTAGATTTTGTTTTTATCTTTCTGTTGGTTTCATGATGTCTTATATTTAAGTTCTTTCTATAATTCAACTCATTTATCATTTCATTATTGTTTTTCATATCAAATACTTCATTCTCATCATTATTGCCATCGTTATTATTATCAAAATTTTCATTATTGTTATCATATTTTGTGTATACTTGACCAATATTTTCTATATTATTCATTAAATCATGCTCAATTATATTGATATCTATATTTTCATATTTTAATCCATTGAAACTATTATCAGATTCATATAAAGAACTTGAATCATCAATCGAATCGTTATCAGAATGATTTTGTAATTGATTATTATGAATTTGATTGAAATGTGGTAATTCCATATCATTATGTTCAATACCTTTAGCAATGTTATCATTATTATTGGCATCACCAATGTTATTCCTATATCGATTATTATTGATAATCAGCTCATTATTAGTATAATCATCATAGCCATGTGCTAAAAACAACCTTTTTGGAGGTAAATCAAATGAATTGAAAATAGCATTATTCAATGTTTCCTTGATCTCTTTCCTTGGAGAAGAAAGAATTTCATGATCTTTATTTATATGATAACTATCATTCATATTTTTAGATTTTGAATTTGTATTTGCTTTATCCGTTGACATATTCCTGTTCAAACTTCTGTGAATTGCTTGAATTAATTTTTTATCCCTTAATTTTTCAATTCTATTTGAAGCTGTTATGATCCTTATGGAATTTGAATTATTTGGTGATGGTGTATTATGGAAAAAGATTGGGTTAATATTTTCATCGTTCGTATTTTGAGATAATGATGTAATATTTGAGTCTAATTCAAAACTTGTTGAGTCAAAACTTTTATTATTGATAGAATTATTATAAATTGAATCATCAAGCAAATATTCTTGGTAATAAATTGGATTTGAAACTTCTAAATTGGAATTAAAGAATTCATCATTCAACTTTGAGTTTGTTTCGTTTATAAAAGTCTCATGCTGATATTGTAAATACTTATTTTGATTTATAATTCTTTCACCGAATTTTGAGATATTTGAATGATTGAATGTTGTTTGTGATGACATATTATCATATTTTTCATTATTTGTTTTACCATTAGTGATTGGTTTGGCTCTGGTAAGATTGGGATGATTTTTATTTTTATTATTCATCATTATTTCATTTAAATTTGAATAATTGTTTAAAATACAGTTTGGGTTCACAGTTTGTAAGATTTTAGAGTCATATAAGGATGATTCTGACTTTGGTATTGACTCGGCAACATTAGGATGATTATGATAGTCGGGTGATTTTGTCTTTGGTAGTACTTTGCTATGGTTCGAGTTATTTTTCTGATTCTGATTAAAGATTCTAATGTTACTTTCAGTATCTCCAGTTAAAGTTAGATTGAATGGGTTTGGGATTTGCTTGAAACTAATTTTATCATCATTCGAAAGTTTGTGATCTTTTGATATATTATTTGTTTCATAATTTTTCCTGCGATTTGGAGTGTCAAGTGAAGTTTTTATACTTTGTTTGTGGTTGGAATTTGATGCTGTTGAGGAGTTAAGTCGTATTGTGGAATCTGAATTCAAAGAAAAATTTTTAGATTGTGATAAATCATTTTTAATAGTTAAGTTTTCATTTTCATTTTCATTTTCATTTAAAATTTCATTTTTGTTTGTATTTGATATATTTTTATCTTGAATATCACCTTCTTGTTCCAATTTATTACTATCCAATTTATCTTCAATTTTATTAGTTACTATATCATTTATCTGTTTATCAGTTCTCACAACAAACTCAACATCTGTCATTCTTGGTTTTTGTTTGTTCTCTTGATCTTGATCTTGTTTTTGTTCTTTTTCTTTTTTAACTTCATCTTCTTTATCATTTTGATATGATTCTTTTCTATGTTGAATTGTTTCATATTTTAATTTCTCAATTACTTTATTACTTTTAGTTATTATGGACATTTGATTACAAATCAGTTTAGAATCCAAAGTATTCTTAAATTTAGTTTTAGATTTAAGATTAGAATTAGTTTTAAATCTTGTTTTAGAGTTACCTTTATTTTTAGATTTGGTTTTAATTTTATTCTTTGAAATAGAATTAGTTTTAGAGTCTGAATTGACATTAAGTTTGATTTTGAAATTTGATTTCGAATTTACTTCAGAAGATTTCTTATATGGCCTTTTCAATGAATAATTTACTTTTTGATTATCATTATCATCATGAAGATTGTTTGATATATGATAATTGGATACTAAATTGCAAGAAGGACCTGGAGATGCTGTAACTGCAGTTATCGCTGAAGAGTTCAGTGGTAACTGTACATGATTTTGATGTATAGCCGAACGTCGTGTAATACGAGTCATTAGAGAAATCAAATCAAATCAAATCAAATCAAATCAAATCAAATCAAATCAAATCAAATCAAATCAAGTTAAATTGAACTAAATTAAGTTAAGTTAAGTTAAATTATCAAACTAGAGTAAAATAAACTGAAAAAAGAAAAGTTATACTATATTTAGAGATGGATTAAATTATTTAGATGGTTAGATATAAAGATATTTTATTTGCGGTCTATGTACTTACTAAAGTTATTAGTTATCAGGAAAGAAAGATAATCAAGAAGTAAAAAGAAGGTAAAGAAGGTAAAGAAACAAAAAGAAGGTAATGATGGCAAAATGAGGCAAACAAGGCAGAAGTGGGAAGATATGAGGGGGAGGGGGGATAAAAAGGGGCTCTATGTGTGTAAAGTATTGAAGGAAGGGGGGCAATTTTATTGATAATTGATGATAATTAATAATAATTGATGAGCCTTCAAAATTATAGATAAGAGGAATTGAGCCTCCTTTCTAAGGAAAAAAAGAGGGGGGGAGGGGGGAGGATTAATAGGTCCATCGACTCATCGACTCATAGACTCATTGTTGCAATATGAAACATGACGTTTCATTAAACTGTTTTAACATGTAAATGTGTGAATGTATTAACTTTTAAATTCAATGGATATAAAATAGCTAGACTTAAAGTTAGGGATGTGAAATTTATATATTCCAATCATAAAATTCAACATTGGTTCCCATCAATTCCTACATTCCTGTAAATATCGATAGGAATGGAGAAAGAATATGTGGTAAAGAAGATTCAATGATTATGTAATACTATGGGTCGATGAGTCGATGAGTCGATGAATCGATGGGTGTTATTATGATAATATATTGTTTTTTTTTTTTTTTATTCTATTATTATTTCATGACAATAATTACCCAATTAGGAACATACAACAATTAGAGAAAAAGTTTCCCTCACCTTATATAATAATAAATATAATAATAAATATAATAATAATCACTTTATATCGGATGTTTCTCAATTTTCTCTCTCAATTTTTTTCTTTCCTAAGTGGAGAGAAAGTGAGAACAATCAATTTATCAATTTATCAATTTTTGGTTGATTTTATCAATTTAACATACAATCTCTTCTTTACCTGTTTTCTGCTAATCTTCTTTTCTATATCTCTCTTTCTATTCTGTTATTCTAAATTATATATCTCTTCTCTTTATCTTCTCTTTGTCTTTTATTTTATATACTTTGAAAAAGAATTACCAATTGAACTTCAAAATTTTAATCTACCTCCCCCTTTCCCCCTCCCGCCCCCCTTTCACTATTTAATTAATTAATTACGATTAAAGAACGAAAACAAAAAAAAAAAGTACTATATAACCCAGCCACACATACACACATATATTTTCATATATAAATTGAAAAAAAAAAAAAACTGAGGAAACTTCAATCAAATATTCTATTTACTAAATAATGGCAATGGCAACTGCAAATTCTTATGATGATGCAACTTCTCATCATTCACTTACAAGTAATAAATCTTCATTATCTAAATATAGTGTTTATCAAACAAATGATAAACCTTTAAGTAATGAAGCAATTTATAGAGCTAAATTAAAATATGGTATTTATAATAATCCTGCAAGGGTCTCAATTGGTGTTGATCCTTCTGCTTCTGATACAGCTGCTGTTTTAGCTGCTAACACTGATTTATCAATTAATGCTTATACAGAAAAATTATCTTCTGATGCTGCTCATGCTGCTTTAATTGCTAAACCTGATTCAATTGTTGGTTGGAAAAGAAATCATGTGGCTCCTGAAGCTGAATATGCAGCAATGTCTGCTAAATCAATGAAATTTCCTTTTGAAAATTTCGATTCAACAACAACAAAAACAACAACGAAAACAACTTCAAATTCTTTAAATGATGATGCTGCTGCTGCTGCTTCTGTCTTGAAAAAATCTTCAACTAATGTTGCAAGAGATGCTTTATATGATATTTATGAATTCGATAATGTTAGATCAGGTAAAGTAACTTTATCTCAATTTCAAAATTCTCAAAATTCTCATTCTCTTAAAAGTTTGAAATATAAAACTGATTATAGATCAGGTATTGAAACTTCAAATTTAGCTGTTGAAAAATCAAGATCAATGAATATTGGTAATATTACTAAAAATGCAACTAAAGCTGCTGATCAATTATTAAATCAAAGATTAAATCCTGAAAAAAATCATAGATCTGGTATTAAATCAACTTTAGGTAATGAAAGATCAATTGTTGATTCTAAAATTTATATTAATAATATTTATAATCAATCAATTGAAGCTTCAGAAAAAGAATTACATAAATCTGTTGTTAGATCTGTTGGTATTCAAACTGCTTCTGATAAAGGTATAAATGTTTATCCTTCTAATTTTGCTGCTGCTGCATTAAATCCAAAACTTTCTAATAAATCTACAGATGATGATAATTTGGAATCAACTTTAAAGGATAATTCTTTAGTTAATAAAAATATTTATGCTTATGCTTCTAGAAATGTTGATAAACAATTGAACAAATTAAATAATGAAGCTGCAAGTAAAAATATTTTCGCAAATGCTAAAATGAATGAACTTGCATTCAAAGTTGCTCAAGAAAATGCTGCTAAAAGAAAGGCTAAAGATGTTCCAGTTGGTTCAATTAGTCTAGGTGGTGGTTTAGTTATGAAAGTTGATGATATTGAGAAAATCGCTTCAACTCTTGTTCAACCTGCTATATCAGATTTGGAAAATAGAGTTGTTGAAATGAAATCACTTGATCAACAAAGGAAAGAATTACCTGCTAAAATTAGAGAAAGAAATGCTCAATTAAAGGAAGAACAAAGATTGGCTCAAATTGCACTT
This sequence comes from Pichia heedii, assembly GCA_030579495.1. Lineage (NCBI taxonomy): Eukaryota > Fungi > Ascomycota > Pichiomycetes > Pichiales > Pichiaceae > Pichia > Pichia heedii. The sequence continues at coordinate 25,936 of JAKTRA010000020.1, read as the reverse complement.
GAAAAGAAGAGAGCTGAAGAAGCAAAGGCAAGAAGAGATCAATTAATAATTGATCAAAATCTATTAGAAGAAGAATTTGGACTTAAAAAAATTGAACTGGCTAATATTTTGAAAGAAAGAGAAGAAGAATTCCAAAAACAAGTTGAAGAAGAAGAAGCTCTTAAAAAGGAAATTGATGATGAAAGAGCTGCTAAATTACAAGTTCTCAATGATGCAAAGGCAGAAAAGGATAAAATCAGAGAAGATGAACTTAATGCTATGAAAGCTGAAAGAGATGAAGCAATTGCACCTTTATTGGAAGAACATGAAACTGAATTGAATAAATTGAATGAATTGATCTCTATAAGGGAAGGTAAAGAAGCTATTTATAATGAAGAAAAATCTAAAGCTGATGCAATTCAATCTGAACTCGATGAAACATTATCTAAAATTGAAATAATGAATCAACGTCTTGCTGAATTAGAAGAGAGTTTACCGGAAATTACCAATGCAGCAGCAGTAGCAACATCAGCTGCATTAGCTGCAGAAACTAGATTAAATAAAGAAGGTAAAGAACAAGAATCTCAATTAGAGTCATTAGCAAATCAAAGGAAAGAATTAGAATCAACTCGTGCAGATTTACATTCACAAATTGCTGAAAAAGTTACTGAACTGAAAAATAAAACTCTTGAACATCATGAAGAAGAGAAAAATATCAATGAATTATATCCAGAACATTTACGTAAAGAAGTTACAGTTCCTGATGAAATTAATGATGATGATTTATCAGATTCTAAATTTGAATTAGATGATTCAGTTATTACAATTCCACCTGAAATTGAAGAAGAACCTGAAAATGTTCCAGAAGATGTTTGGCCAAAAGTTGAAGAGCCTGAAAAGGAACAAGATGAGGAAATCGAGGATGATAATGATAATATAAATAATGAATATTCTAAATCTTCAGAACCAAGAAAAATTGTTAAAAAGAAAACTTGGGATGAAGTCAAAGCTTTAGGATATGCAGAAGATGGTGATCCTCTGGCTAATATTCCAACTGAAGAAAAACCTCCAATGGTTGATGTTGTTGATGAAGAAAGGGTTAAGGAAAGTATCAATGCATCCAAGAATTTCAAATCTACTAAGAGTACAGGTGCTGATGCTGGTACTACTGGTACTACTGGTGCAACTGCTGGCACTAAGAATATTCCAGTTATCAAATCTGGTAAATCAAGCAAGGGTTTTTTCGGACTTTTCAAAAGAGAAGGTAAATCAGAGAGACAATATGTTTCAAAGTCAATAGCTGTTGATAATGAAGCTGCTAAGAAGAAATTCAAGGGTTTACAAACCAATGAAGCTGAAACCAAACCAACTGAAACCAAACCAGTTGAATCCAAACAAGTGGAAACTAAACCAGCTGAAACTAAACCAGCTGAAAAGAAAACCAATGATAACAACAATGATGAAGATGTCTTTAGTGGTTTTTCACAAGGATCAGAAATCAATGAAGCTTAGATATATACAACATTGGGATTATACCATCACTTTTTATCAACTGCTTTTCATTTTTGTTTTTTCCTAACTTTTACTTATCTCATACTGTACAATTTAGTTACTCCATTACTATACATTGAAAGCATTCGCTATTATTTTTACTGTTTCCAATTACATTTTCATCATTGAATATTTTCCATGTATTTTATTTTTGTTATTTTATATTGTCTTTAATATTGTTTTACTTTATTTTACTCTTTTATTATACTTTTTTTTTTAGTTTTGGTTTATCCTTTTCATATTAATCAAATATTGTGTATTGTTTATTGAAAGTGACATTATTCTAAAAAAAACGCGTTGCTGGTTTATTTTACTTCCTAATTAGGAAATTTTGAAAATGAAAAACAACAATCAAAAGAAAAAAACACTGTGAGACAACAAACAACATGTAAATCGCACCTTTTCAAACAATTTGGAAACAACAATTCTTCAGTAAGACGTTAGATGATAGTTTATCTTCAAATAAACCATTCATTCAATCAATGGCTAGAAAGAAGGTTAAAGCATTACCAGTTATAACACTGAAAAAATCAAGTGGTAGAATAAGCAAAAGCAGTGCAGAAAAGAGAAACGATGGTAAACGTTCAAGGAATAGTTCAAGAAACAGCTCCCAACATGTATCGCAAGCGAAAGACAACCATGAATCTCAAATAATCATTAAACGAGATATATATGATTCAGATGAGGAGATGGAATTACTTAATGAAAGGGCCAAATCTAGTGGATTATTGAATAATCAACCAGGAGATCCAATTGAACCACGTAAACGTAGACATAAAAATGGTACAGTTGCATTAAGAGAGATAAAGAAATTTCAGAAAAGTACTGATTTATTAATTAGAAAATTACCATTTGCTAGATTAGTTCGTGAAATCGTTCAAGAAGAATTCGGTAATGATGCAGATTATCGTTGGCAAAGTGTAGCTATTTTAGCATTACAAGAAGCTAGTGAAGCATATTTAGTTCATCTTTTAGAAGATACTAATTTATGTGCAATTCACGCTAAGAGAGTAACTATTATGCAAAAGGATATTCATTTAGCTAGAAGATTGAGACAGGAATGAAATGTGTAATCTTTACATGTTGTTTAAATTATGTATTTGTTTTGTTCTATTTGTTTTCTGTATTTGTTTTTGTATTCTTTATCTATCTGTTTGTTTGTTTGTTTGTTTGTTTGTTTGTTTGTTTTTTCGTTTTTTTTTTTTAAACTGTTTTTCTTTACAAAATTATACTTATAAACTACCTTTTATAATAAATTACAAACGGACGTTCCAAATAGCAGTTGGACCGTTTTCATTATAAGTATCTCTTATTAAACAAAATTCATTACTTGGAGTGAAGACTTGCTTTGCTAAAATTTGAGAACCAAGAAACGAGCAATCTTCGAAACCATTTTTCTTCCATTCACTGAAATAATCAACTTTAGGTACCAATCTTAAATGTCTTGGAACTTGTGTTAATGAAGCATCATCAATTGGTCTAACATCATTTCTGAATTGGGATTGAGGTTGTAATAATTTATTATCAGATAAATACACATAATTGTCGAATAAATTGAACAAGATTTTCTCTTTGAAACCTTTTATTTTGGTTGTTTGGCCTGTAAATATTATATTATCATAACAATCTTGTCTTTTCTTCAAATCAGGTATTTTCCTCAAACAATAATAGATATTCACAACTAATTCATCAATTAATTCATTACAACCTTGAAATCTCTCTTTACCAACAGTTAGAAGATTCCCATCAAAATCATAAAAAGTGTTTGATTCTAACTCTGAATTTGGCTTTGTATGATTCTTTTGTTTATTTTTGAGTTTATTGGTATTACTCTCTAAAATTTCACGAGTTGATTTTTCACTTGTAACTATAGCTGCAATATCCAACACACCATCATTATCATTTACAATAACATCATTATCATCGTCATTATTTGTAGTTGGAAGATTTTCGATCAATCCTTCAACTCCAAAGAAAGATTTCTTAGCATCTTCTTCACTCAAACATTCGAAAATTGAAGATTTTTTCAAAATTTCGATCTGATCAGATGTAAAATTTGGTAATAATCTTTGTAATGTTTCATTTATTGAATTCCCGCCTTTATCAATAACTTTTTTACTTGGAGAATAAAGTTGATAATCAATAATTGGCAAAATCTCAGATTTTTCATAACCTATATCAATAACTAATGAATTTGCAATTGAACCATGTGCAAACATAGATGCCAATTCGATAGGAATCACAGAAAACCCGTGTACATTCATTCTCTCAAATGCGTAATTAGTTAATTCCTCAACAATAATATGACTCCATCTTGTTGAAGTTTGTACTATAAGTAAATTTACTGATTCAATAGCAAGTGTTGTTTGATCTTCATCATCTTCTCTTTTCTTTAAAGTTGATATCAATAATGTATGAATGAGGAAATTCAAAGCTATAACATCAACTACTCTACCTGCTACTATTGGTGTAATTTTATCATATCCATCCATAGGTACCATACTATAATTAGAATCTTTCTTATAAACCACCGTCGGTACTGATAATTGAGGAAGATCTAAAGGATCACTCAATCCCAGAGTTACCAATGTAACATGAGATCCTGGTTGTACTATAAAACACGTGTCGTCCTTATATCCACCTGGTGCCATTATGCTTTTGAAAGTGAAAGTGAAAACGAAAAGAGTGATATCTATAATGTAAGTACATGTAAATAATGTTTTTGTGAACACAATTTCTTTTTGAAAATCTGTGCAAATTTACATTTACAGTGAGGGAGACTCTATCTATATGTATGGTGTGGGATATGATATGTACACCAGATACGATAGTAGATATATTTCTGCTTCTACGGTAAGTTAGAATAGATACAGTAAACTCTAACATATCTGATAGTGGTTCAACAAATAAATTGATATAAAAGTGAGTTAATTGTTGAATTGGAAAGTCTGAAAGACAATCTACGAAACGTGTAATAACCCAAAATACTACATTATTAGAGCTCCCCACTACAGAACAACTAAATTACATGTAGATAGTAGATACACTGTAGTAAGTGGAAATGCAATATATTCAGTATCAATACTTCAACAACAACAACAACAACAACAACAACAAACACTCTTAATCCAACAATTCTCTTCTCTATACGAGGATTCGTCCACTCACACTCGCTCATATGGTGAGAAAATGGAAAAGTATAAAAGGTGGCAACTTTCCTCCAAATTCTTCATCTGGTTTTACTTCACATTACTATCTTTTTCTTCTCTTTTTTTTCTCTTTATTTCCTTCTCCTTTCTCATACTTACCTTGAGTCGACACGGGAGATCATACAAATCCGTCAGTGTCTAGACAGAAGCGATTGGCATTGCACTTACCTGCTATTGCCCTGTCTATCAGCGATTTCTCTCTTTGGAGAGTGTCGTCTGGGATTCGTAATTTTTGAGACTTTATTTGACAAATATGTTGATATAATCTCTGCATTGTCAGGATTATATGAACAAATGATTGGAAATACTATAACTGACTTTTATTTATATATATATAAAATACTTATCTTACTTATGCATAGTCTTTTTTTCGTTTTTTCTTTCTTTCTTTCTTTCTTTCTTTATCTTTCATTATCAATTGGGCTTTACAATAGCTTCGTAGACAAATCTAATAAACATTTGAAGACTAATATCATCTGTCATTATAACAATACCTGATGAATCATTAGTTGCTTCATTATTAGTTAATTCGTTCAACTGTTTGATTTGATTAGTTGAATAACTTGTAGTTGGATTTAATTTAGACATTAAAAATCTAGATTGTGATCCTCCTTCTTCGGTATCAATAAATCTAGGTAATGGGAATCTATCAACTAAAATATCTGCTGCTTCTCTTCTTGGTAATTCTAAAAATTCTTTGAAATATTCATATTCTGGTAAATCTTGATATTTTTGTCTACGCCAATCTGCAATTATTGATCCATGGAAAATTAAAATATGGAAAAATGTATCTAAAAACAATATTCTATTAGGTTTTATTGATGTTGAATCTAATAATACAGGTTCTGGCTCTTTATCTAATTCATATGATGTTAATGTTGGTTGAATCATAATTAATGTATTGAAACAATCTTCCATGAAAAAGCAATGACGATAAAATGATGATTCATCTGGTGATGAATTGAAAATTTGAATAAAATTAGATCTTCTTAAATGGTATAAAAATTGTGGTATCAAATTGATATTAGTTGGTATAACGATTGAACTTGTATCATTAATTCGAAATTTACAGAAAACTGACATAAAATCAATTAATGTCATATTGATAAATTTTAATGATTCCTCATTTGATTGATTCATAACTTTGAAAACTGCTTCTTTAGCAATTAATACTGTTGCACCTTCTTGATCAAAATTCTCAATAACTGAATCTAATGATGAGATATCTAAACTAATCAATCTTTGTGATGTAGTGACATGAATATGTTGAAATCCATCTGCATGTTGATAACTCGTAATAAATTGAATAATAGATGAATCTCCTATTATATTCTCATTAAGATCAAAATAAATTGAGTATGTTGAATGATTGGTAATTGATCCAAGCTTGAAAATATTTGTACCATTGATACCAATATTTGTCTTTGATCCTTTCTCTGTATAAAATTTAATATTACCACCATTGTTATTATTATTATTATTATTGTTGTTGTTGTTGTTGTTCTTACTATTTAGATATAGAGGTGATCCATGACCAATGAATCCTTTCACTTTAACATTTTTACATTTGATTTCTAATGTAGAATTCAATCCAAATTTTACCTCTCCATTTTCATCTGGTGCTAAAAACTTTATTAATGATTGTTTGAAAATTGCACTAGTAAAACTGTCACTTTGTACAACTACCCCTCCAGTTCTACTACATAAACATTCCATTTCACTCAATCCAATTTGATCATAGCATCCAATGAATATATCTAATGTATGTCCATTTATCGATAATTTTTCAGCTATATTTTCGTAATATTTCTTACTATTGTTGAATCTTTTAATTGATTTTGAATCTTTCAATAAATCATGATGAGATCTGAGTGGTTGCTTGAATGATGTATCAACAATTTGCCCTGATCCGATAGTACAAGGTCCTCCTGTAAATAACATTATTCTTGCACCAATTTTAGAATATAGTATATTCAAGATGTTAAATGCGATATTGATTGCACAACCTGTTGATCTCTCATTTCTATGATATGGTAATACTTTGAATGAATCTTTCTTCAATGATGCAATAATATTGGTGAAATTATATTCACATATCTTAGTTTGTTGAACAAATCTATTTATTCTACTATTGTTATTAGTATTATTAGTACTACTAGTATTCTTAAAATTGTTAGATATACCCAGTTTTTTAGAAATATCATCCTTGGAATAATCCTTCAATCCATTAAATGTATAATACGAATGATGATCATTTAAGCCTAACTCATAAACATTCACATTTTTCCCGAATGTTATCAACATAACCATGGAATTCACTGGTAAACACTCAATTGAATTTATCAAACTTTCTTTCAAAGAAATCAATTCATCATCATCGATTGATAAATCAACTACATATGTGAAAATCATTGGTTTTAATTGATTTTGAGGGTTTTGTTGATTTGAAATTGGCGGTATAATATATTCAACATCTAATAAACTTGGATTCATTTCAAAAGGCATTTGTGTTAATACATGAGGAAATTGATTTCTATAACTGCAAATCGAACATGACCAACTTTTATGATTTGAATCAATTATACAAAATGGATTTAAGATTGATTTACAATTCAGACAAGCAATAGGATATGATTGTAAAGCAAATGGATCTTTCTTTTCTCTTAATGGTTGATATAAACATGAAATTGGAATTATACATCTCTTTTCCTGTTCCTTTGTTCGAGGAAAGACATTGAATGAATATTTAAGACCCGTTGCATCCTCATAATCTTCAAATTGTGATTGCATCGTCATTATGGAGTCAAAAGAATCGTATTATAGTATATATCAGAAAGTAATAATAAATCAGCAAAAAAAAAGATATAATAGATTAATGGATGAATGAAAAATCACCACATGAAATACTTTCTTTGAAACTTTTCATCATAAACGAATAGAGAGAGTTCTGTCTGTATTGTAAGCATCAACTTGTTTATCGTCAATTATCAACAACATCAAAGAATGAAAAAAAAAAAGAAAATTACGCGCGCGCAGGTTTCTCTTTTGTGAGTGAGAAAATTTCATTTTTTTTTTTTTTTCATTTTCTTCAATGTGTCTCTCTCTCTGATTTCACTTTTATAGTTTTCCATTATTTGTCTAATTTTTTTTTTTCTTAATTTATTATGCATTGTTCATCATATGAATCATTGACTGATATTGTCGTCAATGTAATTAATAAAGACATTTTTCATAATTCACAACGACCGATAAGAATTGTTTCATGTATAGCTGGTGATGAAACAATAGAAGATTCCGTAAACACGAAACAGAATGATTCAAAATTGATTAGGTTAAACTTCCAATTAATCACACCTAAACTTATCAATTGTTTGAAAAAATCATCCATTGTAGTTATTGATCGACTGGACTTGAATAGTTTTTATCAAATCTTGAAGAAAGATTATGAAAACTTCTTTAATGATAACATGGTTCAACCAGAGTTTTACATTGTCGATGGATTGATTGCATGTATATCTATGTTATTCTCAAATTTCATCAGTGATAATAATGGTGGTTATAGCAATTCATCATTTGATAAATTTAATTTTAGATTAGTGTACCTTGTGATACTTAAACTATCAAATATTTGTGAGAAATGTCAGAATTGTACAGTTCAAATCAATGAAAGTGGGAATGTTTGGAAATTAGTTGAGAAAATTTATATTCCATGTTCTAAAGATAGTACTTATCAAAGATTAGTCGAATATTTGAGTAATTCATCAACTGAGATTATACATTCTAGAAAGGATAGGGTATGGGGGACTGATGAGTTTATTTGTCTAAAAGATATATTAGAAAAGTTCAATATTACTAATAAAATAGTTACGGAAACTATATAGAAATGATTAATACAAATTTGAAATAATACAGTGAAGTTTATTGGAACTAAGTTGGTGCCCAAGGATGTGAATGTTGTTGTTGTTGTTGTTGTTGCTGATATTTCATTAAATAATTGGCACTTCCTGTAGCAGTAGGCATTTGTTGTTGCAATGGTTGTTGTACTTGTCCCATTTGATTTAAATGAGGTATTTGGGAAATTTGTGGAGAGTTACTAGGTGATGAGTTACCAATTGAAAGAGATGAAATATCAGGATATGTATTAATGAACTGTGAAATTGATGGATCTTCAGGTTGAGAAATTGAAGTTGATATCATTGTTTGATAAAGTTTCAAACTTTCATCGATATTAGTTTGTAAACTTTGTAATTCTAATAATTTAAATTTATGTAATTCCAAGATTTTCTTCAAATTTTCCTTCATCGACTCAATTTTTTGAATTTTATTTGGGAAAGAATTTGCTAATAAACTTGATTCAAATTGTTGACTTGTCATTGGAGTAGTTTTAACCTTTTTATTTAAATCCATTAGTTGAGATAATGTAGTTTCAACATCAAATGAATCATTCAATGAGTTTATTAACTTTTGTAAATCTATATTAGTTACTTTGGGTATTTTTTTAATATAGTTTGTTGGAACTAAACCAGCTCTACCATGAAGACAACCTCGTAACCAGTCATCATTAATTTCTTCTACAATAATAATTATATCATCCTTTTTGAAAGATAATGTATCCTCATCATCAGAAGATAGATCATATAAAGCAACTACTTTATCAGGTTTGGATGTATCTTCTTCTAATTCTGGAGTTTGAATTTGAATTTGAGGGATCTGGTTTGAGTTACTATTGATATTAACATGGTTTTGTATTGGACTTGGCATTTGACTCATATTTGGATTTAAATTGGGGTTCATATTTGGATTTAAAGGGAGGTTCATATTTGGATTCATGTTTGGGTTATAATTTTGATTTAGATTTGGATTCATGTTTGGATTTAAATTTGAGTTGATTGGTAATGAAGTCTCCTTTAATGACAGTTCAATTGCCTTTTTCAGTTCTAAATCATCATCTGTATTGTTTATACCATTAGTGGTATTATTATTATTTCTTGTTGATGATGTAATAGCGTTTTTACCATCAATTTTGATGATTGCATTATTACATAGATCTGGGAATTGACTTTTGAGATTGTTAAAAGTTATTCTCACAATTGATAAACTATCATCATTTTGGAAAGATTTTGATAGTTTATACAATTCTGTAATTAAAGCTTCCTTGACCGATATATGAATTAAATTATCATTAATAATAGGTAATAAATTATCATTGATAAAAGAAGGAGTAGCAATATTTGCCTTCATCATAGCACCACAATTTTCAGCTAAGAAATCCAAGAGTGTAATTGAACGTAACAAGGTATTTGCATTAGAAGATTGAAGCTTTACCTTCAATAGACGTAAAACATCTTGAACGTTTGTCGATGGATTGGAATTGACTGCTTCCACCAAATCTAAAAGAAGTGCATAGTCATCGTCTTGAAGACTAGGAGAAGTAATACTGTCCACCAAAGACTCTATAGACATTGCTTTGTAAAATTATTAAGTTTTACAGATATATGGATAGATTTGCCCTTGTATTAATGAAACCCGCTGAGCATTAAATTGTAAATTATATGCTACAGTGCAATAATTTTTTTTTTTTTTTTTTTAAGATTCATTGGAAATACGCACAATATTTAAATACGACAATATAAATGTTGTGGGCTGTCCGAAAGAGGAAACCGTTCTAAAAATTCCCTCCCTTCCCCTCAGGGCGCGTCAACCGTCTCCCCAGTGTCTCCCCAGTGAAAAAGTAAAAAGGGGGGGAGCCCCGGGAGGACGACCGGCTACTCTCTTCCCATTGGTCAGATAAGAGTGACATTTCAATTATCTCTCTTGATAATGTACAATTGATAAAAAGAAAGAAAGAGAAAAATGCAAAAAAAACACTCTGATTGAAATAATATGATTTAAATATATATGATAAACCCGTATATTGGGGTTTATTATCTTTATCATATTTCATATGGAGATTTGTTCTCTTGCTTATTTCTTTTTTCATCTATTCTTCCCTCCTTCTCTTTATTTTCGTTTGCTTCTTTCAACACAAATGCAACAACTATCACCTCCTTCATCATTTTCTTCACAACTAGACTATAATATCAACTTGTTGGAAATGAAACATTCAGATTTTACTAATATCACTCAAAACCCTTCTCCCCCCTTTGTAGATTCAACTCATTCAACTAATAACTTACCTTTAACATCTCCTTCAACTAGTTCTAACTCAAATCGTTTTATCAATGAAATAAAACCAATCAAAATGATCAAAGATGAAATACTAAACGAAATAAAAAATAACTCAAATGACTCATTGGAAATTTTCAAAATGTTTAATAATAACAACAATTTATTACCTAAAAACAAAAGAATACTAAATCTATCCTGGAGATTGAATAGTATCAATAGAATCAAGAGACATAACTCATTCAATAATCAAAGTTCTTTAGAACCTAATCTTAATATGGAGTCAAAGATGAAAACAGAAACTCAACCTGGTAAAGCAATAGATATCAATATAAATAAAAGTATGAACATGTCAAGAAGAAACACGTCAAAATCTGCAAAACTGTCTCCTCCTCCATCATCATCAACAGAATTTGATTATATAGAACATATCAGAAGAATCTCAAGAGAAGAATATGGAATTTCAAATTCAGATTCTTATAATAATGAAAATTTCAGTATTAATAACTTAAATCATTTAGTATCTCCTGATAGTAATATGAATGTAATGTCAATTACTAATCCAATTAAAACTCCAATCTCTCATTCTTTACCTTCAAATATTACAAATTCAACATTATCTTTAAAAAATATTAATTCCAATAGATTCAACAATGTATCGTCATCTTCATTGAAAATATTACCTGTCGATCTTAATAAAATGGATGAAATACAAAATATGATGATAGATGATGATTTCAACATTGAAAGTTATTTAAACCTGGATGACAATATCAAAAATTTCTCAACTGAATCTCCACCTAAAAAGAATAAAATAAGCAATAGTCATAGTAAATCAGATTATAATTTATCAAATTATATAAATACCTTAGAGATTTCATTAGAGAAACAAAACCCATACCACCATAATTTAAATATTGATAACCAGAATATAACATCTATAAATCCATCAGCTATTAATAATAATCAAAATCATATAACACCGATAACAATTTCAAATTCCTCAAATTTCCTTCAGTCAAAAAGTTCAATGAATGAGTCAACAAACAATTCATTAAACGATTCCATTTCTAATAATATCAACAACTCTACACGTCATAATAATTCAAATCATAATCATGGTAATCAACCAATTTGTGAAAACTGCTTTACAACAACAACTCCATTATGGCGTAAAACTAGTGAAAATAGACTATTATGTAATGCTTGTGGTTTATTCTTCAAATTACATGGTGTTATTAGACCACCTGCAGCTAATAACAAAATAAAGAATAACTTGAAATTCACATCATCAACTTCTATATCAACTTCATTATCTTCATTATCATTTACCCCAAATAATACTAAAAATAATATCAATCATGATAATAGCAATAAAACTGATAATTATAAAACTGATACCCCTATAATACAATCAAGAAGTATACCAACTACCAACAATAAATCTATACTTGATTTAAATACCAAAATCTTATCATCAGCAAATGCAAACACGTTGATTACCTTGAATAATCTGAAAAATTTTGATCAAAATGCACTAAATTCCATTTACTCTGATAATCTAACCAACTCATTACCAGATAACACTGATTTGAGTTCAAGTTTTAATAAAAAGAGAGGGTATAATAAAATGATTAAAGAAGAAAATATAATAGAATTAGGTGAACCTATGATTAATTCTGATTCTCATATGGGTGAAACATTAGCAATTGATTGGGATTGGCTAAAATTTGAACTGTAACTTTGATATCCTTCCATTTTTTTCATAAACATAGACACAAAAACACAAACAAACATAGACATACTCTCTGTTATCAAATAACATATATATATATATATATATATATATTAACTTTTAATAAGTGATTAATGATTAAGTTCCCCCTTAATTGTTCACTTATTTCAATTTTTTATTTTTTTTTATTTATTTTTCATTTCTTATCCTCCTAGACTTCCTCTTTTGTATTGATTGCTTCTTTTGTTTTATATTCTCCTCATAATAGACTACTTAAAAAGAGATACTTAACTCTATCCATTGCTTAGCGTAACGACGTAATCAAACTTATATTGTAGTGATGAGGTCCTTACCACAACCTCGGTACTCTAGAACGAGAACTATTCAGAGAATATTCCGTTCAATTATAAATTTGTTCAGTACTGGGTACATGTCTGATTCCTCAGCATTTGCACATCATACAGTTCTCAATAAATCTTCACATAAAACTAAAATACGTACATCAAGAGTTACAGGTAAACCAACACCAAGAAATACAATGATGAATAAATTGGGTAATAAGATAGTCTCGGAATTGATTGAAGATGATGCAATCATTTCAAATGTAATAAGAAATGAAATTAGTGATTTTACTAATAATTCGAAAATCGATGGTGTCACAATTGTCAATGATGTAAATAGATCTTCAAAGCTTGGATTCTTTAAATTCTGGAAAGACGGTGAAAGATCGGATTTATCTTTACTTTGATAGGTTCAGAAGATAGAAAATATATAATCTTCTGAACCATGATCCATATAAATTGAAATCCTAAAAATGAACAAAAAAAAAGGATATAAGATCAACACTATAGTTTAGTCTTCTTCTTGAATATAATAAATGTGTATAAGAAGCCGTAAAGAAACTCAAAGAAAAAAAAAACCAAGAAGAAAATGATTTTGACATTGATCAGATGAAGAGATGAAAAAAAAAAAAATTGAAAAATATCGAAACTGAAATTGCAACGTGTTTTTTTTTTTTTTTTTTTGAGTTTCTCTGATGTACATTATCTTCCTCTTTCTTTCTTGATATTTGTAATATAGTTCTTCAATACTATACTCTCCAAAACAACAATTAATTGATTGATGAGGATAGCAATTACATTATTTTTCTTAGTTTCGACTCTTCTGTCTATAGTATTGGCAGAAGCAGATTATTATAAAATTCTTGGAGTTGATAAGAATGCTGATGAAAAGGAAATCAAACGTGCATATAGAGAATTAAGTAAAAAATTTCACCCTGATAAAAATCCAGATGATGATGAAGCACAGAATAAATATATGGATATTACAAATGCATATGAAGTTTTAATGGACTCCGAAAAAAGAAGTATATATGACAGATATGGAGAAGAAGGATTGAAAGGTGGTGCTGGTGCAGGTGGTAATGGAGGACCTGGTGGAAGACCTGGTGGTCCAGGTGGTGGATTCGGTGGTGGATTCGGTGGTGGAGATCCTTTCAGTAGTTTCTTTGGTTTTAATCAAGGACCGCAAAGAGCTCAAGATGTTAGTTCAGAAATTCAAATTGATTTGGCAGATTTCTTTAATGGTAAAGATTTAGATTTTAAAATTTCTTTACGTGATAATTGTGATAAATGTAAAGGAACTGGTTCGGCTGATGGTTTGAAACATCCATGTGATAGTTGTAATGGTAGAGGAAGGATAATACAACGATTCAATATGGGACATGGAATGATTCAACAAGTTGAAACTGCTTGTCCAAAATGTCAGGGAACTGGTCAGTTGATTGCAAATAAATGTAAAACATGTAATGGTGAAGGGGCATACGATCAATTGAAACATTTCAATCTACATGTCAGTCCTGGTACGCCTAGAAATCATGTTGAAAAATTCCATGGGAAAGGTCCTACACAACCTGGTATTGTTGCAGGTGATTTGAATATTATAATCAAGGAAAATGCTAACTCTAATTTTGGTTATAGAAGAAGTGGTAATAATTTATATAGAACAGAAGTTTTAAGCTTAAAGGAAGCTCTATTTGGTAACTGGGAAAGAAAAATAAAATTCCTTGATGAATATAATCCAACTATTACGATTAAAAGAGGTAAATTTGAAAGTGTTAGTAATGGAGAAGTAGAAGTCCTGAAAGGTAAAGGTATGCCTGTGTTTAATGGTAATGATGAATATGGTGATTTGTTCATTGAATATGTTGTTATATTTCCAGTAGACAATAAGAAAGTTTTGAAAGCATTACATGATGAACTATAGGTGATTATATAAATATTAGATTTCCATAGAAAATGATAAAATAAAAGTAATAATAGATAAATTTGTAATAGTTGATATTGTTTATCATGTATGTAATTAACTTATATAACTCTATGGAAAATACTTTATTCTCAAAATTGGGCTTCTCTAGCAGTTTTTATTTCTGAAATAGCATTTTCACGTTGAGGACTTTCAACAAACAAACTTTTGATTAATGATATTAATTCATCAGTTTCGATTTCATGTAATCTAGCATCATAGAAAATATCTAGAATCGATTTCAAGTTATTTGATAAAACTAGTCCAATTTGTTTCAGTTTGATGAATGACTGAATATTTTCTAAATTAATACTTAGATATCCAATTTTCACCTTATTTGATGTATTGATAGTTATATCATCGATAATTTCATATAAAATCTCAGATTCATATGACGAAATATCTTTTCTTGATAAAATTAATTCACATATTCTATTGAATGAATTAAATACAACCGTTATGAATGTATCTAGAATCAACTGTGTATTTAGTTCGAACAAATCATTCAATTCCACATTTATTTCATTGAATTGTGTATCATATCTTATCAAAAACTCCATTTTATAGCTGTCCAAATTACTATCATTAGCTGAATCATTATCGTCCCAGATTGTTTCCCTGTATTCATCAATAATTTTATTCAATAGTTCATTGTAAGAATTACTAAAATCATTAACAAAGTATGAATTCATTTTAAAGCAAGATGTTAGGTCAACATTATATCTGGTAAAACATTCCTCCAAAATTTTGTTATAGTCATTGTAGAATAGAATTTGATTTTTATACGTTTCAGCAATCTTCGATTCAATCATCATATAGTATGATATGCATAGCTTTTTGAGTCCCTGTTTGAATAGGATATGAGTTTCCTCAATCTGAGTTTCGTTTACTTTCAGATTCTTCAAATCTTCAAAATTTCTCATGTACATATCAAAACACTTCATTACTTCCGCAACCAATTTAGAGTATTTATATGCCGGTGTATGGTTGGTATTATTTTGGTTATTTTGTTTTTCATTTACATTGTTTGATAAGGGATCAACTCTCTGGCTCTCTTTTGTAGATTCAACTTCTAGATCATCATCCCATGCATCCCACTCATCTTCCTCATCTTCTTCTACTACCTTGTCTTTTTCATTAAATGTATCACAATTTGATGATTTCTTGACAGGAGAGTTTAAACGTACAGACAAGTCATCATCACCCAAATCCCATCCATCATCGTCATCAGTCCATCCTTTATCATCATTCCATCCGTCAGTACGTTTTTTGGTTTTAGCTACCGGTTTAGTGCTAGTACTGGATTCGTCGACCTTGTCAGCATCCCAATCATCATCGTTTTCCCAGTCATTATTATTCCAATTCTGACTTTGCCTAGCTTGATCATTATTGGACTCGTTGTTCAACCTCAATGCTTTTGTCATCAAGTTTTTAGTTTGCAAGGATTCAACATACTCATCATTTATAAGTTTTATGACAAATTCCTTTAAATTGTCCACGTTAATTTCAATTAAATTATTCACCCAAGAATCCGTTAAGTCATCTATCCAAAATTCTAATTCACAGATTCCATCCTTGGACCAGCCTTTCTCTGATAATAACGTTGAGACTTTGTATAGTTTGGCAATGATAGAGATATTACTTTCTTGTCCATTTTCACACTCATCATAATTAAGTTTATCAATTATCAAAGGATACACATTCTCCTTCTGAAAGATTTTCCCTTTTAAAATCGACAACATCTGCTTACCTATTGGAATTCGTAAATTCCCAAACTTCTGAATATTCTTGGTGTGTTGTGTAACTTCATTGAAAAATTCAACTATTCTTTCAATCGCTTGGATGAAGTCCGAAAGCTCTTCATCTTTTCTTTCAATTGCTTTTGTCAACAACAGTGTGACTGATTTCTCCTTCCTTTCAATCATAATATCATAACCATCATCAAATTTTTGGAAAGCATTGACTAGCCATTCATGAAGAGTTTTATTCAATTCAAATAGTTCATTTAATCCACCTTTGTAAAAATCATCACAAGACTTCAAGAATTGTTCAAATGTTGTACCTTTGGAATCCTTGTTGCTGAATGAAACTTTCAAATCTGCACTTATTGATAGATAATTCTTGAATTGTTCCTTTGAAATTCTGGTAAGTTCATCTTTCAACTCATCAATCTTATATTTTAGTTCTTCTACAATCTTGATATTCTCTATATTAAAATTGGATGAGATATCATTCTGTAATTTACGTACTTTGGATTGTAGTTTAGAAAACACTGTTACTTTGTTATCGAAGTCTCCAGATAGCTGAATTTCATTGATCAACTCTTTAATAAGCCATAATTGATTACAAATTTCAATCAACTCTGATTTATCATTTCTAGTTAAGTGATCAAAATGATTTATCCCAATGGATAATACCGAATCATCTATCCCGGTTGATGATGGTTCGGATTTCTCGAGATCATGTTGTAATTGTGGTATGTTATAATTCTCAAAATATTTATCTAGTGTATGGTCAATTTCTTCGATCTGAACTTTGATTCTTGTAATTTTTTCATGAGGCGATTCTTCCTGTAGTGACATTTTCAGTTTGTTGCTACGTTTTGGAAGCTAAATTTTACTAATCTAAACCCAAAAGAACAACTATTGAAGATGGAATGGCTTGAATAAATGTGAAAAAAAAAAAAGCAAATTTTGATTTACACCATCATTCGCTGAACTATAGTCATACATAGATACATTAATAAGACAAAATAGAATACAATATTATATAATATACAAACAAAGGAGATTGAAAATGATCCTATATCACCAAATACTTGTCCATGATTATCTCCGCCTGTTTGTAGTTCCTATTGATGTTGTAGATCATATATAAATTATAGGCGGCCTCTCTTTTGAGATCAAAAGTAGGATCATCAACTTCAATCTCCAAAACTCTCTCATAGAATCCAATAGCCAAATGATCTAGACCAATCAATGAAAAACTACGACCAATGTTATAGTATGCTTCCATTCTATTATAAGGATCGTTTTGATCTTTGGTGTGGATATACTCAAACAGAAATGTCAAACCTTGCAATATTTGAAAGTTGGTATTCAAAGTCTTCCTCTGGATGGATCTATGTAAATTTGCCAATGCAAGCAAAAAGAGTAGATCGGGATTGTTAGGATAAGTTTTGTACAACTTCAACAAGTAAATTAAGGTTGAGTAATATGATTTATTTGTGAAAAGATATGAAGCGTAGATATAATTAACAAGAAAATGATCTTTCGTTGTATCAACATTGGTCTTAGTAATAGTTGCTCTACCTGTGATATTTTCCTTTGATTCATCTTTCAATGAATCAAATGCTTTCACTTGACGTAACATGAATTTTTGTGAGGGTGCGTCAGCATACAATTCCTCCATTTCGACCGTTGGAACAATACTAGCTAGATATAATCTAAATGATT
The DNA here is from genome assembly GCA_030579495.1 of Pichia heedii. NCBI lineage: Eukaryota > Fungi > Ascomycota > Pichiomycetes > Pichiales > Pichiaceae > Pichia > Pichia heedii. Next base: position 7,538 of record JAKTRA010000020.1, on the reverse strand, counting down.
CGATTGCAAATTGATAGTCGTTCATTATATTTCTTGTTTGCGTTAAGATGATAGATGAATCTTTTGTTATAACCCCAATAGATAATCCAACTATTTGCGTTACCAATTCCTTTTCTTTGAAAACATTAACCTGTTTGATAATATCTTGTATCATGTATGCATTTTCTGAATCATTTTCATATTGTGCAATTAATAAAGAGTATCTTACAAAAAGTAAATACCATTCAGAGTAGCTCAAGCCTTTGAATTTATCAGCTGGACATTGTCCTGCAAAACAATTTTTCGAAAGAGTGATTTCGTTTTGCAAGTATTTCATTCTTAAAAGTTTTTGATCGATGCCTAATTTGGATGTTCTCAAACGTAGCTTCATATGAAATCTCTTTGCCTTGTCGGACGAGAAGAACCATCTATACATTGCAAAGATTTCAATCAAATCTGAGGCAGTTTCAATCCACATCGTAGCAAGTGTTTTCAATGAAATTCTCTCCTTTTGATCCAAGTTTTCCTTCTTTTGTAAGTTATCTATCTGAGTCAATAATTTCATACATTTATCAAAAATTTTCTGTACTCTAATATCAGATTTCAATGACATAGTTTTAAGTTCATCTTCTGTATATAAAACTGTCTTCTTCTTCTTCTTTTTCGTTGGTCCATCTTCAATAATAGCCTGCGTACTTTCAATATCGTCAGGTTCACCTTCTTCCTCTTCGTCCTCATCATCTTCATTAAAACCAACTTCTTCAAGTTTTCTTTGTATTTCATCTTCAATACCCGTTAGTTTTGATGTTTCCTTTAAACTTCCTCTTTCCTTTTTCCTTTCTGATTTAGCTTCATTATAGAGTTTATCTGCAGATTCAATATCATTCAAATAAAAGTAACATTCAGCAAGTGCGATTTTGAGTTCAACATTATCACTATCATATTCGAGGAGTCTAATATAGGTATCTTTAGCATTTTCAAAATCTTCTGTCTCTCTTAGACATTTAGCAATTGTAATGACTAGCTCGGATGTATTATATTCTTCATAATATGACAAAGGTATTAAGAACTCCAATGCTTCCTTAAATAAAGCAAAACTTTCCAACTCCATTCCAACCTTAAAATATAAATCTGGTGCTTCCTCGATATTCTGTTCAAGTAATACAGAGAAATGTTTCAAAGCTTCTTCTTCATTCTTATTGTTGAGTCTGAAGATACCCAATTGAACTCGAATATCTATCGGTAGTGAATAATCTAACGAACCTTCCTTTGAGATTATTTTCTGAAATTTAGGATGATCAAATCTTCTTTCATCAAACTCAACATCCATATTAGGATTTTCATCCCAAAACAACTGTTTTTCTCTTTCTTGAATCCATCTCGATATTTGACGTAGAGATCTAATACCTAAAGTCCATGCTGCCTTTGAAGCATATAGTTCAGATAAAATATTGAGTTCAGACCAACCAAATGTTATGTTATTCAAAGTGACCATTTCACCTTTATCTATTAGAATTCTGTATGTAACGTTATCATCTAGAATTTTAGTATAGAGAGAGATGGCATCATTAACTCTATTTTCTTCAACATAAACTTTAGCCAATTCACGTACGATTTTTGCATCATGTGGTAAAATTGATCTCAATTTTAACAAAGCAGAGGATGCTCTTTTATATTTACCAACTTCTCTATAAAGACAAGCTCTTGAAAATATAGCATCATAGTCTTTACCGTGTGAAGCACTGATTGCACGTCTATAACAATAAATAGCTTGTTTGAAATGTCCCACTTCAACTGATAGTTCAGCAACTGTTTTCCAAAAATCAAAGTCCTTAGGATTCAAATGAGCAGCTAGAAGCCAAATATTTGAACATTTGTTCAATTCGTTTTTCATTCTATAGATTTCACCTAATGTTTTATAAGCAGTGAAATTGTTTTTATCGAGTTTGATAACTTCACTGTACAACTTCAATGCATTATCTAAATTATTCTCAACAAAAGCTTCATTTGCTTGTGATAATATCAGTTTAATTTCGGGATCTAGTTCAGTACGTCTGATTTTTCTCCTTAATGCAGCTAATCCACCCTTTTTAGAAGCTTTCTTCTTCTTAGACTTTGATTTGAAATTTCTAGCCTCTCTTAAAGCATTTCTAAATATGAACTCATCATCGGAATCATTGTCACTTATATTTTCATCTTCAGCTTCAGAATCATCGAAACCTAAATCGGCTAAAGTTTTGTATCTATTTTCTTTACTATTAGCAGAATCCTCATAATCGGATATATCAGATTCATTCTCTTCCTTAATGTTTTCATCATCTGTATAGTCATCGTCATAATCATCATAATCTTGATCGTCATCGTTTTCATTTCTAGTATTGTTACTTGTACCATATTCACTATCAGCTTCATCTGAAAATTCAACTGCTTCTTCATTGTACCCATCATTATCTAACAATTGACGCAATTCATCCTTTGAGAAATGGTCCAAATCAAGATCCATCTGATGATTCTTAGAATTATCTACAGGTCCCATGGTTAGTTATTGATGTTATCTGTAAAGAAGCAAATCGAAGAAAACATATTCAAAACATGTAAATAACTACACAACAAAAATGTCGTGAGTTCGAGTCCCAATGAAGTAGAAAGTTTCTCAATTTTTTTTTTTTTTTCCCTGGTTCATGAATGTTAAATAATTATTTCTGGTGATTTCATTCATTCTCAAAGGCAAAAGTAATAGAAAACCTGAATTTTGACTTGAAGTTTATCCCTAAATAAGAATCCGGCTTAGATCATTAACATGGTATGTATATTTCAATCTTGATTGACTGAATTAAAACAAATTTTGAAGACTAACATTTCACTAACAAATAATTTTAGTTTACTGGATTTCCTGAATTTCATGGACATGATGCATCTTCGTTTCTTTCACGAATGGTACAAGTACCACAAACATTTGAAGACTTTTTCAGATGTTATCCTATTTCTATGATGAAAGATGGAAATAACAAAAATATTGCTAATTATGGTGGTAAGATCTTTTTGCCACAATCTGCATTACATAAACTTACAATGCTAAACATAAGATATCCAATGCTTTTCAGATTATCAACTACAAATACAGGGAAATATACACACAGTGGTGTCTTAGAATTTACAGCAGATGAGGGTAGATGTTATCTACCTGATTGGATGATGAATACACTAGAAATTAGTGCAGGTACAGTTATTAAAATCCAAACGACTGATTTACCACAAGGTAATTTTGTCAAACTTGAACCACAATCTACAGATTTCCTTGAAATTTCTGATCCAAAGGCAGTGTTAGAAAATGCATTAAGAAATTTTACAACATTGACAATCAATGATATAATTAAACTGAATTATAATAATCATATCTATAAAATCAAAATTTTAGAAGTTAAACCAGAATCGCCAACTAATGGTATCTGTGTCATTGAAACAGATTTAGTAACAGATTTTGCACCACCTGTTGGATATGTTGAACCTGATTATGAGAAGATAAAAGAAGAAAACGCTAAGAAGAAGATTGAGGAAGCATTAAATGCTCCATCTTTGAAAGGTAGAGGTACTATGGCTAAAAAGATCAACTACGGTGAAATATTGAGTAGTTCTAATAATGATAATAAGCATCAAAAATTCAGCGGCAGTGGATTCAAACTATCAGGTAAAAAAGTACAAGAAAATATACCAATTGAAGAAATAAAAACTGGAGAACTTGATTTATCTGGTCCACCAAAACCATTAATTTTACCAGAAGGATATTTATTTTTCGGTTTCCCTGTGATTCCATATGTTGATGAATTTGAAGAAGCTGAAAAGAAAAGGCAGGAAGAAGAAGAGGGTAAACATAAAGTAGTTTTCCAAGGACAGGGACAAAATCTTAGAAGTGCAAAGAAGAGAAAGGATAAGAATAAAGCACACACGGCTGTTAAAAACAAGGTTAGATCTCCTGATGCAATAATAATTGATTCAGATTAGTTAATGGTACATCATTTTTGCTTATGCTTCTTGTTCGTCTTTAGTTTTCTTTTATGTTTTCTTTTTTTCTTTTTTCATCTTCTTCTTTGGTTCATAGAATATCATTCAATTTAATAAGTGCAAAAATTTGAAGGAACAATTATATCGATGTTATACCTTTCAATCTGAATGCTATGTAATCCAATGAAGCTAAATTGTTGAGGTCTTGAACGGATTTTAAAGCATTATCATAATCGACTAATTCAACATTTCTCAAAAGACTTGAAACTTTCCTTAGATTAATCGAATCCCAAATATCATTAGTGATTGAATAATCAACATTTGAAGCCAAAGCAGCAGCCACGGGAGAACTAAATCTAACTTTTGCATAATGATAATTATCTGTATCTTTATTAGTTTCAAATAATTGAACATCGATGACATCACCGAAAACAGACATTAGTTTCTTGATTATAATATCATCAAATTTCACATTATTTTTGTTTTTCCATTTAACTATTGTCACTGTTGGGAAGATTGATGATTGTTTCAATCTTTCATTTTTGAAACTGTTATTTATGTTATTTGTGGTTTTATTTTTCTTATTAGTAGTATAATTCTGTATAAATTCATCATACCATTTAGTCAATTTTGCAATTTTTTCATCTCTTGAAATTTTCAAAATTTTATTAGATTTATAAGAATCTTCCCTTTTGAACAAATCTGATTTGAACTTTGAAATTTTACTATCCACAATTACACTCTTCTTTGAATTGGATTTTAAACTGGAACTTGAAATTGAACGTTCTGATAAATATGAATCATATTCATTACGTAATAAAGGGTTATTTAGAATGAGATAACTTACACTTACTTCTCTGAATTTTTCATCTGTATCTGAATCAGTATCATTCTTGTCAGGGTGATGTAAGAGAGCCTTCTCTCTATATGCCCTACGTAATTCAATTGGAGTAGCTTCCTTTTTGACTCCAAGAATCTCATAAGCTGTCAAATGTCGTGAAATAAGCCATTCATAGTCTTTCCTTAGAGATCTATCCATTGTTTTTGAAAGAAACCCTTAAAGAGAAAAAAAAAAAATACTGCAGATGAAAAATAAAAAAATGAAATAATCTATATTCTCAGCGCTTATTTAATTTCCAACAAACTTTGCCATCCACTAGACACTTTTTCTCTTTTTTTCTCTTCTTTCCTTTTTCTTTTCTTTGCTTTTCTTGAAACTGGTCACTTGATAATGGTTCTAATGTACACATAAGCTTATGATGTATTGATAGCATTAGAAAATGTTCAATATATCATAGAGAGTTATCCCCAATCATTTTTTTCTCTCTTTCTTCTTTCTTTTTTAAAGAGATATTGCAATGATTAAATTGTTAATGATGAAAATTTTACTCAGCTCACTCTGATCTGTAATGAAGACAAACAATCTGTTTCCAACATTCATCAATTTTACTGATTACAGTTTAAATATTGCAATATTTTCTTGTAGTAATGAATACCTGTAGACTATAAGTAAGAGAGTGATGGAAATAAATATCTCTCTTGCCAGATGAAGCAAATGATAATATTACTCTTATTACTAAAATGATTGGTACTTAATCTGTAATTAATGTAAGTATATATCTGGATCATTCGAAAACGTAAACTCTTTTAAAATATATTGCGTATTGTCAAAACCATGAATATTTTATTCATTTCAAGATTCTAGAGTTTAGATTAAATACTAATACTATAATTAATCGACAGGTATACTATTACTGAACACATTAAATGTTCCCCTTTGTTTAAGTTCCTGTTTTGAAACTCATTGAAATGATTTTTAATACGTTTAAGATTAATTTGTAAAAAAAGAAGTTTCAGAGTTAGTTTGCATGATTAGGTAATTTAATTAATGACAAGTAATAAAATAATAAAATTTATTTTTACTTTATCAGATACTGTAAAATTTACAAACGCTGTAAGGAAATAAATATGATATGCTATAATGAAGTCATGTGATAATTACGTAAAGCTGATTAGTCTTTTAAATATGACGTAAATGTGATAAAAGATAGATGATAAAGATTTGGCATGAAAATAACAATAAATTAGGTTTGGCATTAAATTAAATTTAAGAAGTCCATTCCCGAAAGTTAAATAATAGACAAACAGTATGAATCATTGTACTGTTCTGTCGGGCATGAGTTGTGTATAAAAGAAACTACGTTTCTATATATAATTGTTATATAACTCTTCCTTGTGGAGAGAGGTACTCTTAATCAGAGTATTAGTGAGAGACAAGACTACTCAAGTTATCTTTCATCTAATACCAACCGTGCCCATTATACGCATATCGTATTTATCTGGAACAAAGATCCAACGTTAGATTCAACGTTAATTTAATTTAATTATATTATATCTAAGGGAATATTCATTGTAAGCTATATTGCTACAATTTAGGTTATTGATTATTATATTACATAATCAATATTAAACTTACTTTAACCTAACGACTTTTCCCTTTCAAACGTGTGGGTGAACGGTTAGATTTTATCAGGAACTACTTGTTAAAAGAAATATAAATCAAATATAAAATAATAAAATAAAGTAAAGTAAAGTAAAAGAACAAATAAGTAAAAAGTGGAAATAACAGAGGTTTATATAATCGTAGAGGAAGCTTACTCCGAAGTCGGAAGCGTAGTGAATTATTATATTTGTGTGTGACCATCATCGGACAAAGGGAAGTAATTGATGACCATCGGGGAGTATTTGATTGGTTAATGAAGGAGTAATAGATTACCGAGTAGGGAACCTAGCTTATTCACTTACATTACCCCTCTTGGCATGAAACTTCGTCCTCGAAGTTCTAAAAAAATGTATTATTCTTCAATATTATTATCAACATTATCTTGAATTTTTTGAATCTCAGTTGGATGATTTTTGTGATCTATTGTTCTAGCACGGTTCCATAAAGTTGCTTGTTCTGACTCTGGAAGTTGTGTAAATAAACTGATTGGAATGGATGAGGAATGGCATGGATCACAATCTTGCCAGTGGACATCTAATGCATCATTTGTTTCATCAATACCAGCAATTCCGATAATTTCATGTAATCTTGATCTTGCTTCAGCAAGTGTTCTGGGTGGAACCTTTGGAAAAGCAGAATCTGCTTGTAGGAATTTTCTGAACCATTTTACATTCATAACCCGATCCTTTTTATTGATTCTTGGTAAGTCAACCTCGAAAGCATTAGCACCAACTTGTTTAACCAACTTGTAAGGACCATAATATACTGGTTGAATCTTATAATATTTAGGATCATGTCCATGTGCATCTTTGTGTAATAAAACCCATTCTCCAACCTTGAATGTAACTTCACTTCTATGTTTATTATGATACATTTCCTGTTTATGTTGAGCTTTAACTAAATTATCTTGGACTTGTTTAATAATCAACTTAACTCTTTTTGCGAAAGTAGCTGCTTTATCACTATACCTGAGGTCATGGATTGAATATCCTTCCATTGTTGAAGGACTATCTGGGAGATACCCATAACATATTTCGAAAGGACTCATACCTGT
>JAKTRA010000019.1:0-198798 GCA_030579495.1 Pichia heedii | reverse complement strand
TTCTTTATTTTGGTGCTTGTTGATTATTACCTAATGTTCAATTTTCGATATTTTGTAATTTTATGTTCTGTTGTATTTGTTGTGACTATTGTAACTATCATTGTAGTAATACTAGTAAAACGTAGTATTACAGCATAAATGTTAGATAACACAATCTGATAACGATTCTCTAAGAAATTTCATTCCATTACGTAAGTATTCTCACTTTTTGTATGAGACCCGTTTCAAAATTCTCACTAATTTAATTTTTTTCTACTGAGCCTTTGCCCAAATTTTCCCTTGGTAAAAATGGCATTTATAACCCTTTTTCAGGCCTTTATTTGGTACACTAAAAGTACAAATGTTACAACAAAAATGGTATCATTAAATTCTCCTTAATTAGAAGTATACTACCAATGCTTTAAAACTACACAAAAGCAGATTTAAAGGCCCCCCAAAATGCTTTTCTGAAATCCATTTTTTGGGGCCATTTTTGAAAATACGTTTTTTCTTTATTTCAATAATGAACAAATAAAAATTATATCATTCGAATCTCCTGTTTTTGTACATCAAGAATATATTGCTATAAAGGTTTAAATACGTTCTGAAGGTACAAATAAAATAGGTTAAAAAAGTAGAGTTTTGGCCATTTTTTGAAAATTTGAAAATTTGTTAGCGACTTTTCAATTTTACTATGGGACCAAGGTCCAACGGTGTATATATATATTTATTAATCGGACACACTAAAGAATGTTACCTGTCATTAAAGCACGTTGAGATGAAGTTTTGACAAGTACAAATGAACGCGTTTATATACCATAACATATTATTTGATGATTAATGTTACAGGAATGTTGGATTCAAGTAAGCAAGAAAGAAATTTCATATAATAGTATAAATATCCTCTCTGAAACTTGTAAACCATCACAGTGTATATCTATCTTTTCTTTTTCCATTTTTTTTTTTTTGGTCTTTCTTGTATACTATCAAAACTTAAAAATAACAATGGTCACGGTCCAGCACAGTGTAAGCAATGAAGAGCGTGAAAAGAGTATATATACACCATTGACTAATGGAAGTTTAATGAAGATCATGCATCATGATCTGAACAAAAAGGATCAATTCTTGAAAGAGAGATGTAACATGACTCCGAAACAACAGTTAGTATTATTCAATTCTGAAGAATCACTGAAAAGGTTCAATAAATTCATTTCTACTGCACCTGATGGCAACGGCAAACCAACAAGTATGATAACTACTATGACATTCAAGAAATTAATTGAAGGTTATTTGGAGTTGAACCATTCAAAAATTAAATTGTTAGATGAAAAGACAATTATCGCATATACAAAGATCTTCGAAATGAGGGACACATCTGTTCAACATGACAAATTGAAAACTGCAATACAACAAATCAGTTCTGTTAGTAAAAATTCATTGAAAGAGATGGATCCACTGGAAACTAAATTAAGGTATGGTTTAACAAAACGAGATGCAAGACATTTGAAATCTTTAATTGGTGATACTTTCTATATTCCATATTCACGGTTTTTAGCTGAATATGAATATCTACCATCATTTGTCACATACATGTCAGATTATAAGGTAGTTTCTGTTATGAATTTTGAAAATCTCACCATAGATGAAGTCAAATTTCTTGGAAGATATACTGCAAGTAAATCATTAGTTGTGTTTTCTGATGTTGAATCAAAAAGTAAAGCAAGACAATTTGAGAGTAATTGGGAACTCATTGACTCATATTTCAAGGAAACAAAGGAAATTGTTTTGACCGACATGGATAAGGAAAAACCAGAAAGGGGAAATAGAACCAGAAATTCTGAAAAGAAGGTAAATCAGAATTTATCATTATTCAATCAAATGAAAGACTCCAAGTTCAATCCGCAATCACTCCAAGATTTTATCAATGTTGTCTTTAGAATATTTAACAATCCTTCTTTGGCGGATTTAGAAATGTTGCAAATTTTGTCAACTATTCCTGGTTTTGATGATGACTTTTTAAAGAAATTCTCTAAATTAGTTGAACAAGAGAAACTTCCTGTTTATGAATTTATTAACAAATATCTTGATTCGTTTAGTGGCAAAACAAAGCAATTATTACTTCCAATTGTTAAATATATTAAAAGTATTCAGGAAAATCTCAACAAAAATGACGCAAACTCCATAATGATTCATTTTTTGAATTTTTGTAATATTCTGGAATATGATACTAAATCATCAACAGATATCAAGGAAAATTTGGTGAGTTTACATATTTGGTTGAAGAAATTGCAAAAAGATCCAAAGGCACATATGTTTGGTAATTTATTAGAATGTTATCTTGAGAATGAAATGAATTTCAATATTGATAGTGAAAACAATGATACCAAGCATCAAGTAAAACCATCATTTGAAAAACGCTGTGCTATTATTCCTAATGTTTCATCTTCAACTCAGCCAAAATTAATGAATGCAGTAGTTAATTTCAAACTTCCAGTTTCCATCAATATGGATAAAGAACCTAAAAGTTCAATGGATGTAAATGTTAAAATTGAAAATACGCCATTAAGAAGATCAGGATCTGCTAAATACAAACCAAGACCACGTAGTTGGCATGCAGGTAATATTTTCAATGCAGCTAGAAAGCTCAGATAAGCTTACTAAATTGAACACTAAATATGGATCCTATTTCCAGGAAAAGTAAGTAGTAGTTTATAGTTTTCTCTTTCCATTTATTTTTTGTTAGATTTCACATTTTTCTTTTTAACAATTGGCATTTCAGTCAGTAAAAATTTAACATTCATTTCAAGTTTTTTATTATCGAATTTTTCCAAAAACCCAATTTTCACATCATCAATCGAAGAGTCTAATGTCATTGACATGAACTTACTATTTTCAATAAGTGATTCACGTATAGCTAAGAAATATACTTCCTTTTTAATTCCTAATGCATTAGATAAAAATTTCGATGATCCTTTCGGCAATGAAATCAATTTAACCTTTGCTAAAGAGCAAAGTGCTGGGAAATGTTCATATAATAGTTTAGAGGAGATATCATTTTTGCAGACAAACAATACTTTGATTTTATTTTCCATATTTTCCGATTTGACTTGTTTTTCCAACGCTTCCATAATTGAATTAAATCCATATAATACATTTTCATGATCTTTGTTGATATCGATGTCAGATTTGAAAAGTTTCTTTTTTTCATCAACTGACATACTGTTCCATTGCTTGATTGGATATAAAAGATCTGTCTCTAAAGCTTGTAAAAGAGCCTCTTGTAGATTAGATTCAATTCTTGGCCATACATTTCTCTTGGTATAAGGATTTGTTAGTAAAGGTTTGAAGATTGTCTTTTTTTGTATTTCTTGGCCTTTAATAGAGTTACGTAGTGGGTTGTTCTGTTTAGTAATCTTATTAACCGCATCACTAGACATATCTCTTGATACTTTGTGGAGAAGAGAGATGTCATATTTAATGGAAAACAATTTTTTTTTTTAAAAAATTTGTGGAAATGTTGAAACACCTAATTGGGTAATTTGTTATAGCTGAGAGTTTGTACACACTTTCATTTTTTTTTTCCTTTATCGAGTTAGATCATTGTATGTAGATACTTGAGTCATCTATAATTGATAGATGGATAAGTAACAGTTAGGAAGTTATGAATATATGAATATATGAATATATGAAATTGGAAACTCATAATAATTTCAGATAGATTATTAAGATCAGCCGGATATTTCATCAATTATCAGAGTCTAATATGTTGGCTAATGAACATCGTTAGTAATGAATATACATTCCTTTCAGTCACAAATGAACAAATAGAAAATGAGTTTGATTTTGATATTAGAAAGAAACTACAAAGTTTATTGTATGAATAATCAATAAAAGTTAGTGAAGATGGATAATTAATTAATAAAGAGAAGTTTTACTTGTGATTTTTTTTTTAATTCTTTTTCAATGATACAAAATATACAGTTTTTAGAGATGAACTTCTTTTTTTTTAGAAAAAAAATATTTTCTTTAAAGTACCTTCAAACAGTGTACAGTGGTGGGTTTTTCGGAAGAGGCATATCTCTCATCATTGCTGACGAAGGTTGAGTGATTTCAATTGGATATAATTCATTTCTTTGATTATTTGTATTTGACTGGTTTAATTGATTATATTTAGGCAATGTTTCATCTCTTAGAATGGAATGATAAGTATTTGGAGGTCTCGGTATTGTAATTAGATTCCCATTATTATCATATACTGCTAAATCTATTTCAGGATTAGGTTGAGTTGTATATAATGGAACTGTAACATATTCTTGATTATTCAAATAAGTCAAATCTTCAATATCATGATCTAATTGAATATTATTATCAATATTAGGGGAATCTTTTTTCAAGACATTCAAACTTTTATAGATAACAGTTGCAATGATTAAAACGAATGAAACTCCCAAGATAATAAGCAATATTTCAACAGTATTATCTTCTGGTAAACCACATACCACATCATTGTTTATATAATAACCACCATATGTACATTTTGGTAAATAACCCACTAATACTTGAAGTTGTTCATTTGTTAATTTTTCAGTCATAATGTGTTATAATTGAATGATTTATAAATGTTTTAAAAAATGTTTTTTTTTTGTTTCTTTTTGGTTCTTTTTTTAAGTATATATAAAGTGTATAATAGATATTTGAAAGAAAAGAAGATTAGACGCCATTGATAATTGTAAAATAATTACAAATGTGAAATCTTTTATGTTAATACCTAATTATAACAGAACAGAATAGTAGGTAGATATATATACATGTCAAATTTTTTTTTCCCAATTAGGAAACTATTGAGATATTGTAAGTCATTAACTACTATTATTGATTAATAATATTTTATTTGTATCATTACAAAACGGTTTTATATAAAAAAAAAATACACAGCTAGCATAAAGAGACGATTAAGATTGGGGAATTTAAATTAAACTTGAAATTAGAGAGATGAATTTAGAAAAAAGAGTAGAAAAGGAAAAAACAAACAAAAACAAAAAAACAATTTATGATATAATTGTACTTAAGCAGGAGGAGCAGGGAAAAGATGAAATATTTCAACCTTTATAATGACTTTTTTCAGGTAGTGGAGGAGCTTCAGGTGCAACATAAGGAGGTAAATCTGTATCATTTGATGAAGATCCTAAATTTGAGTTTGATATATTGTAGGTTCTAGTTGGAGGAGGTTGATGAGGTCTTTTATAAGACATATCTTCTACAGATTGAGGATTATTGATATTATCCGGATGAAGATATACTTGTTGAGTAGATTGATGGAAAGATTGTTGTTGAACAGGGGAATCTAGAACTTCTATTTCTCCATTTAAATTTAAATTTGGATTTGGATTTGGATTTGGATTTGTATTATTTATATCATTAATATCATCTATACTTTTATTATTAACATCATTTAAAGGTATAGTTGTTGAAGGTATAAAATTCCCATTTTTATCATAATAACCAACATCTTGTTGTGGATTAGGAGCAGGAGTATAAGTTGGTAAATCCGTTACCATTTGACCTTCATATTCAGTTTGAGATTGATAATAATTTGGAGGAGATAAATAAGATGAAATAACAGGAGCTCTACCAGTTTTCATTCTTCTGAAATTGATTGCACATGTCATAACCACGAAGATTATAATTGCAGCAATGAAGAATGCGAAAAATGCATATTTACCGGCATCAGTACCACCCCAAGTATCCCTTTTCAATAAATGAGTATTGAAAGTTGAATATAAATTTCGAAGATTTTCAGAAGGGGGGTTATGAGTATCGTTGCAGTCTATGAATGGCATTATATTGGGGGGGGGGGGGGGGAGAAGAAGTAATCTGTTTGAATAAAAGAACAAGAGAAGAGATTAGAGGAGAAGAACAAACAAGAAACAAGAATTAAGAAATAAGAATTAAGAATTAAGAAATAAGAAACAGATCAACTCTTGCTTATTATATAAATATATTAATTGATAAAATGACAAATTACAATGAAATAATCAAAATGATGATGACAAGCCTTCTTTCCTCGGCCGTTGCTTTTTTCATTTCCGCATTTTTTCTTCCCAATCCAATCCCTCTATATAAATATCAGTGAGACAGACAGTCAACTCAGAAATCACTGACTCACTGACTCACACTGTGACTGATCTAGTCACGTGCAAAGCACGTGGCAATGCTGAACAGATGTCACATGCCTTACCCCCACGTGATGGCCACGTGACACGGAAAAACTTTGAGTCCTTTTTTCTTATTTATAAGCCTCCTCCCTTTCCTTTCCTTTTCTCTCATTTTCCCTCAACTTATCCCCCCCCCCTCCCGCTCTACTGTGCTCCATTCTTAAATCTCCTCTTAGTGAGTCCTCTCTCCTCGGAATCTTCTTCCCAAAATTTTTCTTTTTCTACAGCCGCTGCCGCTGCCACTGCCACTGCCGCTGTCCCCCCCTTTTTTTTTTTAGATTACTAGTCTCGGAAAAACTTCACAAACCTATTTTCTATAATCTTCCCTGAATGATCTTTTTTTATTAATTAAAATAATATGAAAAGAAACAACGTTTTCTTTTTTTTTTAATGAATGTTAATTTTCTGTTTTTCTTTTATCCTCTTATCCTTTATTCTCTTATCCTATTATTCATTCTGTTATCTCACTTTAAACAATGCCTATACATAAGATAAACTTACCACATTCTCCTCTGTTATGTGAATCAATTCCTCAAACAGATCTACAAACACCTCCTTCCTCAAATGATCATAGCAATTCAAATATTTCCTCTTTAAATATATCTGATGTTTCAGTACAAGAAGATTTATTTACTAAATATAATAAAAATATTCATTTATCTCCAACTAATCGGAGTTTAAGTGGAACTAGTATAAATTTTTTTAATTTAACTCCTCATTGTTTATCTCATACAAATAGTATTAATACAAATAATTCTTCATTAAATTCTACTAATTTATTAAAATCTTCAACTAAATCTTTATGTGGTTTAAATAATCATACTATATCTTCAACTTCTCTTTATTCAATGTTATCTAATCAAACTGCAACAACAGAATATTCTCCAAATTTAATCAAAAAAGAATGCGGCGATTTACTTAATATTGATGATTTTGATTTATCAAATGATAATCAAAGTGATGAAAACGTAAGTGATGAAAATGAAAATAAAATAAACAAAAATAATCATATAAATACTATTGATTCATTATTAAATCCAAAATCAAAATCCATAAAACCAAAATTTAATCTAAAAAATTTTAATGATGATGATGATGATGATGATGATAATAATTATTCATCAAATAATTCAGATTATAGTGATACAGATATCGAAGATATTACTCTTCATAAAGTTCTCTCTAGAAATAATCATAATAATATAATAAATCATACACCTTTACATAAAGTTATTTCTTCAAATAATATTTGTGGTTCATGTGATAATTCGAAAACTGATACTTTTCAAAAAATTGATAATCAAAAAGAAAAATGGGCTTTCATTCTTATTGGTTTACCTGCTTGTGGTAAATCAACTATAGTGAAAAATTTCCAAGATTATGTTGAAAATTATACTAATAGTAATATTCGTGTATCTTCATATAATGCAGGTGATATTAGAAGAATTCATGAATTAGAAAATCATAATAAATTCAATTTTAATGATTTAAATTCTTCACAAAAATTAAGAGATTTTTATGCTTTTGAAGCTTTGAAAAACTTAACCGATGATTTAATTAATGATAAAATTGATATAGGTATATTAGATGCAACAAATACAACTAGACAGAGAAGGAAATCAGTTTTAGATTATTTGAAAAAAATTTCAGAATTAAATAATATTGAAATTAAACCTCTATTTTTCGAAGTTAAAACTTCAAATAAAGCTTTAAGAAGATATAATATCGAACAAAAATCGAAAAATAAAGATTATATTAATATGAATAGAGAAGTTGCAATTAAAGATTTCCTTGAAAGAATTCATAAATATGAATTATCTTATGATAGAGTTACATTAGATGAAATTAAATCACTTAATGTTAAATATTTCGGTATTGATAATGTAGGTGATTCAATTTATTATGATTGTGGTTTAGATCATCATAATAATTCAAGGCATAAAAATCTATCATTTTCAAGTATTGCATTAAACTTACTTTATCAATTTTTAATAAATTATCGAACACTTTATGCTTCTCAATATTTAACAGATGTTGATCATTTTTATACAGCAGGTCATTATATTCCAATTCAAACAACATTTTCACAACCTGTTACACCTGAAGAAGTTGCTAATATTAAAAGAACACCTTCAGATGAAATTAATCCAGTCTCAAAATCTTAATATTCAAAAAAAAAAAAAAAAAAAATTTACTACTAATATCTTACATTAATACCAATAAATAAATACCCAATCAATTAATATAGTACCTTTTCCTCCTTTTCCTCCTTCTCATATTTCTCACTTTCTTTTTGGTTCTCATTTGATTATTTTAAATACTTTCACATCTTTTTTAACATTTATTTCTTATCCTGATCATCTTTCTAATCCTTTCACTATTCTTTCTTTCATTTTTTTTTTTTTTTCAGCTTTACTTGGTTTTTAATTTACAATAAATGGAATAATTATATAATATACTATAAAATATAACTAAATAACTCGTTCAAAGAATAACTCACGAACCAAACCCTGGTATACTACTCAATCCCGGTAATGAAATTTGTTCGATTTCTTTAGATGGTGAATTATTCTTGTTATTGATTTCAGGATTATTTTTATTCGATATTAAGGCTGGTATTGTATCTGGATTTTTAGAATTTGTAGTATTTACTCTTCTTTCATTTGTTATTGCTTCAGGTCCAAGATGTGCAGAATCTTTGAAACTATCTTCATCATCTGGTCTACTACGACCCCAAAATCTCATTGATTTATCAGCTCCAGCTGTACATAACATATGTCCTAAGGGATGATATTCAATCGCATGTATAGCTTTATCATGTGCAAATGGTATAGAATGTAATGCTTTATTGATTATTGGTGGTCCTTTGTTTGAAAGATTTGAAAATACATAATTCTCAAGTTCTTCGTTATCTTTATTACTCTTCTTTAACTTATTTATCTTTTTCATTAAATTAGCATCTTGAATATTTTCAATTTCTTTATTTAATTTGGTATTGATAGTTTCAATCTCAACAGTTTTATTGATATCATAATGTGATAATGATCCATCATAACCTCCAATTACTAACATTGTAGAATGAACAGGATGCCATGCTAATGATGTTAAATCTGTATCATTGTCACTTTTTATAATACTTAATGCTCTTAACATTCTAAGATCAAATATTCTAGTTGAATGATCTCTTGAACATGCAGCTAATAACCTTTCATTACCACCTTTCTGAAATGCTGTTTTACTAACAGTATGTTTGAAATCATGTAATGTCGTTATACATGAACCATCTCTTGGATCCCATAATTTGACTAAATTATCCTTTGATCCTGAAACAACCATTCCTAAAGATGAATGCCAATCACAACTTTTAACATCCCAATGATGTCCCTTTAATGTAGTTTCCTCCTTTGCACTTGAAAAATCCCAAATCTTCAATGTTTGATCATCTGATCCACTTACAAATTTTAAATCATTCGGTGAAAATGATAATTCATTAACAGCATTCTCATGACCCTTATTTAATATATTAACATTGTTGAAATTAGGTTGCCAATACTTAATACAACCTGATTGATCACCACTTATTAACCATTTCCCATTATGTGAATATTCTAATGAAAATATAGGGAAATCATGTGCTTGCATAATAGATTCAAATGAAAAATTCAGTCCATTCCAAATAGTGAACTCTCCACTATATGAAGATACTAAAACCCTTCTAGCATCAGGTGTCCATCTAATTGCATGAATCGCATGCTTGGATTTATTTGTCGATATATGAACAAATCTACTATTTAAATCAACAATATCAGGTAATTCAATTGCAGAAGGTGGCATATCAGTAACATATGATGGATCTGGTCTCAATGATCCAATGGGGAATGCACGTCGACGTCTTTTATTGTATACATTCTTAGTTATCATGAATTTACCAACGGGGGTGAAATAATCTAGAGTTTTTCTATGCTGTTGTTGTTGTTGTTGTTGTTGTTGTTGTTGTTGCTGTTGTTGCAACAACTGCTGCTGCTGCTGTTGGAGAAGAATTTGTGGTTGTCTTGAAGTTGACATTGATCCTTTGATTCACCAAAAAAGATTATTAACCATTGCTGATGCCGTATTTGTAAGTAAGTCTTCTGTTTCCAAAAATTCCAAAATTTTTCAACATGAATTTTTTTTTTCATTTTTTTAAAGTTCTTTTCATATTAGAATTTTTTCATTTCCTTTTCCCAATATTAGTTCAGTAATAACATTCCAAAGTTAGATGAAACTAGAACCCTTCAAACACATCGGTCCTATCTGTGCTTTGAAAGTAATATCAAACAGACTTATTCTTAGTGGAGAAGGTCCGACATTGACTTTATATGATTACGTCAATGGTGAAAAATTATTCGAAAGAATAGTTTTCAAAAGAAACAAGGTTCATGGTATTGAATTCTACAAGGATGAAAATGATGAATCAAATTCTAAAATTGTTATTTGGGGTGGACGATCATTAAGTGTTTTCTGTATTAAAGATTTCAAAGATTTGAACTTTGATATCCCAAAGTACGGTATAAGTGACTGGATTTTCCATTGTATGTTTGAAAATAAATCAACATTGCATATCTTAAACTCACACAATATCGTTCACACAATTTCATTAATAGATGACAAATGTACTTTGATAAATACTAAACACTGTGGCTGGAAATCGATCCTTTATTCAGGAACATTATCAATGGATAAGGATACAGGTAAAATCACCGTGTTAGCAGGTACTGTTATGGATGGTATTTTAATATGGGATTTTGAAAGTTGTAGCGTTAAACATAACTTAACAAATCATGAAGGTTCAATTTTTAAAGTCATTGCATCTCCTGATATGAAATACATTATTAGTTGCTCTGATGACAGATCAATCAAAGTATGGGATATGGAAACAGGAACATTGCTGGCCAACGGTTGGGGTCACGGTTCACGTATTTGGGGGCTTGCTGTGTATGATATTTCAGATGATGGATTTCAGATCTTTAGCTGTAGTGAAGATTGCACTTCACGTATCTGGAAGTTCAACACTGAAAATAATAATGAAGAACTAATTCAAGAGAAAATCATACTCACTCATACTGGTAGACATGTTTGGTGTCTTGATGTGAATGATGAAATGAAACTTGGATTTACAGGTGGTGCAGATGGTAAGATTTCCATCTCTGACTTGAATGAAAGTCAAAGGTCAGATTACTGGGGGCATAAATGGGAACTAAATGAGATTTCCAACGAAATAAATCATGCTTTCACTAGGGGTGAATTAATAAAGAACTACACCGACTTTGGTTACGGTCTTATTGCTGTCACATCTGAGGGTAAGGTACTAATATTAAAAGATTATAAGAAGTGGGAGTTGCTATTTTTTGACTCAAGCTTTGCCAAATTTTGCATATTAAAAGTATTTGAAACTAAACCAATTGTAATATTAGCCAATAAGTTGTGTGATGTCAAGATAATGAAATTCAATAAAGACTGTGGAATTGATACTCAATATGACTTCAATTTGAGGAATGAATTCAACAGATTGGGTAATATTTTAATTTGTGAATATGATGATAACTTTTGTGCAGTATTTGAGTCACCAAATCCTAACGATCCACTTGTATATAAAAAGATGAATCATTCTGACTTATCAATAGAGAAAAGTATGAAACTGAATAAACCAAAGGATAAAATCACAATAAGTTCGTTGGAATATAGTAAAAAGCAAAATTATCTCTTAGTTGGATGTAGGTTTGCAACAATGATTATTTATAAGCTTGATTTTGGGAGTGAAGTCAACGATCCATTAGTTGTTTACAAGAATCTTTTCAAAGGTGATACAGTTTCTTCCATAAAATTGTTAGATGATAATACTGAAGATTTTAAAGTTTACATTACCAATAAAGATGGTTCCTATCATATTATGCAAATCAATGAAAATCTCGAATATGAATACTTACAAACTAGCAGAATTCAAAAAGGTTTCCTGGAAGGTCATATCAAACTTCCAAATGGGGATATTCTTTTATATGGCTTCAAATCCGATTGTTTCTTTATCTGGAATGAAACAGGTCAATATGAAATTTATAGAGAAATATGTGGTGGTCCTCATAGACGTTGGAATTTTAAATATTGGATTGATCAAGAAACCAATAGATTGAGATATAGATTTGTTTACACTAGGTCATCTGAAGTCCAAATTGTTCAACAAGGAAAACCATACGCAGTTGAATTGTTAAGTAGGGGTTTACATGGTAGAGAAATCAGAGATATATGTGTTATCAACTCACAGAATAATAAAGATGAAAAAATCATCATTACAGGTGCCGAAGATACAACTTTGAAAATAAGTACCTTAAAAAATGATGGTACATTGAAAACACACTGGACATATAGAGAACATATTGGAGGATTACAATCTATACATGCCATCAATGATGATTATATTCTTTCTTCGTCAGCCCAAGAAGAACTTTATCTTTGGAAAATTACAGAATGTGATGATAAGAAATGTATGTCATTAAAGGGTTCACTACCACCAAGCGAGGAGAACCCTGATTTGAGAATCATGGATTTCGATTCTATTGAGATATTCGATGCCGGGAAGAAGAATAAAGTTGGATTCTTGATTGTTACAGTGTATTCGAACTCCATGATTAAGGTAATATATTATAATTTATCATCCAATAAATTTCACATTTTAATCAATGATACCTATATGCAGTGCTGTATTTTTCATGTTAAATTTCTTTGTTTGAACTCAAGACTGTACATTTTGATTGCATCAACGAACGGACATATAAGCATTTATGATATCAATGACGTTATTGGGAACTTTTTCAAAATTAGTAATGATTATATTGAAAAAATAAACTTATCATTCAATGAAAATACTGAAATACTGTCCAATGATTTCAGTAATAAACTCAATAGATTGATTATTAATCAACAAATACATCAATCATCCATTGAAGGACTAGATATTATTCAAATCAACAATAACTTGATTAAATTGATAACAGGAGGTGATGATAATGCATTGATTGTAAGTAATATCATTGCAGATAACACCAACAGCGGTGAGTTATCTGTTGGTATCGACTCCTTCTGTCCTTCAGCTGCTTCTTCTACTATTACTACAGTTACCGCTTTGAGCGAAAATACAGTTTTAGTCGGTGCAGTTGATCAGAGCATCAAGTTATGGAATATCAAGGATGAGTTGACTATTACTGATAGTAGATACACTACTGTTGCTGATACAGGATGTTCAGATATCGCTTTCTTCGAACATGGAGAAAAATATATCCTGATAGGTGGTGCAGGTTTTTCTATATGGAAAATATTAAATTAGACAAAAAAACATAGATTTTATATGTAATATATTTATAGAACATTATTAAAGAAAATATAATACTAATAATGAAAATAACTATAAGCAAGAGATGAATATGAAATGTAAAATTTGGTATTTAGAAGAAGAATAAACTCAAGCTTGCTTTTGCTTATGTTTTGGATTAGCCTTACAAAGAACATATACTCTACCTTTTCTTCTTGCAATATAACATTCAGAGCAAAACTTCTTAACTGATGTTCTGATTTTGTAAGATCTTGATACTGTGTTGAAGAATGAAGGTTGCATATGGATATTTGAATGTGCATGTTCATGGTTACATGCGTGTTTAGCAGCATTAGCTGCTTGTCCCATTCTTTGGAGTCCCAGTCTGAAGTTATTGAAAAGCATTGTTCTTTAGTGCCAAGTGGTGTATTGGAAAATAACTGCCCTAAGGAGGTATATCAGAAGACCTAAATCCAACTTCAAAAGAATAGAAATATTGTTGAAGTTTGCACACAATGGCATGAAAAATCATGCTGAAATTGTTGACGGATGGTTGGATACTCAAGACATACAATAGTCGCGTCGGAGCTTTGTTGCTTTGTCGCTTAGTCGCTGCGTCGATAAGTTTTTTATCTCCTGTTGTCATGTTCAACTATGAACAAGAGATTTGTATTTACATTACAGACACGATAGAGAACATTAGCTTAAAACATTGATTGGTTTGTAGAAAGAGACAACTACTTGTTATTACCATGGACAATTGGGCTTGGGTAGGTATTTAATTGAAATTCTTTGATTGTGATTTTGATATTCAATTCGATCATTTTCTTTTTTGATTTACATTTATATTCTTTTAACCATTTTGAATTCAAATTACTAACATTTTGATACAGTTTAACACAATATCAGTTGCAAGATACCCGAAAGGATATAATGTAAATACTGCTGACTCAAAACTTCTAGTTTCTGCTATTCAATTTGATGATTCTTATTCTCTTCTTTGGGTTGGAAATTCCCTTGGTTATCTAACATCATATAGTGGACCAAAATTACAAATGTATACATCGGTTAAAGCACACAATGGTCCAGTTCTGAAAATCATGACCCATAAAAAGGGTATAATGTCATTATCTTATGATTCTATTAGGTTAGGTACCATAGAAGGTGTTACGCTGTTTAATATCAAGTCCGAATCTTTACAAGGTCTAACTTCAATGACATATACTTCTAATACACAAACTGAATTGTTAGTTGGTGGCTATAAGGAAAAAACTGATTCAAGAATTTTTAGAATTGATACAACGAATCATTGTATATCTAGTTCGTTTCATTATCCACATAGTATTGTTTCTATGAAAAATAACTTGAAATATGTTATTATAGGAAGATCCGACGGTAATATTGATATCCTTGACCCTAAAACCAATAAAATACTTGAAACATTATATGCTCATATTTCAAGTATATCGGACATCTCAGTGAAGGATAATAGTGTTTTAACCACTGGATACACCTTAATAAAGGATCAGTTTACTCCTGATTTATTTGTCAATTCATTCGATCTCAAAACACTAACTACACTTACTCCAATCCCATTCCCAGTCGGTGCCTCAAAAGTTTTTCATCATCCGTTTTTACCAAATGTGATACTTATCACTTCAAATCTTGGTCATATCAATTTCTTAGATATGAAAGATCCAAGTAACATAAATATTTATCAAGCAGATGTCGCCAATTTTATTACAGCATTTGATTTATCACCATCGGGTTCTTTCATGGCACTTGTTGATTCAATGAATAATTTACAATTATGGAATCGTAAAACGAGCGATAACTCTGACTTTTGTCTATTCCCCGGTCAGTTAACATATCCAACACAAACACATGAGGTAATACCTTTGAAAAACCGTCTAGTAAATGCAGATTCACCATTCAGTTTGATAAAATTACCACCATTTTATAAACCGTTACTATCTGCATGGCCGGGTGATTTGGTTTTCGAAGTTGGTAAAATTCCTAACCAAATCGACCCCGAGATATTGAGAAGTTCTGAAGTTATAAATGGTTTTGTCATTGCACGATATAACAAAGAGAAATTTGGACACCGAAACGTTGCATCAAAGTACTATGATATAACGACACAGACTATAGATGGCGTTAATGTCCCTAAATTCATCAGTGAGCGAGACGATAATGAAGTTGATAATAGTAATGATAATACCACTAGTGACAATAGTAATAATAATAAAGATGATGATTCAACCTCAATTAATCCAAGTTCCAGAAATAGTAATACTACAGATGAAACTAAGAAATCATCTAATGATCAAATTTTCGATCTTAACTCACTACACGGAGATGTACCAAATGCATATAAACAATTATCGATTCTATACAGTAAATTTGGTGTTGATGATTTTGATTTTGATTTCTATAATAAAACAAAGTATTCAGGCTTAGAAATCAATTCAGGAAATTCATTCTTGAATCCGATTCTTCAATTGTACATACATGTTGCACCGATGTTCAACAATTGCTTATCAGCCTTGGCTCATGATGTGACAGAAGAACCAAACTTATTGGTTGAACTAGGTTATTTGTATGATATGATGTGGAAATCTGAAGGTAGACATTGTGCAGCATCAAATTTTCAAATCTTACTTTCTCAAATAAAAGAAATCCAAAATCTTGGTCTAGATAAAGAAATAAACATTTCAAGAGATGATTATAAACAAAGACGTTTGATACAGACATTCAATAGATTCTTACTAGAAAGACTATCACAGGACGAATGCAAATTATACAACGAAGAAACATCCAAGAATTTGAATGAGATTAGTGGTGTTATCACAGAGACAAAGATTTACTCTAATTTTTGCTCCTTAACAAGGAAACGACTTGCAATGTATCATTCAATAGATATCAACTGCTTACCAACAATTCCGTCTATTCCTACCAGCGTTACTATTCTAAATTATATGGAGGCATCAATGAATAAACATATTCAACAACAAATCATGTGTGAAAATTGTGGATACCAACATCCTGTCAATGCATCACTAGAAATTAATAACTTAGGACCCGTGGTTATATTGAATTTGGATTTGAATAATCAACAGATGAATGAAATCAGATATCTAAATGGCTGGTTAGTACCTGAATTTTACTTTGCATTGTCACCATTAGGAACTCCTGTTCTTCATACTACGGTAATTGGTGGAGTTGCATCTGATTTGAGAAAATATGAATTGGTTGGATGTACAATACAAATAACAAATCGACAAAATGAAAGTCATTTAGTTACTTACTCTAAAATCAATGAAAATGGGAAAAGTAAATGGTATTTGTTTAACGATTTCTTAGTTACTGAGGTTAGTGAAAGTGAAGTGCTAGATATTTCACATTGGTGGAAAAAACCAGTAGTAATGGTGTACAAAGATGTTAAGTATGGTAATGAATTCAAACCTAAAATTTATATGGATAATCTTGATAAATCCATTCTTTATAGAGATTGCTTTATTGATAAGGGTACCCGTGAGAACAAAATTATAGACTATAAGTTACTAGAGAAAGATGAGGAATTGAAAGAAGGTACGCTTGTCGCCCTAGATGCTGAATTTATTGAGCTTTCACCAGCAGAATATGAATTTGGAAGTAATGGTACAAAAACATTAGTTCGTCCACCTAAATTATTACTTGCTAGAATATCTGTTGTCAGAGGTGAAGGACCAAGAGAAGGAGAATGTTTTATCGATGATTATATTGCCACAAATGAACATGTTAATGACTATAAAACTACCTATTCAGGTATTGTTGAAGGTGATTTGAGAATTGGTCAATCTAATAAAAATCTAGTCAGTCTTCAGGTTGCGTATAGGAAGATATGGCTACTTGTAAATATTGGTTGTAATATAATTGGCCATTGGTTGAGTGGTGATTTCAGAATGATTAATATTTATGTCCCCCCTGCACAAGTGAAAGATACTGGTGTATGCTTTTACTTGAAAAAGGAAAAGCGTAAATTAGGACTCAAGTTTTTAGCTCATTATGTTTTAGATACTGATGTTCAAAGCGGCAATCATGACTCTATTGAGGATGCTTATACTGCATTACTGCTTTATAAAGAGTACTTGAAACTCAAAGAATCTGGGAATTTGGAAAGAGTTCTTTTCAAGTTGTATCTTGAAGGGCAGATTTCTGGTTTTAAGGTCCCTACAGAGATTACAATAAAGAAGACATGAAAGTATAAGATTGTATACTTTTTTTATGTTACTTTTCTATATAGGTTTAGTTATTGTTGTAATACAGATAGACAATATAGAAGTGAATAATGTAGTATCCCAAGTAGATGATAATTAATATTGTTGTTGCTGTTGCTGTTGCTGTTGCTGTTGAGCTCGAGTTGTAGGATGATATCGGGATTTCGAACCATTGATATATACATTTGGATTGTTACGATTTTGTTCACTTGGGGTTTGTGGATGGCCAAATAGTGTATGGTTACCTCGAGAATATGCATTTGTTGCTTGCTGAATATTGTTACTGTTTGTATTTGACTGTGAAGTAAATCTTGAGGTTCTTTGGTCTTGATCTTGTTCTCGTGGAAGTGGGTTCTGTTGATTCTGGTTATTTTGCTGGTTTTGTCGATTCTGTGGGTTCTGCTGAATCTGCTGGTTCTGCTGGTTCTGTTGATTTAGTCTACTATATTGATTTTGTGCCTGATGATGCTGAGAATATTGCTGGGAATATTGTTGTTGTTGCTGTTGTTTGACCTTCATTAAATTAGTTTCCGTAAACTTCACACAATTTTCATTCCACATTTCGGTTAACGTTTTGTGATAATCATCAAAATCAGCTGAAAATTGCTCTTCACTCTGTAGATCTGTATCAGTCAAAGAGAAACCTAAACCTTTAGATATTGACTGTGCTAAAGTCGATTGTTTAGCTGACTGTGAGATTTTTGTTGTACTATCAGCAGATTTTGTTCCATCAATACTAAGTCGTTTTCTAGAACTTGTAACATCCTGTATTCTAGCTAGAGATTCCAATAAAGGATTTGTATAACGTCTAACTTGAAGAAATTCTCTTGCTACCTGTTCATATTGAAACCTACTTGTCTGGTTAATGAAAAAAGATGTGTTACGGTTAGTCCCATCTTCAGAATCATTTAGTGTTGCAATATTCTCCCTTTGAAGCCAAAGTTTTTGTTGAGTACGTGTCTCTAATTCGGGTTCCTGGGTTGATAAGTATGATGATAAATCCAACGTTGTTAAATCAACTTTAGTCAATTCTTCTTTTTGAGATTTAGTCTGTTTTGAAAGTTGTGACTCTTGAACTGATGTATCAATAGGTAGCTTAGGCTTGAAAATAGTTGAAGAACTCGAAGATTCTTCCATTGTTTGCGGTGTCGATAGTGATGACAGTGGAGACAATGAGGATTCTTTCTTGTGTAGATTGAAACGATTCTGACGTGGCTCAAATTCTTGAGCTTTTACAGATGAAAGTGAATCTTTCAAATCTTGATTTGCTTGAGCTTTTTGTGATTGTGAATCTGATTTGGATGAGTTTGTCTTTGCATTATTCAGATTTGATGAATGCAATTTTTGCTGTATATTTTCTGGTACTTTGAATGAAAGGTAAGATTCTTGACGTTGTAGAGACTGTTGCGAAACTGTTCTTTGCATCAGATTTAAGTTATTATTAACCAAGTTCTTATTGGAGGGTTGCATGTTCATTTTGTACAACGTCAAGCCTGATTGTTGGAAAATCAAGGAATCATTTTTACCAGTTGAGTTTGCTAATGAAACAGAGGATGTCGAGTTTGTATTTGTACTACCTTTTTCCCTTATATCTTTTCTGACATTATCTTTTTCATATTTCAGGTAGGTTTCAGCCGATAACTGCTGAGGAGAACCATCTGTATCTTTGTAGTTATCTTCATCCTTATCAATAGTAAATTCGACATTTTGTTTATGTTGCTCTGTGTGTTCATGATTGGGATTGGAGGTATCGTTGAATGATTTCTTGGCTAGTTCACGCTCTTCACCTGCAGTTTGTGATAAAAGGGACTGCATTCTATACATTGTTAAGGAGTTGTTGATTTCAGGTATATCATTGGAATGATCCTGTGGAGGTTGAGATATATCATGGGATTGTGGGTTAATCTCTCCTGTAGCTATTTGATTATCATTGTTGGGATCATCATCTAAACTTATTTTTTGAACATCGTGCTTCAAGCTCTCTAATGTTATTTGATTTGGTGAATCGACATTCTCAGGTTCACTAATTTGCACATCTGTGTCATCGTTATTTTTACCATTAATTACAGTAGTGTCCTTGCTAGATGATGGTATTAAATTATCAGATGACATTATTCTTTTATTTTCTGTAAAATTAAATGAACCTGAAGCTTTACTGATTTCTATATTTGATTGAGTTCTACCGAAACGTGGTCTATCCTTATCTAACCCGTTTGCGTTGGATTTATTGGCTGTATTTGTCCTTAAACTTGAATATGATGCAATTCTAGATGGTTTTTTAGATGTTTTAACAGTAAAAGTTTTTGTTTGTTTACGTTTCAAAGTGACTAATGGTTTGGAAGAGTTCCCGTTTGCAGATGGAATGTCCTTTGGCATCTACTTCACAGGATTATGTGTCTCTAATAGGAGGAAACGAATTGTATTTCTGTTATTTGTGAACAATTAATTGTGGTTTTATATAATGTGCGAGTCTTGGAACATTTCTTGTACTTTTTCTTTTACTCTCTCATTGTAGAAAATTTACACTAAATAATCATACATACACGTTACACTATAGCACTACGTTGAAGGTTAGAACGAATGTTTTCCTGTAAAAGCGATACACCACGACGAACTGCAATCTCACTTGGTCCTTCCACAGTCATATAAAGAGGTTCGTCATTGGACTTTGATGTAGAGACAGTATTTGGATCTTTGTAAACACCTTTCAAAGTAACTGAAACAGCTGCCAATTCCTCAATACGAGATGTTGTATCATGTCCAGTAAGATTCCAACGAATCTGTTGCGGTAGATTATTGATTTCCAATCTTGCGATATAATCACCATTTGTACCAATTGTTACCTCAATTGGTCCTAGAATCGAGTATGAAGGATCAGATGAATCGATGCTATCTGCCAGCATTGTATCATCTTCCAAATATTTATTCTTCTCAGCCAACTGTGTTTCATTACGTATACTTTCTAACTTTTCTAGCCCATGACCAGAAAATCCGTAAATGAATCCATTTGACTTAGTATTGGAAGGGTTCGATTCTGATTCTTCTCTTGATCTATTAATCCATTTTTCACTCATTTTCATGACTTCGGGATCAACCTTATCTAAGACTTGAGCAATTTCAAAAGCTTTCCGGTCTTCTTTATCTTTGATTAGCATAGTAATGGCTTCACCATGATTGATACCTCTACCAGTTCTACCAACTCTATGAACATAATCTTCTCTATGAGAAGGTGCATCATAGTTGATGACAATATTTAAACCATTAATATCCAAACCTCTTGAAGCAATTGATGTTGCTACAACTATATTGATTATACCTTCACGTAAATCTTTAACAATACCTTCTCTTTCATATTGATCTTTACCACCATGTAGTCCCATAACTGCATAGCCTCTAGAAATTAATATTTGGACTAAATCATCACAGTTTTTCTGTTTCTCCATAAATATAAGAATTTTATTGACTGATTTAGAATTTTCATTATAGTTGTCGCCTAAGATTTTCAATAGAATCTTTAATTTGTCATTTTCATTTTCAACTATATAGAAAGAGTTATTGATATTTTCATTAACTTTATTTTTATTGCCGATTATTACTTCAACTGGATTATTCAAGATTTTCCTTGCAATTGTTTGAATTTTTTGTGGGAAAGTTGCTGAGAAAAGCAAACTTTGTCTGTCATTTCTTAATGTTGATAAGATATCAATAATTTGGGGTTCAAAACCTAAATCCAACATTCTGTCTGCTTCATCCATAACAAAATAGCTTACATGACTCAATCTGAGAATTTTCCCCGAGTTTGTGCATAATAAATCAATAATTCTACCAGGGGTGCCTATTAAAATATCACAACCACGTTTCAATTCACTAATTTGTTTACTAATACTAATTCCACCATAACATTTGACTATTTTCAAATCTAGTTTATCAGCAAAAGGTTTAGCACTTTTACTGATTTGCATTGTCAATTCTCTCGTTGGTGTAAGAATAACTGCACGAGGTGATGAACCGAAGAATGATTTATCATTGATATTAGAATTATTACTCAATAAATGTCTAAACATTGGTAATAAGAATGCTATTGTTTTACCTGATCCAGTTTTAGCTATTCCGATTAAATCATTACCGCTCATAACATTAGGTAAGGACTCACATTGTATTGGAGTTGGTGAATTGAAATTGTTAGCTTTCAACACGGTGAATATATCGAAGGGTAAACCAAGTTGATTCCATTCCAATATTGGTTTTTGAATATTTTTACCCCTTATTATAATAGAATCCTGATATCTCAATTGTCGAACTTCATTTTTCGTGAGTGATTTGATAATATCAGATTCAACATAGAATGATTTTTCAATTGGTTCTGTACTTAGTGTATGTTTTGGTATTGATCTTTTATTATTGTTTGAGTTCATATGATTGATAAGTTCAAGATCAGCACTATACATATCTGTATTGTCGATATCTTTGATTTCATCGTTGAGAACATCACCAACATTGGTAGAATTCGATTGAGCAAGGGATGACAGATACTTATCTAAATCGTCATCATTATCACCATCGTTGTTGTCAACATTATCATCAGGATTGATATCGACATTGTCATCATCTTTGTGATCGTTTTTTGCTTCATTCATATTCTTATTGAAAATGATCTCACTTGATTTTTCCCTTTCTTTTGAAATATCTTTACTTTCGGGAATATTAGATTCAAAATCAAATGCATTAGTGAGTTCAGCTACAACTTTTTTTTCTACTTTTCGTCGTTTGAATTTCATTAGACTTTTCTTATTGTTATTTACTTTTGTAGTAGTAGCATCAGTAACAATACTACCAACATCCTTTGAAGCGTTTACATCAGGGCTAAAATTATTGACATTTGAAGCTGGTTTATTAGGAAGTCGGGAAGTCTGGTTAGTATTTTGTCTACTTGGAATTGATTGTTGTGAAGATGGATTATTGTAGTAGTTTGGACTGTAGTCTCGATTACCTTGAATATACTGATAGTTATTGTAGTTGTTATTATAATTGTTATTGTAATTTTGATATCCATAATGACGTTGAGGTTGTTTATAAGGAGGTTCATAAGGATTTTGTTGATTTGGATATCTTTTCTTAGGATAACTACCGCCATTGCCACTATTGCCACTATTGCCACTATTGCCAATATCACGGCTATTATATCCACCACGTCCATTGTATCCATTGTTTTTACCATATCCACGAGGATGTCCTCTTTGGTTATGATTCCACATACTAGCTGAATAAAGTTGTAGAAGGAAAGTGAAAGAGAATGGGTTGATCAGTTGGTGATTTATTAGGGGTCAAAAACTAAGACTGTTTGCGAGAAATGAAAATGCATCATCAATG
The DNA here is from genome assembly GCA_030579495.1 of Pichia heedii. Taxonomy (NCBI): domain Eukaryota; kingdom Fungi; phylum Ascomycota; class Pichiomycetes; order Pichiales; family Pichiaceae; genus Pichia; species Pichia heedii. The sequence goes on along the minus strand of JAKTRA010000019.1, from coordinate 175,633 downwards.
GATCACCCTTTCCTTTTATCTTTCGATCTCTTTATCTTTTTCTTTCTTTCTTTCTTTCTTTCTTTTTTTTTAAAAAATGTTCCTTTCTTTATATCTTGATCTTTGGTCAATACATAGATGCATGCTAGAAATTCAAGAGATTCTCAACGAAATGTGCGTAATTTGAAGAAAAATGAGAATTCAATGGTATTACAAGTACCGAAAATGTCTAAAACATTCAAATATCAGCCTCAATATGGATCTACACAAACATCATTTGATTCTAGTGATCCATTAAGACCAGGTATTGAACGATTATTAAGTGATAATAGTTCATTTAGTGAAAGATCAGTACATCATTATGAAGTTATAGAGAATGATCATAAATTAGATACATTGAATGGTGTTACATTACCAACTACATTAAATGTTTTATCTATTTTATTATTTTTAAGATTTGGATTTATTGTTGGTCAAATGGGTATATTAGGCACAATTGGATTATTGATTATATCATATACTATTAACTTATTAACAACTATGAGTATTTCAGCAATTGCGACTAATGGTAGAGTTAAAGGGGGTGGAGCATATTATATGTTAAGTCGTAGTTTAGGAGTTGAATTTGGAGGTGGTATTGGAGTTATATTTTATATTGGACAAGTATTGAATAGTTCAATGAATGTTGCAGGTTTAGTTGAACCATTAATGTATAATTTTAATGAATACAATGGTATGATGTATCCAATTTTAATTGATGGTTATTGGTGGAGATTTTTTTATTGTACTATAATACTATTTTTATGTGTTATTATAGCATTAATTGGATCTAGTGCAGTATCTAAGACAGGTAGATATTTATGTATTATCTTAATCACATCAATTATATCAATTCCAATTTCAGGTTTATTAGTTAAGCCATTTACAACTGAATATGGAATTAAATATAAAGGATTTTCATGGGAAATTTTTAAGAGAAACTTGTTACCACATTTTACTAAAGGAGCAGCAGGTAGTGAAATAAAGAAAGTTGAAACATTCAATGATATGTTCGGAATTTTTTTCCCTGCAACAGCAGGTATTTTAGCAGGTGCATCAATGTCAGGAGATTTGAAAAATCCATCAAAAAGTATACCTAAAGGTACATTAAATGGATTAATGATTACATTTATTTGTTATTTTGTTGTAATTATTACAATTGGAGGTAGTATTCCAAGAGAATTATTATATTTAGATACAGAAGTTTTACAAATTATTAATTTATCACCATATATTATACTTGCAGGAGAATTATCAACGTCAATTTTTTCGATTATTGTTGGAATTGTTGGATCAGCTAAATTATTACAAGCGATTGCAAGAGATGAGATCTTACCAGGATTAGAGATATTTGGTAAAGGAGATTCTATAACTGATGATCCAAAGGAAGGTATTATATTTACATGGATAATTTGTCAATTATTTTTATTTGCAGATTTAAATAAGATTGCAACTTTTATTACAATGGCATTTTTAATGACATTTATTGTTACTAATTTATCATGTGCATTATTAAGGATGGGATCAGCACCAAATTTTCGGCCAAGTTTTAAATATTTTTCAACAAAGAGTGCATTAAGTGGTAGTATAATTAGTATAATTGCGATGTTTATTGTTGATGGGATTATTGCAAGTGTTATAATTGGATTATTAATTATACTTATGATTTTAATTCATTTTATTTCACCACCTAAATCATGGGGGGATGTTTCACAATCATTAATATATCATCAAGTTAGGAAATATTTACTTAAATTAAGACAAGATAATGTTAAATATTGGAGACCACAAATTTTATTACTAGTTGATAATCCAATAACATCCTGGAAATTAATCAATTTTTGTAATCATCTTAAAAAGGGAGGATTATATGTTATTGGACATGTATTTATTAGTAAAGAATTTGAAGATCAAGATATTGAAAGATTCAATAGAAGTAAGAATGATTGGATGGAAATTTTAAAGATTAGTAAAGTTAAAGGATTTATACAAATGAGTATAAGTGATGGATATAGATGTGGTATACGTAATATATTTCTTGGTAGTGGATTAGGAGGTATGAAACCGAATATTAGTATACTTGGATTTTATGATTTTAAAAAATATGAAGGTAAATATCGATATTTAATTAATGAGATTGATGAGATTGATAATATTGAAAGTTTAAAGAAAGGATATGAATATCAAATGAATGAAGAAGAGAGAATCAAGATTGAAGGAATTTTTAATAATGAGAATAATAATAATAATAATAATAATAACAGGGATGATAATAATAATTTTAAAAATATTAGTATACAAGAATGGGTTGGAAGTATTGAAGATTTATTAGTTTTAGGATCTAGTGTTACTATAGCTAAAGGATTCCCAAGAATTATAATACCTGAAATGAATGGAAAGGATAAATTTGAAGAAGATAAAGGAGGATTTAAAAAGGATAATAATTATATTGATTTATATCCAATGGAGAGAATTGGTAGTTCAATGAAGAATAGAAATAATAATAAAAGTAATTATTTAAATGGTAATACTAGTAATCATAATGAAATAATCGATGAAGAAGGATTTGATACAGGTACTATGATATTACAAATGGGAGCTATATTACATACAGTTCCAAGATGGAGAGAACATATTATTAGAGTAATTGTTACAATCAATGGTAATCAAAATAATTTAGAAGAAGCTATTGAGAGAAGACGTAAAGAATTAGAGACATTACTTGAGATATTACGTATGCAAGATGCGATTGCAGTTGTAGCAGTTCAAGATGATAATAAAAATGAAGAAGGAGATATAATGAGATTACATTCATCTAATAGTTGTTTAGTTTTAGTTGGTATGCAAAGACCAAAGAGAGGTATTAGTAAAGATGAATATCAATGTGTTCAATGGACCCTTGGAGTGGCGCATGCATGTAGATCATTACCTCCATTATTATTGGTTGATGCTCAAGCTGCAACAATGACTACAGAATTATAAAGATTGTATAGTAGCAACAGACCTTATTGACGCACACCGACGCACACCGACGCACACCGACGCATAGACGCGCAGACGCCCTTCCCTTATTGCATTATCCAATAAGAGACGATATTGTTATCATCAATACCGCGATAAGAATTACTCAAAAGGGTAAACATGGCCGTTTGCAGTAGCTCAGAGAAGGAATTAAAGGGAAAAAGAGTATGTGGAGAAGCTTTTTTCGGTGTCAATTCTTCTCAATTTTTCTCAATTTTTCTCAATTACTCACTATTTTCCATTTTTCTCCATTTTTTCTCCATTTTTCTTTTCAATTTTTCTTTTCAATTTTTCTTTCAATTTTTTTTTGACATTGACAGATACCCGTTGATAAGAATGGTTTTTTTTTTCTTCTTTTCATGTTTTCTTTTCTTTTCATTCATTTCATTTCTTTTTCATTTCTTGTACTTTTGTTGTACTTTTATATATCCAACCATATAGATGTCGTCACCGAGAGATCCTCCTCATCCTGGGAAACTTCCCTCAATAGCTACTCTGTTATCAAATTCTACTGCTACAACAATGACATCGCCATCGCCATCAGCCACTCCTCTTCATCAGCTGATTGCGCAAGATTTTTCGTCTCGTCCATCATCTCGTACTTCTTCGCATCAACAATATGGACATACTCAACTACAGGGCCCTTTACAATCAACATTACAAAATCAAAATCAAAGTCAGAGTTCTCATACTCATCCTCATCATCCCCCTCCTCCTCCATTACTGAGACCACCTAGATCAGATTCAATATCTTCTATGGAATATCCATATTTACCTTACTCAAATTACTCTCGTTCAAATTCATTGTTTTATTCAACTACTGCTGCGGCTGCGCCACAGTCTTCTTTGGATACTTTAACCTCTGTGGCCCAACATTCTTTAGGTTCAAATATATCTTCTCAATATTATACTTATACTTCTTATAATCCTCCTCCATTATATTATCCTCATAATAATGGTAATACAATTAATACCAACAATACCTCTAAAACAACAAGTTCATTAAATCTTTCAAATACCAAATACTCCCCTTTAAACTCTTCAAATATCCCTAGTTTCTCTAATCTCTCTAATCTCTCAAATCCAACCTCGGATGATTCATCAAACTTAAATTCACCACTTTCAACATCAAATTTATCATCTATACCTACAACAACACCAATAATAACACCAACAACAACAACAACAACAACCACAACAACCACAACAACCTCAACACCAACACCACCAACAACAACAACTACACCATCATCAACATCTTTCTCAAATTCTAAAAAGAAACGTTCAAATCTTCCCAAAGAATCTACTTCAATATTACTTGCTTGGTTACATCAAAATATTGATCATCCTTATCCTAATAGTAAGGAAAAAATTGATCTTATGCGTAAGACTGGTCTTACTTCTCAACAATTGTCAAATTGGTTTATAAACGCTAGACGTCGTAAAATTCAGTTGTTGAAACATTCAAATTCTTAATTACTTACAAATTATTATATACATCATATATCCATTATTCTCTTTCCCATAAAAAATTTCCTTTATACTGTTTTTCTTTTTTTCTTATATCTTTTCTCCTATATCTTTTTTATTTCTTTTTATATCTTGTTAAATCTTTGTTAAATCTTTGTTAAATCTTTGTTAAATCTTTATTTTCTTCATTAAATCGTTTCTTCATATAATCAACCATACTATATGCATATTTATATTGTTCAAATTGTTGAATCATCATTACTCTAGATTCTCTCATTTCTTTAACAGTATCGAAGAGTTCTCCATCTTTCAAATCTTTACCTTTACGAATAATTTCATTATATATCCAATCCAACAATATAAATGTACCTGATCTTCCAACACCTGCTGAACAATGAACAATATTACTTTCAACCGTCATTTGTAATTGTAACTTTTCACGAAATTCATATTTCTCCCGTATCACATAATAATTGTTATCAACCCCATTCTCATCATTCTTACTAGGAATTCCAAAATCTGGCCATCTTCTAACCCAATAATGTCTAATTAAAAATTGTTCACCATTTTTCCTTAGCATGAATTCCCTTATTTCCACTCCTCCATTATTAACCACTTTAACTTCACTACCACTCAAATATTCAAATCCATAATATTTACCAGTCTCAATAACACTTTCTTCCATATCCTCAATATAATTAAAACATTTCTCCCTACCCATTTCTTCAATTTCCGTTAACATAATAATATTAACATTCCCAAATTTCTCCATTTCTTGTATTACCATATCCCAGAATCTTCCAACAGTATTCTCCAATACCCCCTGTGTTGCAATATACCGTTGATTACCACTCAATTGGATAAGATTCGCATTAATATATCCATCTCCTTCTCTAGGATTATTTATATGATATTGTGTCTCTGAATATGGTAATACGTCATTATATCTATTCTCTCCCTTATGTGTCAAATCTTTGCGAAATTTCCGATAATTGACTCGATCTATTTTCTGTAACTGTTGGTATTCATTGTATATATCCTTTATATCTTTCATTTGTGGAAATTATAGTGTACAAAACCAACAACAGGTGTCTAATTCAAAAAAGAAAGAAAGAAAGAAAAAAAGAAAGAAAGAAAGAAAAATAAACTGAAACACACAAGACAAGACAGGATTCAACGAAATAAAAAAACTGTAGAAATTAAAATATTTAATCCTCTTACATGAATTTTATAAAACTTTATTTAAGAATTTAAACAAAATCAATACATACTGTTAAAACATCCATTCAGGTTGTTTGTTGTAATTAAATGATCCACTATCATTATTTCTCATATTACCCGCATTTCCTCTACCTCTGCCTCTACCTCTACCTCTTCCCCTACCTCTACCTCTTCCTCTTCCTCTACCTCTACCGTTATTTCTTCTAATACTGGATTCTCCAAATGTATCTTCATTCATATTTTTCTCCTCCATCCATGTCATACGATTACTGGAATTATCACTGATTGATGATGATAAATCATCGAAAAATGATGATGTCTTGTTGTATGAATATTCAATATCTTTGAATTCTTTACTGTCATTCTCAAATTTCTCATTGTTACTTACAAAATCAAAATCATTGTCTTCTTTCTTTATATTTTTAACATCTACTAATTTACCATCTGTAGATTCAGATTTTGGCTTTTCAACAGGTTTAGTTTCAGCAGGTTTAGTTTCAACATGTTTAGTTTCAACAGGTTTATTTTCTTCAACTTTTGTTGGTGTAGTTTCAGGAATTGCTGCAGCAGTTGTAGCTGGGACACTTGTAGTTGCAGCAGGTGTTGAATTTGTAGCTGGCGTTGCATTTGTAACCGGCGTTGCATTTGCAGTTGCTACTCCAGCAAGATATGGATACATTTCTGGCAAAATCACCGGTTGTACACTATTCACATCATCATCGATAATATTCAACATACTCACTGAATCACCATGTAATTCCATTAATGGAACTACTCCAATAGTTGGTAAAATCCATTTCGTACTGTCCTTGACACGATCTTCAGTTCCAAATATACGTACATTTGAAATCGTAATCATCTTCTTTTCACCATCAAAACTTTCAATCACTCCAACATACCTTACCAATGCATATGATACAATGGAAATAGTCTTACCAATAATAGCGTCCATACTACAACCCTACTCTACCAACAAACAAACAAACAAACAAACTAACAAAACTAACATAACTAACTAACTAACTAACTAACTAACTAACTATCTAACATTAAACTACTCCACTCACTAAACTTCTCTTCGCCCATTCGCCTTCACCTTTCTTCGCGCAAAATTCATTCTTTTCTGTTACACAACGTATTTAATGTACTATAATACTACATACTATTACTATTTACTATTACTACAACAACAGGTTTACCATCTTCCTGATCTGTTACGATCATCATATTGTGTATTACCACCTCCATATTGTGTATATCCACCTCCGTATTGGGTATTTCCACCTCCATACATTGTTTCTCCTCCATATGTAGTACGTCTGCCCATATCATTACCATCACCATTATCTGTAAACTCACCTGGTACACGATGTTGCGTTTGATTAACATGTCCATGTCCTTGTTCTTGCATTTGATTTGCACTTTGATTCTGACTTTGATCGAATTTATTCAATTCAAAGACTATATTAGCAAGTTTATGTTGTAATTCTAAACATCCCTTATTAAATACTTCATTTGGTTTTAAAACACCAGTAGTTTCTAAATTAATGTAAAATTTATCAGGTTTAGCATTATAATCGAATTTTTCACCAGGAATTGGAGGTTCCTCCCATTCACTATTGGCACTTTTAGGCCATTCATTCTCAACACTTTCTTCATACCAATAATCTGTATGTTTTAATTTATTATATGGATCATATTCAAATCCAATAGCTGAACATGGTGACCATTTAGCATGTTCTTTAGAAATACCCTTTTTAGCAATACATTTAACATGTAATTGTTGATGTTTCTTTAATTTACAAATCAAAATACCTTTCTTCATTGGATCCCTTATAACAGGATTCCCTAAATTTAATTCATTATTTCTAGATGTTATAATGAAATGACTTGAATATATATTCATAGTTTCATCAATTTCACAATTCGCCTTTAATTCTAATGTAACTGAACATTTATTACAATGATCTTCACATGTACAATCCCTAGTATATTTGAGTTGATCAATATCTTCACTTTCAAGTGGAATTAATCCTAAACGATGCGCAATAAATTCATCTGCTAAAACTGATGTATTGATTTGAATTTCAACTAAATCTATTGCTAATGTTGGAATCTCTGCAATCATTATCCTACGAAGTGAATTTGCTAATGATAACTCCACATCAGATAAGATAAAATCAACATCATCCCTTCCTGCTTTCCTGATAGTAATCTGTGGTTCTTTAGACATTGATACTTATTAAAGAAAACAATAATCTAATCTATAACTCTACTAATCTACAACTCTTCATGAAATGGACAAGAAAAGAAAAATGAGAGAGAAAATGAGAAAAAGAGAAAAAAAGTAAAAAAAAAAGAAAATAAAGACAATCGTCGCGTCGTATGTGGATACATCTCTAATTTCTTCTTTCAATTGTAATGATACTTCTTTAATTGTAACTACAACAAGTGTGTTATAAGGTCTCTCGGTAATGGCATCAAATATAACCATCCCGGACCTACGTTATGAGGAATCATTTCTTTCTAAATTGCACAGTTTGGCACTAAAAAAAAATACAATAAAAAAGGACGATCAAAATGAAAAGAAAGACACTGATACACAAGCAGATGCAGATTTTGATACAACTACAGATTTAAATGCAGATGCAGATGCAGATGCAGATTTTAATATTGAATTACCAATCTCAACAGTAATGAAAGTAATCCTTGTAGACCAAGTGATCATGCCATTTGTTCAGAGTTTCATTCTAACGAGTGTATTATTCTATTTACGACCACTCATATCAATTTCATCTAGAAGTGGATACCTCTGGGGAAGAAGACTGGTATCTTCCATCAAACAAACATTTAAACGTATATTTTATGTATAAATTAGTCATTTTAGAAATAAATACCTATATGATTGAGTTTCTAATTACTTTTATTCCAAGACACTAAATCTTCGAATTTTACATTACCACCAAATAAGTCCAATGAACTACCATATGTAAGATCAACTTTACCATTACTTAATTGATCAACTAACTGTAAATCTTGATAACTTTTAGCACCTCCAGCATAGACAACTTTAACATCATCCCAGTCTGAACACCATTCACCTAGTTTCGCCACTAACTCTTCATCAATACCTTTACATAATCCTTCAACATCTGCAGCATGAATCAAAAACTCATCGCAGTATTCTCTTAATCTATCAAATAGCTCTTTGTTTAGCTTGGTTTTGGTTAAAGTCTGCCATTTATTCATAGCAACAACCCAGCTAAATCCTTCTTCATTACCTGTATCACTTACTCTTTTACAACTAACATCAACAACTAAATGTTTTTTACCAATTCTCTTACTTATAAGTGCTAATCTATCCCAGCTTAATTCACGATCTGGGAATAACCAACTTGTAATTATAACTTTATCAGCACCTTTGGAAATCCATTCTTCACAATTGTCAATATTGATTCCACCACCAACTTGTAACTTATTAGGCCATGCACGAATCGCTTCCTCAGCTGCAATATCATTTGATTTATTACCACCTAGTTTGATTATATGTGTACCTAAAACATCATTATCTCTATACAATTCTGCATAGAATTTGGGCGTTTGATTTGAAACATAATTGGTTGATAAAGTGTCATCATTGTTGGTCAATGTCGAGCCTACAATCTGTTTAACCTTACCATCATGTAAGTCAATACACCCAACGTATTTAGTCATTGATCATCAAATTATAATCTGTTGTATACAAAATATTAGGGATTGTACTTTGAAGAATGAATGAAAAGAAATGAAAAAAAGTAAAAAAAAAAAAAGTAATATCCTTCAAGCATTTTTTTTTTCCATTTCACTTTTTTTAACATTTTTTTTTTCCATTTCTACTTCTTATATACCAAACCATGACACCAATAGTAGTCCGATTCGAGGACAAATATTCAAATCCAACGGTAAATAAACCAACTTCTACAGAGAAAAAACTAAGAAAATCAGGTAAACCGATATCTCTAGCCGAATTAAAGAGGAAAAAGCAAGAATCTATTGAACAAGAGCTTAAACATTCTAAAAACAAAGATCAAACTCTAACATCAGCCAAAGACTTGAAAGACGATTTAGAACTACAGAGATTCTTAGATGAGTCACATTTACTGAAAAATTTATCACAAATTCGTCGAAATGAAAACTACTCCTCCGGTGCTGACTTAACTTTGAAAACTTTGAATGATCCAATAATCGGTAAGGCAAGAGTACGTACGTTAGACGCCAGAATATCTTCAATATCGAAAATCAACGGTGATGAAAAGAAAATCTTCAAGCTGGAGAAGATGCCAATGAATATGAGGAAAGGTATGATCAAAAAGCAACAAGAGAGAATTGCTAAATATGAATCAAATGCTAGAGAGAATGGTATCATCTTAAGTAAGAATAAAAAGGGTACATTCAGGAAACTTGATAATGATCGTTCATTCATTGCTACTGAGAAAACAATCGGTAAAGGTGTCTCTAAGTCTAATAAGATCAGAGATAGAGGTTTGAAAATCCAATCAGTTGGTCGTTCAACTCGTAATGGTTTAGTGTTATCTAGTTCAGATATTGAAAAAATTCAAAGCAAAGGACAAAGACGGAATAGAAGATAACCAACATACTTCACTTCATCTAGTCATATCATCGTTTCAGTGTTATCTATTTCTTTAAATTATATATTTATAAACTTACTTTAATATTCATCTTCATCTCCATCTACATCTATATTTCCATTTCTAGCTTCACTTTCTCCACCAACTTCTCCTACTCCTTCATTAACAATATTCTCTTCTTCTTCTGTAATTCTAGCTTCCCGTAAATTCCTGATTCTTCTTGCTAATCCAGCCATATTCTTAGATTCAGCTATCTTTTGTGCAGCATTCAAAGCACGTAAATCTCTTACCATTTTACATAATTCAAATGCATCGTCAGAATCTCCATTTGAGCAGGCATCGTTTATTTGAATTAATAAAGTCTTATCATATTCAAGACTCAATAACTGTAATTTTTCAATCGATTCACTATCTTCAATCTCATTATTAACAATTGCATCACTCAACATTTCGGCAAGTATAATTGTACGTAGAAATTTCTCTTCTGGATTATCTTCAATTTCATTACCATTCTCATTCATCCTTAACTCGTCATCTTCGTCATCAACATTCTCAGTATTACGATTACTAATAGTTTCATAATTAAGTGGAATTCTTATATCTATATTCATCGGTGTCAATAATGGGAAAATCGGATAATTCTTACTCCCTCTAAATGGAATAAATAAGAAACTATCCCCAATCAGCCCTAATGGCCAAGCTTTTAATTCTTTACTTCTACCTGATCTTGAGATACCTTCTTGTATATCCAAAATTGGCTTCCAAACTGGCTTACTGTTTGCATCCCTCCATTTAGTTAAAACTATCAAAATATTATCATTTCTAACAATACATGGCTCTCCTTGTTCTGAAAAAAACATCGTTTTGATCGGTATTTCGTTCATGTTGAAATCGATATCATTTTCAGTAATCAATGGTATGCCAACTTCTTGTTGGATATAATCACCTTCTAAATTTTGAATATTGAAAAAATATCCACTTTCAATACTCTTTTTTATAATTGTGAAAACATATTTGTTATTATTCATTATTCCGATAACACAATCCATAATCAAAATATTCATTAAACGTCCATAGATGTTAAATTTTTTCACAAATCCCTTATTCGTACAAACAAAAATAAATTTACCATAAACACTAACGCTAGTAATAAACTCATATGGTCTTAAAGTTATTTCCCTGATCCATTGTGTTTCACCACTTCTACCATTTTGATGATTCTTATACTCAATTCTTGCTTTAAAACCTTTATTTTTTTTGAATCCACTTGTAGCAAAAACGGCTCCCTGATCATTGATTGAACAAATATCATATCCTACCAAATCATCGAAAAAGTATTTTTTATGCTTCTCTTCATCAAAGAATAAAACAGTAATCTTATATGTATTCTGTGTTTTAACAGTATAAACACATGCAATTGGAGAGATCGTCAAGTATCTTCTATCTGAGCCATCAAATGGTGTTGCTCCAATTGAAAATGGTTTAGTAAGTGCTTTACCCCATCCTGAACGAATATTTAATGAAATACCATTATTAACATTACTATTACTACTATTATTATTATTATCATATTCTCTTCTCCTGCGTTTACTGAAATCAGTTAGCTCTGTTGATTCGGACATATGATCGCCATTTCTCCTCCTATTATAACTTTCGAAATCATCACCGTTTGGATATCTATGAGAATCATTGTCATCATCGTCGATTACGAATCCATCCAAATCTTGTGAATTCGGTTTATCAAGATTAGACTCTAGTTCATTGTCTTCATCATTCGACTCAAGCACATCATCTCCTTCGTCTTCTTCAGATTCAAGATTATTTCCATCATTAATTGTAACTTCCTTTGATTGTCTTTGTTTGATTAGCTGTTTGAACGAATTATCATCAATATTCAAAAATTTACCTGTATTAGAACTAATAATCAAACTGGTATCATCAGACCAAGTTAAGTCAATACCAATAAATGGTAATGAAGCTCTTCCAATCATTTTTTTAGAGTTCAAATCCCAAATAATCAATAATTTATCCAAACTAATACTAGCAAATAGTTTACCATTTGGAGAAAATCCAACTGATGTTATATGATCCTTATGATGAAATGTTGTACCTGCATATAAGGAGAATACACAGTTTGACCAGTCAACTGCATTGAAAAAATCAATTTTGTAATTTTTGTTAGGTACAGCTAATACATCACCAACTGAATTCCAAACAGTTTTCGAAGCTGCAAATTTAAGTAATTTGTTTTTATTATTTCTTGACTTTTTGCCACCTAATCCCGAAGTTGTCTCTGTAAACATTGAATCGGCATCATTCAAGTCATCATCATCAGAAAGATCTGAAAAATCACTATCTTCATTTACAAGACCCAGTTCATGAGTTAATGCTAATCTTTTATCAACTAACAACGACCCAACATTTGCTTTCCTTTCTGGTGTATTGGTGCTTAAAGAATAGATATATAAACCTCCATCAGCAACGGTAACCGCTAATAAATCGACGGAATAACTATATGATAACCCTGTAATTTCACCATTAACATTGATCCTTTCGATGATTTTTCCAAAGTTATCAGGATCAGTATCTGATAAGTCTATAAAAACCATGTTAGATGCCAAATCTCCAATACAGATCCTTTGTCCTCCATGAGTGAAAATGGCTTGTGTGATTTTTGAACTACTTTTCCAAAGTTTATGCATTTCATAATTATCGTTTGTGGATGTACTTGCAAGATTGCCACTGGAGTTGTACATAAAATTAGTCAAATTATGTATTGCACATTCAAAACCACCAGATACTAAAACAAAACATTTATCATTATGCAATTGTAAATCTATACTTTTGATTTCATCCAATGTATCAATAATTTCAGGTTCACTTGAATTATTTTTCAGATTGAAGACCTTGACTGATTTATTGGCTGCTGTAAAGAGTGTCGTTGGAGTGGAAGCCAATACAACCGGTACTTCCTGTAAGTACGCATGTGTGATTTTATCTTCAAATTGCATTGTCTAAACTATTCATAAAGTAATATAATGAAAAGATAAATATGATGTGAATCTTTTCATAAAATATCCAAGAAACGCCAAAACACGAAATTTCAAATTTCCCTCGTAGCTTAAATCAATTTCTGTACAAGGAGTTTAACTTCTTTTTGCCGTTTTAACTGGAGTATTCACTTCAATATACAACATTTGGCTTTCATGGTTATAAAGTGAACAGTTCTGACTATTTCTCATTAGTTATGAAATTTATCCCACCAAATATAATGAAGATGTTATCGTAAACCATAATACTATGTACAGCTGTTTTTTGAATTTGAATCAATTAATTTCATATTTTTAAGATGTCATAATATTATCTAATATTTAAACTAATATAATTGTTCAATCATTAGATAATATGTATCTAATACTTGATAATACTGCATATGTGAAGATAAGAGTTTAGTAAATCATACGAGGCCCAATTGGATGTGATCAACTAAAGACGCGGCGATTTGATCGTTTCAGTTGAAATTTTTTTCCTACAACAGAAAAGTGCAAAATGAAAAAAAAAAATTATTTTCCAAATGTCTCTAATTTTTCATATTTTTAAGTAGGAAAAAACTTTTCTTGTGTCGAAATTTTAGTTTCAGGAGCATCATATTTCAAGAAAACAGTAGAAATCAATCGATATAATAGATATGGTTGATTCTTTTTTTGTGGATCCTTCGAAAAGGAAAAGAAAGAATAGAGATAATAGGAAAACTTCGACTGTAAGATCAAATCAATCGCAGGCACAGAAAAGACAGAAAGTTCACATTAATAAAAGCGATAGAAACAAGAACAATCTAGTTAGTATCAGTAATAATGATGCTAGTGATGTAGGAGAAGCTGATGATGATAATGAGGATGTTGAAAGTATTGATGAAGAAGAAGTCGATAGTGATGTTTTCGCAGATATTGGTGACGATAATGTTGAAGAAGACGATGTTGATGAAGATGATGAAGAAGAAGATTTCAAGAATGAAAGTGAGGCCGATAAAAGGCGTAGATTAGCCAAACAATATCTTGAAGATTTGAAATCTTCCTTAGGTGTTGGTGATTCAGAAAACAACTATGATTTTGATGCAAAGGATTTAGATGATGAGATTATTAAATCAAGATTGAAGAAAGATGTTGCTGAACAAAAAGGTTGGGTTTACAAATATTACTCCAAACAATTAGGAGAGATACTAAAAATGAAAAGAACTAGAGTCGCAAATAAATGCTTAACATCAGTTTCTGTTAGTTATCCATATCTATTCACTACATCAAAAGATATAGAAATAAGTAAATGGGATATAAGAGATTCAACCAAGAATCCTAAACTACTGAAAACAGTTAAAGGTGGGATGCAGTACTATGAACTCAGTAAAGAACACTCAGAAAATGGACATTTTGATGAAATTTATACAAGTGCAACGAGTCCCGATGGCAAGTATTTAGTAACCGGTGGTAAAGATGGTAGAATCATTGTCTGGTCAATCAATAGTTTGTCATGCATTAGAGTTTTAGAAACTAAAAATAAAAAGGGTGAAGTTTTAAGTTTAACGTTTCGAAGAAACTCTGATCAATTGTATGTTGCATGTGCAGATTTGAAGATTCGTACATATACCATAAATGAATTAGCACAATTAGAAACACTTTATGGACATCAAGATTTAATACTGGATATTTCAGCTTTAGGTTTAGAAAGATGTGTTACCGTTGGTGGTAGAGATCGTACTGCTATGTTATGGAAAATAGCTGATGAGACAAGGTTAACTTTTAGAGGTGGTGATTCTACTGAAAAATATAAGAACAATAAAAACAGTCACGAGAATAATGATAACGATGAAAGTAATAATGAACTGGTATTCTTTGAAGGAAGTATCGAATGTGTTTCAATGATTGATGATTCACATTTTGTAACTGGTTCCGACAATGGTAATATTTCATTATGGTCACTAAACAAAAAGAAACCTTTATTCACGAAAAGATTAAGTCATGGAATTCAACCTGAAATTTCACCTGATAATGCAAGTGCTGAAATGGATATTGAAAAGGCCAAATTACAAATTCCACAACCACAACCATTCTCTATAACAAGCATTCTAGCAATACCATATTCCGATTTATTCATAAGTGGATCATGGGATGGTAATATAAAAATTTGGAAACTTGATGAAACTTTGAGAAACTTTGAACTTTTGAAAGAAATACAAGTAAATGGGATTGTCAATAAACTTCAATGTTATGAAGAGGATGAACAACTCAGAATCTATGCTGCAGTTTCCAAAGAACATAAATTCAATAGATGCATAAAATCCTTAAGGGGATCAAGAAATGTTTTATTTACATGTATAATTAAACTAAACTAAAAGCCATGCTAACTAGCAATTTTAATAAAAAGAAAAGAAAAGGCACTTCTCCTCTCTTTTTATAACTATTTACACTTAAGTTTGTATAAGTAGACAATTAAAGTTATCATATAAATATTTTTATATAAAAGAAAAAGAAAGAAAAATTTAGAGGAGAAAAAGTACTAATCAAGCAAGCTTATTAGAAATTAAATATGCTTTGACAAGAAAAATGTAACATTGATTCATGTATATTATACACATTGAAATAAAAAATATTGATACAGATTTAATAGATAAAGAAAAATAACGTCTTAAAAAAATAACATAGCAAATTGGTTGAAGGAAAAAAAAAAAGAAATAGTATATTATAACTTGATAATATGTATTTTCTTGATTCAAAACCATTGCAAACGTATGTAATAAATTTTAAAATAGATGAGCAATAGGTTGAAAAGGAACTTTGAATAATGATATAATAATCCTGTTGATGATATATCTAATAAATCAAATTAACATTGCAACAATTAAAGAGGCAATACCGAACAATGACCCAGTAATAGGAGTCAAGGAATTACCACCTGCATGAGAATTTGATGAAATTGAAGAGACTGAATTTGTTTTAGAAATTGATACAGTTTTAAAAGTTGAAGTTTCGGAAGCGATGGCTACTAAGCCACCAGCTTTAGATAAAGTTGAAGTTGTTGTAATATGAGTCTTGTCATATAATGATCTTGAAGAAATTGATGCAGCAATAGCAGAACGAACTGATTGTTGTGACATACGAACTCTATAAGCTTCGAGGGAAGAAGAAGAAGCTCTTGCCAAAGAAACTGAAATTTGAGAAGCTCTTGCCATTGAAGCATTATAAGCTGATAATGATGATTGATAAGCAACTGAGGAAGCAGAAATACGACTTTGATAAGCTTCATATGAAGAAACTGAAGCAGCAGACATACGACTTTGATAAGCATTGTAAGAAGCAACTGAAGCAGCAGAGACAGAAGAAACAGATGCTAGAGATTCTACTGAAACTCTAGATTGAACAGATAAAACAGATTGTTGAGACGCAACAGATGCAGCAGAAACTGCAGAAGCTACTGATTGAACAGAAGCAACAGAAGCTAATGATTGTTGATAAAGTGAGACAGAAGCTGCAGAAGCTGCTGAGATAGCAGAAAGTTGAGAAGCAACAGAAGCAACAGAAGCTGCTGAAGCTGCTGATTGAACAGAAGCAACAGAGGCTAATGATTGTACTGAAGCAACTGAAGCTGCAGAAGCTGCAGAAGCTGCAGCAGCAGCATCAGCAGCTGCTTTTCTTTGAGCTGATTGTTCAGGAGTCAGTAAAGTTTGAGTGATAGTGACAGTAATTTGAGAAGTTGTTGTTTCTTCTGCAATAACAAAGGAAGACAATAAAGTTGTCAATAAAATATTTTTGAATAACATTTTTGATTTGAATTTGAATTTGAGTTTAAATTTGAGTTTGAATTTGACTTATAATTGAGATAAAAGATAACTACTAAAATAGCTAAGTAACGAGTGAATATTTTTAAGAATAATAGAATTGAATCAATAAATTTTAATGTTTTAAAGGAATGACTAAGGTGAGTTTATTGATTAAAGCTAGTGAATTGTTAAAAATAGATCTTATAAGTAAATATAGAATTAGATTAAAAGTCGATAGTTTTTTTTTTGTTTTTGATGAAAAGAGCAACTTCTAGGATAGTATCTCAGATAAAGGTTGATTTGATACAGATAGAACGAAATCTAAGATAAAAGGAATAAAACCAAGATCAGATCAACGGAAGTGTAATGAAGTGAAAAAAGAAAGAAAGAAAGAAAGAAAGAAAGAACAGATAATAACAGATCATCAACAGGAAATAAAAACAGAATCTCCACAACAACAACAACAACAACCACAAGAACAATAACAACGATAATATATCCTTAGGTATTATCAGATTATTATTAGAAGATGAAAGAAAAAAAAAAGTTGAAGAAAAAAGCAAAGAAAACAGGTCTATTTGTTTACAAAACCGCCCAAATAGGAAATACGGACATTCGGGGACCGCGTTTTCGAGTTGCTCTCAATGTTCCAAATCCGACGCTCTTATTGGTGGATTACTAGAAAACATTAGATTTTCAATTTTTTCTTCAAATGGACCCTACTAAAGACGGACGCTGAGTATGAGGGATACCACTGTATCCTTTAACTATATTAAATCTATAAAAATACAATACTAATAGGGTGGAAATTGTGATGATAAATATTTAGATCGACGGTAATCGATAATCGTCTGGTCGACGTCTTCCATATATCTAGAGAGACGTCGGAAAAGGAAAAAAAATTAAACCCGGAAAATAATAGCCATAATAAAATAGTGTCAAACGCACTAGTGCCAGATACACTAATTTCATTAGTGCGAAAAAAAAACGAGGAAAAAGAAAAGAAATTTCGGAAAAAAGTGGGAAGTGTTGCAAATACGGGAAATACGGGAAATAAGAGAGGTAATTTACCACTAAACTGCCACTAAACTGCCACTAAACTGCCTCTAAAGTGCCTCTAAACTATCTGTAAATTTCTTTTTTTTTCCATTTTGGCAGTTCATATGTTCCTCCATTTCTCCATTTTTTTTATAGTTTCCATAGTTCTCATAGTTTTCGTAGTTTTTCGTTAACCGTTGGATTTTTTTTGCTCTATTCTCTACCCATTCAAGTTTCCTGTTACTTTTTTTTCTTTGTTTTATTCTTTGTTCTCTGTTTATTCCTGTTTTTTTTAACCCTTCATTTGTTCTCTTAACGTCAACATTTCTGCTTATCATTCTTAATTTTTCCTTCCTCCTATTACTCACTATTCATTGCTAATATCTATTGTACTTTGTTATTGTTATATCTCTTTATCTCTTGATTCATTTCTTTGATTAATTCTTCCCCCCTTCTATATTAATCAAATTGCTAATTTTTTTTTCTCTTTTAAAGGTAAGATTATACATTTCACTATGATGATGAATGAACAAGATTCAAAGCCCTCTTTACCTCCTTTGTCTAAAATTATTTCACCTATCCAATCTCCATTATCAATGAATCTACAAAATCAAAATCAAAATCAAAACCAAAATCAAAACCAAAGCCACGAACATCAAAATATTGATCAAAACCAAAATGCTCCGAACTTAGAGCAACCTTCAAATCAAGATCAAAATCAAAAACAACCACCTTTATATTATCCAGCAGCTAATAATCCAACGATTTCTGATTCAACAATATTAAAATCGGTTAATGATTATTCTACTGATAAATCAAATGTTATGATTCAACGTAACTTATCTTCACAATCTCAGTCGTATATATATCCATCACTTAACCAATTAAAACCAAATAATGACCAACCACAATTAAATCAAAATTTAGTTCAAAATTCAAATTCTCCTTCTCAATTTTCTTTGCATTCAAATACTCCTTTTCAAGCTGAAACTCTAGATTCAAATGATTATATGAAACATAGACAATCTCCAATAATACCAAATTATTATCAAAATTATCAATCTTCAAAAATGTTGCCAAATCAATACGATATCCAACAACAGATGCTTACAGGTGTGCGTTATTCCGTTATGCCTCAAAATCGTATTTTTCAACAACCTCAACAGTATCCACAACAACAACCCCAACCTCAATCACAACAACAACAACAACAGCAACAACAGCAACAACAACATCTTCAACAACAACAACAACATCACCAACTTTTCATGCAACAACAGCAACATCTTCAAGAGCAAAATAATCAAAATCTAGAACATCAACATTTGCAACAAAAAGTTTTCCAACATCAAAAGCAACAAGAACAACAACAGGAACAACGACAACAGTCCCAACAATCTCAACAATCTCAATCACCTCAATTACAATCATTACAATCATTACATCAGCAATATAACTATCTAGCCACACAACAAAATGATAACAAACTACAATATGATGCTCAAGTAATTCCTACAGAATGTATATGTAAACAAAATGAGGCTTCCAGAATCCCTAGACCAAGAAATGCATTTATTTTATTCAGACAAAAACATCATCAATCATTAATTGAGGAAGGAAATCAAATCAAAACTAATCCTGAAGTGTCAAAAGAACTTGGTCGTAGATGGAGAGCTTTGAGTCCAAGTGAAAAAGAATATTGGAATAATTTAGCAGAAGAGGAAAAACGTTTCCATGCTGAAAAATATCCTGGTTATAAATATACACCAAAAAGAAATAATAAAAAGAAATGTGACTATTGTGTTTATAAGCAACAATTGAAGATTAAGATGGCTGAAAAAACTGCCCAACGTAGAGCTCAAAAAGAACAAAAACGTTTAGAAAAACATTATCAACAACAATTGATGCAAATGAAACAACTCGAACAAAGACAGCAGTTACAATTACAACATCAACAAAGACAACATTTGCAACAACAACAGCAACATCATCAACATGATCAAGATCAACACAATCAAGAAGAACAAAAGAACCAAGTTCCACAATCTGCTATTGAAT
Organism: Pichia heedii; assembly: GCA_030579495.1. Classification (NCBI taxonomy): domain Eukaryota; kingdom Fungi; phylum Ascomycota; class Pichiomycetes; order Pichiales; family Pichiaceae; genus Pichia; species Pichia heedii. The sequence continues at coordinate 155,368 of JAKTRA010000019.1, read as the reverse complement.
ATCCAGCACAATTTGCAAATCCTACAATTCAAAATCATATATTTTCTGATATGAACTTAACAAATTATCAGAAATATACACAACAAATGCAACAATTGAGAACTCCAATAGCTAATGCGGTAACTCCGATATTAAACACCAATATAAATAGTTCTAATCCATATTATAATTTTAATGCTGCTTCACACTTCAATAATGAAAATATCAGTAATAACTCCATTGCAAATTCTATAAATGAAATTTCACAGAATGGAACACCTATTCAATCTCATGACTCTCCTGTCATAAATAATCCACCAACTATGCACCAACAATATACACAACCTCAACAAATGTATCAAAATGCTAACTTTAGTCCAAACTCTTATCGAATTCCTCAACAGAATCACTCATTAACAAATAACTCTGGATCAACTGTAACTACTGCTGTATCTTCAATTTTCACAAATCATCTGAATACCAGTAGACCAATGACTCCATTTGATTTTCAATCGTATAGTTATGATCAAAAATTGGATGATCAAAGATCCAATAATGATCAAGCTTTAAACTATAATAACAGTAAAAATCTCAACAATAATGAGAATCAAATTAATGATAATAAAGCTCAATATATAAGTAGTAACCAAAATGTGGACAGTGAACAATGTGATGAAAAATATGACTCAAATCAACAAAACGATGATAATGCATCTGAAAACTGTAGTCTTAACGAAAAGCAAGATCTAAACTTGAGTTCGTTATCAAAAACTACCTTACCATCAATCAATGACTTATCATTACCACCAATCAATGTAAAAAATGAATCTAAATAGACTTGTTTCTCCAACGAGAGTATATTTCTCTTCTTTACTTTCTTCATATGTTCATCCCCTTTTCCAAATGAACAGAGGAAACATCTTGTATACTTACTTTCCATAAATAATGTAAAATAATATAATATTAACTATAATATCAATCACTAGAAAATTGACTGGAGTATATACACGGCTGAAAGAAAAGAAAGAAAAAAAGGACAGTTCTATTCATCAGCTGTTTTGAAATCTGTTATAAGTTATGTCTCTAAACAAGTATATACGGTATATGTTCCAAATATTTCCTTCACAATCAACTTGACACTATAGCTCAAAATTTGTCTATAGATTAATTACAGTCAAAAACTGATGTTTCCCGACTACAATCATTTCATTGTTGTTAGTCAATTCATCAGTAGTTATTGTCAAGTCGTTAATATCTTCGTCTATCCCGACAAATATTTTATTCAACTTACCATTTCCAACATCCAATTCCATCAAATAATTGTTCACGCAAACTACAACAGCATTATCGCTATGCAAAGCTAGTGACTTGAAGTTAATTAACTCATTTTGCATAATACTAATATGCCAGTTTTCAGTTACTGCATGTGTATGCAAATCGTATCTAAAATTAACTAAATCACCGTTCGATAATCCTACTATTATATTATCTAGATCTTTAGCAACAATTTTTTCAATACTTGTACCTTCAGAGTTCGTAGAGAATTCACCATAACTTAATCTATTTGAAAGATTCCAAACTGAAACTATACCGCTTGAGTGACCACAAAATAGGATTTTGTTATCACACTCATAATATTTATCCTTATTAATACTCACAACATTTGATTTATTCGAAGTTTCCATTTCTAAAATCGCCAAACAGTTACATGCATCATTTAATTTCTTGACTCTCTGTCCAACCCAGACATGTTCACCACTACCAATTTCCCATATAACTATTTTACCATCTCTTGCACAGCTAACTATATTTCTCCCTCTTCCAACCATAACAACATCCATAACTCTTGCCTTATGTACATTTTTCAAAACACGTAGTGGTTCACCGAATGGAGATTCATTTCCTTCACCTAATGACCATATCTTGATTTGCATATCTAGTGCAAAGCTACAAAAAACAGTGTTGCTGGCAAATGTACGTAATTTTAGTATATCTCCATAATGTGAATCCTCCTTAATTTTATAGTCATTTATTGAACTTTTAATTGGATATGTTAATTGAATTAGACAGCCATTACTATTACCAATCACAATAGTGTTTTCAGCTTTTGTTACACTGGTGAAATTTGAATCTATAGCTTGTAGTTTGTTGAATATTGGATATAGTTTTGGGAAATATAGCTCAAAAGTATCTTTTCCGTCATTGTATTCAAAAACATTAGATCCCTTAGTGGGTTTCAAAGTTAGCTTTATGTTGTTGGCCTCGTTGTACATTGAGTTTTGTGACATTGACAACTCATATGAATCATTGTTCTTCCTTAACCAAACTTTCTCATTCCAAACTGAACCTTTGTTATGTTGGAAATCATACAGCACTTGCAATGCATCTGGCTGTATCTCTATATGTGGAAGTGTGTACATTTACGTTCTACATATAAAGTAGAAATGCATTAAAGTGACTGTGTATTGAAAACATGAATGTGAAATTTTCGTAACTTCTAAAATTTCTATTTTTTAAATCCTATACTTCTTTCTTAACTTAATCACATATTTAATTGATCTAAACATCAAACGGTCATTATGACACAGAATATAGATAAACCAAGCGGAATACCAATTGAATTAGGGTCGTCATTGGAAGAAGAAGTTTTCTCACAGTTCTTTGACCAGGATTTCGATCCTGTAGAATATATCAATGCACTTATTTCGACGTCACTGAACTTATCTGATTCGAGTAATAACAATAATAACATATCTATGCGAAGGAATGAACTCAACTCAGATGTTTCATTGAAACTTTTCTCACAACGTTGTCACAACTTGAGTGTCCATTTCAATGGATATACCAATGAATTATGCCAAAGATTTGATCATACCTATGAAAAACTATACAATTCTTCAAATCAAATCATATCCTACAATAAATCTATAAATACAAACAGCAATATTCATAGTAAGAAAGAGAAAATTGAAATAAGTAATAGTAATGATGAAATTCAAAGTAGACTTCAATATCACTTAGCAACACTAAATTCATCAATGTATTCATTATTAGAAGATTTGAAAGTTACAAAGTCAAAGTTAAACAGTATAAATTTATCAGATATTGATGATCCAAATATTGAAGAGTTGCAAAATCTACTGAAATCACAATCAGAGATTAATGAAGCATTGAAGTCCTATGATCTACTAAAATCTATTGTTGAGAGTAGTATAGATAATGAAGGTGAAGGTGATTCCAGAAGTTCGACGTTGAAATTAAATGAACAATTTGAAGATAACAATGAAGATAAAAACAAAAATATGATTAAACTTGAAGATTTTAAAAATTCAATTGTGATTTTACGCAATTTGATAAATGAACAGATAGATAATGAAATTCAACTCCTCAAAAATTCTAAAGATGAAAATATCAAAATAAATGATAAATTATTGAAAATCATTGATAATATGATTAACCTACAACCGATTTTCAAATCATTGATTCACTTTCAGACAGTTTACTCCTCATTTGTTGATTTTCTGAAAGTACAACGGGCCAAATATATTGATCTATTCCAAGATCATTGAACAATGTATAAAGTGAAATTAAATGAATTATGTATGAATTTATATAATGATTATCATTACTTAGTATAAAAGCCCTTTTTAGTCTACTTAAGTAAAATTGCTGTTAAAATTTTCCCTCCCAAAAAAAAAAATTAAGAAACAAAAGAGAATTCTAGTTGGCATGTAGATATTCTTGTGAATCTAAATGAGTCCTAGAAAAATGTCTTATATTACCGATGTTTTCAGATGATGTAATATCTGATTTAATATTAAGTTTATTAAGTTTATGATTTTCAGCATACGGAGAAGAATCCAATACAGGACTTGGAGTTTTACTGCCATCTGAGTTGATAACATCTTCACTATTCACTATTTCTGGTAGCTGAAGATGTGGTTGTTTTGCAGGAGATGATGAGAATAAACCACATCCAAATATAATCCACTCAAACCATTTAATCAATTTCAGGATCAAATCCAAAGGTAGGACTCTTGCGATTGTTTCATCAGGAATTATTCGTAATAGTATTCCTAGTGGTATCATTGAATAACCGCATATTAAAGTTGTTGTCCACATAATCATTGTTTGTGGTACGATTGAGAATGCCACACCACCATAAAGCATAATTAAAATTTGTAAAATTGATATAAGAGCTGTAATTCCAATAAACCAATAATTTCTTGATAAATGTGTGAAAAATCCAATATTTGCTGATGATAATCTATCAAATAAACATGACTCAGAATTTAGATTCTTAGGTTCATTCAAAATTCTTGAAACGAAAAGAGTAAATATTTGCATCCAGACAAATGTATTGAAAGTCATTGCTTGTAATGTCATCTTCTCCATATCCTTTAATTCATCACCGCTTTTACCATAGAAGAAATATCCTCCATAGAAATTCAATGTTAATGTTATTGTTAATTGAAAAAGTGCCATTCCGATAATCATTTTCCACATATTGAACGATATCATTTCATTGTTACGTCCTTCGGGTTTGGAATCTAATATATCATCATCAGGTTTATCTGTTGCTAATGCCAAAGCTGCCAATGTATCCATGATTAGATTAACCCATAATAATTGAACTGCAGTCAAAACACTGGAATCCTCTTTACTACTTATTGCAGTAATGAAAGTCAAGAAAACAGCTGTGAAATTAACAGTTAGTTGGAACTGAACAAATTTCCTAATGGATGCTGCAACCGTTCTACCCCATTTAATTGCATTGACAATTGATGAGAAATCATCTGACATTAACACAATGTCACTTGCCTCTCTAGCAACTTCAGTACCAGAAATCCCCATTGAAAATCCAACATCAGCTAATTTTAACGCTGGTGCATCATTTGTACCATCACCTGTAACTGCAACAACTTCACCAGATTTTTTCAAAATTGAGACTAAGATTCTTTTATCTTCGGGACTTGATCTTGCTAAAACGTGTAATTTTGGGATAATATTCAACTTTTCATCATATGATAATTCTCTAAATTGTGGACCTTCCATATAATAGTGTGGATCATTGAAAGTTTCATCATTTAGGATACCACAACTTTTAGAAATTGCTCTAGCTGTCAAGATATTATCACCTGTAACCATTCTAACATCGACACCAGCTCTATGACAATCAGATATTGCCTTTTTCACACCATCACGTAATGGATCTTGGATACCTACTAACATATCGAAAACTAATGGATATTTAATTAAGTCGTGAGCTGTTAAACTTTCCCAGTCAATATTGAAAACTTCATCATCTCTGAAAGTATAATGAGCTAATGAAACAGCACGTAAAGCTTGACCTGCAATTTTTTCTCTTATTTGTGATATTTCATGTTTGATTGAATCTGACATTGGAATTATATCACCATTTAGCTCACATATATAGTAACAATAATCTAAGACGAGTTCAGCTGCACCTTTTATGAAAAAGATATATTTATCTGATTCAGAATCAAAATAAACAATACCAGACCATTTGAGTGAAGATTCGAAAGGTATTATTTTCACGACACTCTTTTGGTTTGATTGTCTATAACTATGCAAGTTTGTAACTGTATCATGAATTTGAGGGAAGTTATACTTGACAAACGTTAATAGAGCACATTCGGTCTTGGAACCAACAAATTCATCTTTACTATTATTACTAGATTCATCAGAACTTTCATTTGAGTCAGATGAAACAGGTAATAAATGCTGATAAGGGTTTTTCCTAAATTTGAACCAATTCCAAATACTGAATTTATTGGTGTCACCATTATCAATCAGTGGATTAACATTATCAGCTATGGTATCATAAGTATTTTCGAAAGCAGTTGAATTCAATAGTATATTTTGAATCAAGTAATTTTTTAAAGTATCAGAACACAGATGTAAAACAGAATTTGAGTTAGGTATTTCATTATGATCATTATCCTTTGAATCATCAAACAGATAATCTTCACCTAATAAACCTTTAACAACGGTCATTTTATTTATAGTCAAAGTACCTGTTTTATCTGAACAGATTGTTGTTGCACCTCCCATTGTTTCACAACTTTTTAAGACTCTCACTAAATTACCATCTTCTGTCATTCTAGTTGTTGCGAAGGCTAGAGCCAATGTAACAGCCAATGGTAAACCTTCGGGTATTGCCACAACAACAATCGTAATTGAAGTAATAATGATATTTATGAATTTCGATAGTTTTTGAGCTGTTGTTAGATCAATTTCGTCTGTATTAATTTGAACAATAAATTTAACAGTTAAAATTATAAATAAAACAATTGCATCTAAAAACCCATATTTGGAAATACCACTTGCCAAAATATCCAAACGATTTTGTAATGGTGTTACATCAGATTCATTATCATCACTATTTAAAGATTTCATTATTTTACCATTAATTGAATTTTCACCAACACAAACGACTAAAGCTTTACCTTGACCTGATAATAATTGTGAACCGGATATTAGGAAAGGATCTAAAACACCATCATCGCCAATATCAAATTGCAGTGAAGAAGATGAAGAATTGATTAAAGTATTGGAATTTAAAGTTTGATTATAATAAGAGTTTTCTATTTCTGGTGGATTTACTGTTTCAATTTCATCGTGATAATATTGGATAGCATCGAAAATAGTTGATTTTTCAATTGTTTTAGATTCACCAGTAACGGAAGACTCATCACATGAACATTTACCAGTAACTAAGATACAATCAGCAGGTATGACATCACCAGTTTCAACATATAATAAATCACCAACTAGTAAATCGAAAACAGAGATATACATTTTCTTATTTGAACGATAAACGATGATTTTCCTATCTTCCTTTTTATTATTTAATTTTGAAAATTGTTTTTCCTTATTATAATCATTAATTGCACCAACAATGACAACAATTACAACTGCTAATAAGATAGCACAACCATCTACCCATTCAATTTTAGGTAGAGGATTACCGTCATCATCATATACTGGAGGTTGATAGAAAGTTTGATAAAGACCTAATATAAGTGAAACTACAGCTGAAATTGATAAAATAATTAAAACTTGATCATGTAATGCTTCCCAACAGAGTTGAATAAAAGATTTGACATTTTTCGGAGGTAATTTATTTCTACCATATATTTTAATTCTTAAACTTGAATTATTATTATCTACTGGTAAACCAGTATTTATATCAGTATGTAAATCATTAACCAATCCATTGATACCACCATTTAAGACTAAATTTCTTATTGATTTAGGATCGAAAAAGGATTGTAAGTTCTTAATTGGAATTTTAAACCAATTTCCATGAGCTTCTAAATCTTCAATCGTTTTAGCTCTTGCGATTCTCATACTATCATAAATGCCAATTGGTGATATAGATAAATTTCAACAATTGAGTTTGAACTTTAAGGTTATGAAATATTATAATAATAAATCTGCAATATTTGATTAACTACCTAGTGATAATAGTTATAACTAATTGTTTAATGATTAGCCGTTGATAATTAGTTGTTTGATAAAAAAAGCAGATAATGATTGACGAATGATAATGTTGTAAATAATAAAGAATGGTTTAAATGAAACAATGAATATTGATAAGAAATGGCTTTGTAGATTAAATATATAGATAGTCACAAGCTTCATCATATCGCACAGAAGAGGTATAGAAAAAGAAAAATGAATGAAATAAATGGGGGCTTAGAAAAAAATATATTGCTAGAAAAAAATAAAAAAAAATAAAAAAAAAATAAAAACCGGAATTACGTAATGATACAATTGTGGCTGGTTGCGGCTAGTGGCTGGTGAGTGTATATATAACAATCGACGCGTCGTTCTGTGGGTAGACACGTGAAAGTAACAAATGACGCGTAAAGTGAAATTTTCCACAATGATTTATTTCGCCATCTGTTTGTTTCAAAGTGTGTATGTATTTGGTGTTTATACAAAGTATTCTCTTACTATAATCTTTATTTCTTTCTCTATAATTCCAATAATAGCATCGAGTTCATTATGGATAAAGTAGTCCCAGGTAGCTTGTTGAACATTTTCCTCAAAAATGATACTACTAGTCCACTCTATGTTCAAGTACATCAATCTAAAATTTTCACAGAAGGTCAGGCAAAAATTAGAATGATGTTAAATGATGGCAAATGGGCTATGAATGCTATCTTTAAACCAAATGAACTACAGCAAACTCTAGACAATTTCCAAAAATTCTCTTATTTGCATATTACCAATTTCAGTATATCATTTGTTAATGGTAAATATTTTCTAGTCCTTAATCAATGTTCAATCGTTGAACATGGTGAGAAAAAATCAGAATCTTATCAGTATCTAGATCAATATTTATCAGCTCATCCAAATGAAAATCTTTATCAGAAAACAATAGATGCTTTGGTAGGCAATGATTCAAATTCAACAACTTTTAGTAATCCAAACACTAGTTCCAATAATAACATTAATAACGATAAAATTAATAATACAAGCAATACTGATAATACCGATAAGAACATCAATTCTGTCAAAGCAAATGATTCAAAATCTATATCTACATCTTCTGCTTCACCTATAACTTCCAATCAATCTTCTTTAAAAAATAATAAATCTTTGATTACTTTAGATCAACTCAGTCCTTATCAATCAGAATGGACTATTAAGGTAAGAGTTAGTTACAAAAGCGATATGAAAACTTGGAAAAATCAAAAAGGTGAAGGTAAATTATTTTCAGTTCATTTCATGGATGAAACTGGTGAGATTAAGGCAACAGCTTTTAATGAAACTGCAGATATGTTTTATGATTTATTACAAGAAAATGGTGCTTATTATGTATCTCGTGCTTCTATCAGAGCTTCTAATAAAAATTTCAATTCTTTGAAAAATGAACATGAAATTATATTGGAAAAAAGTACTATTATACAAAGTATTGATAATGATTCAGATGTTCCAAAAGTTCAATTTAATTTTGTCAAATTAGATCAAATTGATAATGTTGAAAATAATCAAGTTATTGATGTTTTAGGTATTATCAAAAATGTTGAAGAAAAACGCGAAATTGTCTCCAAATCAACTGGTAAACCTTATGATCGTAGAGATATAACAATTGTTGATCAATCTCAAATGGCAGTTAATGTTGGTTTATGGAATAAACTTGCAAGAGACTTCAGTTTAGATCCAGGAACTCCAATTGCAATTAAAGGTTGTAAAGTAACTGAATTCAATGGTAAACAATTATCTTTAATTCCATCAGCTGTCGTTTTACCTAATCCAAATATACCTGAAGCTTATAAATTGAAAGGTTGGTATGATAATGAAGGATCAACTGAATCTTACAAAAATTTACGTAATCCATCAACCAACTCAAATTTCAGCTCCAAAGAGGCATTATTACAAAGAATCTCTGTTAAAACAGCACATGAATCAAAATTCGGCTTTAACGAAAAGCCAGATTATTTCTCAATAAAAGCATCAGTATCATTTATAAAACCAGATAGTTTCTGTTATCCAGCATGTTCAACTGAAGGCTGTTCTAAAAAAGTTATCGAACAAAATGATTCAACTTGGCGTTGTGAACGTTGTGAAATTAATCATCCAGCACCTCTATATAGATACATCTTATCAGCAAGTGTTGTTGATGAAACGGGACAAATGTGGTTAAATTTATTTAATGAACAAGGTGAAGCGTTATTAGGATGTGATGCTAAAACATTGATGGATATCAAAGATTCAGGTGATGAAAATGCTTTAAGAAATTATTTAACTGAAAAGGTACTATACAAAGAATTCAATTTCAGAATTCGTGCTCGTATGGACTCCTATCAAGGTGTTGATAAAGCTCGTTTCCAAGTTATGGCATTAGCTGAAATAGATCCTTCTGCAGAATGTGATGCATTGGTTGAAATGGTAGATAAATTGATAATATAAGACCTTTATATGAATTGTTCTTTTTTTTTCTCTCTCTCTCCTTAAATGTATAGTAACTACAGTAATAAATATCTGTTTATTTGTTTTCAGAGAAACAATTAAAGTTAAATACCGTAATCAACCATCCCAGTAATGGATAGCCAAAATGATTTGATAACTTTGATACTTGCTCTTTGTCCCCTTGTTAGTATCAACTGTTTAACAAATTTTTCAATCAGTTTCTGATCTAAAATAGGTTTTCGTTGCTGATCTCGTTCTTGATTGATCTTTGCAAATGATGATAAAATCCAATCTCCTAGATTTTTACCGTATTTTGAACTCAATGCACGTAAAATATCACTGTAAAATTCAACATTCGATCTTGGAGTGTTTAGAAATCCGTTAATTGTTGAATACGATAGATTATAGCCTATATTCTCATTGATTAGTATATTTTGAATGAACTGAACATCTTCGAGTTTACCCTTTCTCAAATATATCATATTTGTCCAAAATTTAGTAACTGCTATAATAACAAACTTTTCATGGCAATTCACATCTAGTTGAGTTATGGTAAATGATATGATTTTCATAATGTACTCTCTGTTCTGTATCAAATAGCTAGGGTAGTAAGAAATAATATCTGCGAATAGTGTGATCTCAGCTTGTAAAATATCGTTTTCCTTTACAATATTATCAAGTTGCAAGAAGAATAGATTATTGATGACATTATTGATATCTAAATCACATTGTTTCAAATCCAATCCTGAATTTTTAGCAATTGTTGCAGTTGATAAACTACTTTTTATAAGAATCCCATATAGCTCTATAATTTTGATAATAGGTGGATTTATACTTTTGGGAACCATATCAGTTTGAAAATAGTGACAACATTTCAATATATAACAAATTATCACATCAGAATCAATAACAAATGGACCACATAAAGGCTCGGATAATCCTGATTTGAAAAATAGATACAACTCATCAACAATATCTGAGTTTAAAGTTTTGTTGATTCTCAAATCAGTAATATGTTCATTTGGGAAGGAGAATAAGTCAATCAATTTCATACACTTAACATGAACTTTATATTTACTAGAGTCGATATATCGCCAATAGTTGAATGTTTCCTTCATTTCGATTTGATTTTCTGTATAATAGTCTTCCCAGTCTTCTGGAAGCTGTAAACCTTTTGCCATTCCGACCAAACATGAAACAACTGATAATAAAAATTTATCAATTGACTCAAGGACATCCTCATTATTCACATTCAAATTGATTGAGTTATACGACGATAATGCTTCGGTATATACCAATTCTAAGAAATTTGAGATTTTTTCGGCTTGTAAATCAGTATTTTTAACTGTTTGTAGAATACTTGCATAACTTCTTATAATTCTTGATCTGACATTTATTTCAACATCGTACCTTCTTGTTATCATTGTATGTGCAGCAACTTCAAAATCGTTCAATAATTCTGTTAATCCACTTCTACATGTATCTACCACTAGTAATATAGCTTTAGAACTTAATTCTTGATAATTTTTTTCATCTAATTGGTGGAATAAAAATATTAGAACACTGTTGATATACTTAATACCTGAATCGGTTTTGTAAAACCAACTAATTTCTGATAGGAACTTAATTGTAGTTCTAATGAGGTATTGATATATCATTCCGAAAATTTTACTAGTTTTATTATTATTACTTCCTATTGCTGATATTTTCTGTAGAAAGTTACAATTGAATATATTGGTTAAATTCTTTATAATATTATCAGAGACATTACTTTCATGGATTATTGCTGATATGGATGTCAAACAGAATAAAGTACTTTCGATATCATTCATAATTGTGATATCTATATTAGAAACATCACTCTCTAATGAAGTAATCAATACTGATGAAAGAGTATTAAAAATCTCACCATTGGTAATTGTAAATAGAGATTCGAATAATTCACTGATATCACGTCTATAATTCGCAAATTCATCATCTATAGCAGTATCACCTTCACTCAAAATGATATGAGATTTATTCCAATAAATATTTGATAATTTTAAGAAATAGTTCCCAGTTTTTGATTTCAAAAGATCTATAGCTGATTGATCATTTTTCAGTCTCATATGAATACTTTCTGTATCATTTATAAAATCTTCAACAAATAGGATCCAAAAATCCAACATATTAACTGAAAATTGTTCCTCTATTGTTGGATCACCTGGTTGGTTAGTTAAATATAGTAAATAATCGAATTTATAGTCATAAGAAGGATCAATTATTTTATGTGTAAGCTGTAGCATATTAGCATCTAGGAATATTGTAATGAATCTTGCCAATTTATCCTTTTCATCGAGATCTGATACATTGATATAATGTGTACTCCAATCACTGAAAATCAAATTTTCTATACGATCTTTATTTTCCTTATTCAACAAAGAAGGATTTGTATCAAAGATATCAGTTATTAAAGACAAAGCATTTGAATCATTTTGTGTTGAAAGTAAGTTAATAATTATTACGAAATAATTATTGAAATCTACTTTTATTGAGAAATCAAAATCTGCCCTACTTATGAAAGTAATCCATGATTCTATACATTCAAACCATAGAGATTTAATTTTTTCATCATTAGAATTCAACCAATTTATTGATTGATTCAATATATTCATTGTCGTATTTTGTAATAAAGTATTCATAACTTCTGTATATTGTTCAATTTTCAAATTTTCAGCAGAATTCAATTCATCAGCTACAATTTTGCATGATAAGAGACCTAAAATCATTTTTTCTTCAACATTAACATCTATCTTATTCAATAAAGAGTCAATTGGAGAATATAACGTTTTCACATAAATCTTCCCCAAATTAGACAATAATTTCTGTATCACCATTAATTCCAAACCTCTGAAACATGCATCAATGATTTCATTTGATATCACATCTGCCATTTCAGGAGTTACATTATGATTACTGATATACACTGTATACGTCAAGGCTCCGAAAAACTGTACATTTTGATCGTTATATTGTAATAATTGATGAGCCAATTGATCAGAATCCTGTTGTTTTTGGAAATTCTGTAATTCTTTCTGTGTTTTCAATATAACATCACTATTTTGATTTGGAAGATACAAGATATGGATAAGATTAATGACATGGTCTAATGCCGAAGACATTCTACCACTTCAATTACGAAAGGCTGAAGTGAAAGGTAATAAAAATGGAAATAAGAAATGATCATCAATAATCAATATGATAACAATAGAAAGGTTTGTGACCCATTTATGTCATGAAGAAAAAAAAATTTCACAAACGACGCCTCTCTCAATTGAAAAAAATAAAAAAAAATAAAAAAAAAAATGCTTTTTATATAAATCTCAAGAGAGGCAAGTTTTCCAACAACATGGATGAATAATAGAATCATTTTCATTTGCCCTTGATTGTTTTCTTTTTCTTTCAACTAAAGTACACAAGCTTGGCTTAGTAAAAGTATAGAAGATACTTTCTGTATAAACCTCATCCTACTCCACCACTAAATTCAACTACATCTGATACTTAGCTAACATCTTTCGATATTGATACAGAAATAAATAAAAAGAATAAAAATAAAAATAAAAATAAAATGTCGGTTAGACAGAACAATCCTGTTAATATGGCAAAACCATCAATGTTTTCATTAATATCTCAAAATGGAATAGTTGGAGCTACAACTATTACTCAAGCATCTCAAGGTCATCGTGTCCCATCTCTGAATACACATTATGGTGCAAGATGTAATAATTGTACATGTTCTCCAGGTTTATTATCAAGAAATAGAAGATCTTCATTATATTTAAGAAGGATGATGTCTAGTAGTTCTGCAACAAATAGAGCTAGTAGACATTCTAGTCCTTCAAATTTTGGTCCTGGTAGTCATCCATCTTCACCAAGAAGAAATATAACATCACGTGAATCATTAACCCAACATGGTGATGATTGTAATGATATTTCAAATTTAAATACTAGTGCAAGATTGGAAAAGCTAAGAAATTTAATGAAAATTTCAAATTTAGGAATTTATATTGTACCATCAGAAGATGCACATCAATCTGAATATACATCACTTGTCGATCAACGTAGACAGTTTATTTCAGGTTTTACAGGTTCTGCTGGTGTTGCAATTATTACAAGAGAATTAACTAGTATGAATGAAAAACCTGAAGGTTTGGCGTTTTTAGCTACTGATGGTAGATATTTCACACAAGCATCTAATGAATTAGATTTCAATTGGAATTTATTAAAATTAGGTACAGAAGATACTCCTTCATGGGAACAATGTGCAATTGATCATGCGGCTTTATTATCATTAGATTCTGGTAATATAGTTAATATTGGTATTGATCCTAAATTAATCACTTACAAACAAGTTAAAATTTTGGAAAAATTAATTGAAGATAAAGTAAAGGAAAATAAAAATTATAAAATCAAATTAATTCCACAACGAGATAATTTAATTGATAAAATTTGGAATGATTTTGAAGAAGTTCCAATAAGACAATTCAATCCAGTATTTAAATTGGATGATAAATATACTGGTGAAACTACAATTAGTAAACTTAAAAGATTAAATGATGAATATTTGGAAAAATATAACTCTTCAACATTAATATTAAATGCATTAGATGAAATAGCATGGTTATTGAATTTAAGAGGTACAGATATTGAATATAATCCATTATTTTACAGTTATTTAATAATTGAAGATATCAACCATTTGAAATTATATACAAATGATCATGATCGTTTTAACAATGATGAATTGAAAAGTTATTTAAAGGAAATCAATTGTGAACTAAAGTTATATGATGATATTTGGTTTGATATTAGGAAAATAGCATCAAAATTAAATGGTGAAGGTAAAAAAATCTTATTAACTGATGAATCTACATGGAAAATGGTTAATTGTATAATTGCTAAAAATTTTATTGAGATTGAATCCCCAATTAAATTGATGAAGGAAATTAAAAATGAAACTGAAATCAGGGGGCAAATTGAAGCACAAATTGAAGATGGCTATGCATTAATTCAATATTTTGCATGGCTTGAAAATGAATTAATTGATAAATGTTCATTTATAACCGAATATGAAGGATCAATGAAATTATTATCATTTAGGAAACAATTAAAAAATTTCAAAGGATTATCATTTGAGACTATATCAGCTACAGGATCTAATGCAGCAATTATTCACTATTCACCATTAATTGATGGATCTGAATTAATAAATCCAAATAAAATATATTTATGTGATTCTGGATCACAATTTTTAAATGGTACAACAGATACTACACGTACAATACATTTTAGTGAACCAAGTAAGGAAGAAATTAGAGATTATACATTAGTTTTAAAGGGACATATAGCAATTGCTAAATTGGTTATACCGAATAATAAAGTTACTGGATATCAAATTGATTGTTTAGCAAGACAATATTTATGGAAGGAAGGTATTGATTATATGCATGGTACAGGACATGGAGTTGATTCATTTGGACCTGTTCATAGTTCAGGAATTGGTATTGGATTTAGAGAATATTGTAATAAAAATAAATTAAGAGAAGGTAATTTAATTAGTAATGAACCAGGATATTATAAAACAGATGAATATGGTATAAGAATTGAGAATATGGTATATTTAAAGGAAATATCTGATAAGAAAGGATGGCTTGAATTTATTACTACAACTACTGTACCATATTGTAAGAAATTAATTGATGTTAATATGCTTAATAATGAGGAAAAGGAATGGATTAATAATTATCATAGTAAAATATGGGAATTATATCATAATAAATTTGATAAAAAATCACTTGAATGGATGTGGTTGAAAAGAGAAACGAGTTTAATATAGATAATAATAGGGTGTAAGGGAAAAGAGAGAGAGAGAGAGAGAACGAGAGAGAGAGGATAGTATTATATGATAAGATAATTTTATTTTTTTTGAATATTATATAAAATAGGTTTATAGGTTTAATAAATAGGTTTTTCTTTCTTTTTCTTTTTTTTTTTTTTTCAAAGACAAGATTATTGGAAATGTATATTTAAATTTAGATAAGATAAATAGTTAGAAAAGATTTTATTTTTAATTGATTGATTAATTGAAGGGTATAAGAATAGAGAAAAAAAAAGGGAGGGTGTATTACACCATAAATGATTCACCACAACCACAAGTACCTTTTGAATTTGGATTTTTGAAAACAAATTTACTTGATAATTTATTATCTACCCAATCCATTTCTGAACCAATTATACTAAACAAAGCTTTTGAATCAATTACAACTTTAACATCATCTTGAATTACTATTTCATCGAATTTTTCAGGTTTTGATACATATTCTAAATGATAAGTTAAACCTGAACAACCTCTATTACGAACTGATATTCTTATTAATTTTGGATTTGGACCTTTACTTAAAGCTTTTAAATGAGATTTAGCATTTTCTGTTAATGTTATTGGAGCTTTCAATAATTTAAGTGTTCTTCTCTTTCTACGTTTTGGAGTAGCATCTGATGTTTGAGATTGTGATTGAGATTGTGATTGTGATTGAGATTGAGATTCAGATTGTGCTTTTGACTGTGTTTGAGAATGATTTTGTAATTGAGATTTTTGTAAAGCTTCTTCTTCTATATTTTGTTTATTTGATATGACATGTCTTGACCATTTTTTAGGAGTCACAGTTGAAGATAGTGGAGTTGATACTGGAGTTGTAACTGGAGTTGATTGAGCCTGGGAAGCAGAAAACGAGCTCAATGCAGGAGATAATCTTCTAGTTGACGTTGTAAAGAAACGAGCAGACAAACGAGTAGATATTCTTGTATATACTAAAGATGATAACATTGTTATTTGTTGAATGATGTAAGGAGGAAAAGAATTGAAAGAATTGAAAGAAAGAAACATAATAAAAAAAAAGAAGAAGAAGAAGAATAGAATAGAGTAGAATAAAATAGAATAAATAAAAGGATATAGAGAATGGCAGAGTATTTTAATAATTTGTAATCAAATGAAAAAAAAAAATGGAAAAAAGGGAGAAAAAACAGGGAAATGACTACCCCACGACAATAACTACTGTACACCAGCCTCTATTATTACTACTTTAAATCGTCATCGCCATTTCACGGCTTCTCATTGGTCAAGGCGCGTTTCAAAGGGTCTTTCTCCATTCCCGAACACGGGATTATAAAAAAAATTAAAAAAAAAAATATGATGGATACACCGTCGCGTCGATTAATATTTTTTTTCTTTTTTTTTCTTTTTTTTTTCTTCCCCACCTTCTCTCCGGCGACTATTTTTTAAAATTTTGACACTAATTCCTCCGATTAACACCCCCCCCCTCCCCCACAATTATTACCATTTTCGGACAGCGGAGTAAATTTTTGAGCGGCTTAGGGACATGATATAATTGATAAAAATAGTAAAATAAATAGAAAAGTATCAAGGAAGTAAAATAAGGAGTTACAAAATAGTAATAAATATATAACTTTATGCATATATATAGATATTATAATATAATCAATTACTGTAGAAAGTCATCTATTAGATTAGAATTATTTTTAACTTTTCTTCTTTTTTCTATTTTTTTTTTCAAAACTAAATGTTATCAATGAATAAAGCTAAATTAAACTCAAAACTCATTCAGTTGAAATTCTTCATCTTGCATGAATTGAAAACTGAAAAGAGATTATGGAAGAAATATCTACAATTGATGAAATTCCTAAATATAAATACCAATTCTAAACCAGTATGGTTATTCTTTATTTCAATATTTCTACTATTTGGTTCTATAACTTCTTATCAATTCGTTAAATTGGTAAAATTTATAACTCCGAAATTCTTCCATTGGAAATTAATTTCTCCATTAACAACAAGATTATCCTCAAATTCTTATCAAATATCAAATAATAAAGATTTGAAAAAATCAAATAAAAATAAAAGAATTATCTATGTTCCTTATAAAGACCGTATAATTACAGTCAACTTAAATATACCAAGTACTGATAAATATGAACGTGATAAATTGATTTTCAAAAAATTCATGAAGGATCATGAATATAATTCTTTCAGAACAAATACACTCAAAAATTCAATGACAAATTTCAATAATACTAAACAACTTGTTAATTATTCACCTTCAAATTCTTCATACAATCAATCCATACCTTCATCAACAAATTCTTCTTCTCAAGTAATAAAATTCCAATTTTTTGAAAAATTATCAATAATTTGGAATCTAATATTGGTTCCAACCGTATTGGATAAAAATTCATATTTATTAGTAACTCATATATCCCTCCTATTTGCAAGAACTTGGCTTACTTTATTAGTTACAAAATTAGATGGTCAAATAACGAAAGATTTGATGAGTTTTAACATTAAGTATTTCTTAAGAGATTTAATTTATTGGTTTTTATTTGCTGTTCCTGCTTCCTACATTAATTCAAGTATTCAATATCTAACTAGAAGAATCTCTTTAAATTTTAGAACTAATTTGGTCAGGTATTGTCATGATTTATATATGGATCATAAGTTGGTTTATTATAAACTACAATATAACAATAACACTGGAAGTAATACTAATACTAATAATAATAATAATAAAATTTGGAATGAATACAGACTTAACCATGAATTGATCAACCAATATATAACAGATGATATCAAACGATTCTGTGAATCTTTAACTAACTTATTCACCAATGTAGGCAAACCTTCAGTTGATTTGATTTTCTTTGCAATGTATTTAAGAGATAATATTGGCAATTTAGGAATATTTGGTATCTTGTTGAATTACTTTGTAACAGGATTAATTTTGAAAAACTATTCTCCCAATTTCTCTAAACTTTGGAAAATTCGAAGCTTTTTAGAGAGTATCTATTATAACTATAACTTGAATATCATCAACAATTGTGAAGAAATATCATTCTATAAAGGAATTGGTTTTGAAAGATTGAAAGTTCAAGATATATTCAATAAATTGATCAATCAATTAGTTTATGAAACAAATGTCAAATTCCATTATCAAGTTCTTGAAGATTATATCTTAAAATCAATTTGGCCTGCTTTTGGTTATTTATTTGCTAGTTTGCCTATATTATTTGATTCAACAACAATAGATAATTCCCTAGAATCAGTAGCCTCTTCAAATATCAAATCTTTCACTGTCAATAAAAGATTGATTTTGAGTATGGCTGATGCCGGTTCAAAATTAATGTACTCCATCAAAGATATCTCAAGATTGAGTGGTTTAACAGATAGAATATTCACCTTATTGGTTAACCTACATCAAGTTCATGATTCTAATTTTAATTACGGTTATATAGACTATAATAGATCAAAAGTAACAGGTGGTTTTGGTTCAGTTAATAATTTGGCATCGTTTGCTTCAAAATCAAGATTTAGAAGCTTTATCAATAATAATAATAATAATACAAGTAACAATGGTAATGGTGGTATTGGTGGTATTGGTAATAATCATTTAATTGGCTTTGAAAGTGGTACAATCCAATATAATTTCCCAGGTTTAAGATTCGAACATATAAATGTAATCCCACCATCAATCAATGGACCATATGGTAAACCAATTTTGAGAAATTTGAACTTTAAAATCTTACAAGGTGAAAATCTACTCATTTATGGTAAAAATGGATGTGGTAAAACATCAATTATTAGAATAATATCAGAATTATGGCCCTTATTTAATAATGGATTATTAAGTAAACCTTCAAATAGTGATATTTTCTACGTTAGTCAAAAACAATATTTTGTTTCAGGTTCATTAAGAGATCAAATCATTTATCCATTGAATTGGAAAACTTGTATTGAAAGAGGTGATGATGACTCTAAAATTAAAAATGTATTAAAAGATGTTGGTTTGGATTATTTAATCGATAGATTTGGTCTTGATTATAATCCAAATGGTGAAGGTTCTAAAATAACTGAAATTATCATTAATGATAAAACTATAGATTTGATTGATAGTTATGTTTCGGGTAATATTAAAGGTAAAACAAGTTGGAATAGTTTATTAAGTGGTGGTGAACGACAAAAATTGATCTTTGCTAGAATCTTATTCCATAACAAGAAATTTGTTGTATTGGATGAACCAACTAGTGCTATAAGTTATGATTTCGAAGATATCTTATTTGATTTATTGAAAAAACGTGCATTTACATTGATTACAATTAGTAATAGAGAAAATTTAATTAAATATCATGACTATATCTTAAAATTAACACATAACGAAGAAATGAATGATGAAAATATCAATAATGATAATTATAGTGACGGAATTTTATCAAAAGTTGATGAAGAATATTTACGTAAATTCGAAAATCTTGATAATGAAATACAATATCTAGAGAATGAAATGGAGAAAATCAATAAAATGAAGGAAAGGAAATTAGAATTGATTAATTTACTTGATGGTTATGAGTAAATAAGACTCTATTTTATTCAATTCTTTCTTCGTATAAAGGTAATTTTGGTAAGATAATCTTCTTATATAAATTCCATGCGTCTCTAAATTGTAGACTATCAATCTTAATAAATGTATCTAAAATTTCGTTATTCATGTTATAGATGTATTGAATATCATTATGTTTATTCCAAGGATCTCTCTTAATTTTTTTATCATGTAAAATTGAACCTTTACAACCAAATGGATTTTGTCTAAATAAATCCAATGCTTTGGATTTTTCACTTTGTAAAAGATCATTCCAAAATTTCCTTTTATAGATTTCATATTCTTCGTCTGACATTGTTGATGGTTTTTCCTTCAAGAATGGTCCAGATTCAATATATTTGACATGTTTAGTATCAGGTAGTTTGCTCAAGTGAAACTTCCCTGTATCCTCACTACCATCCTTATCTATACTATTGTCAATACTATCATCAATATTCGGTAAACTATAATAACCAAATGTTTGCAAATGTGAAGATAAGAATCTTTCACGTTTGAATCCAAATCCAACAACTGTAATCTTCTTCGGGAATTTCTTAAACCTTTTGAAAAATGTACAAATACTGTATAGTACATTTTCGTAAGAATCTCTAGCATATTCGTCTATTAAAATATTTGTATTTATTCTGAAATAGGGGTTTTTCAAGAAACCAACTTTATCAGCTAATTCTAAATAACTTGATGCTTCACTTTTCTCAATTTCAGATTTGGTGAATCCACCTGATATTACTAATGCAGAATTACCAATATTATTATGCAATTCAAGTAATGATAACTCTAAATGTTTGAAAAAGGAGATATGATCATTAGATTCTTTTTGAAATGGTTCTAATAACCAATTATTGATATCTCTTCCAATTTCAAATCTATCCTTTTCTTGATAATCATTGATTTCACTGTTCAATTCAGGTGTGAAAATGGCATGACATGGTAAGATAATTAAGTTTTCAACTTGTGGATAATCAACATCGGAAAAATCATTGACATTACTATCTTTAATATTGATATTATCATTATTGTTGTTATTGTTATTGTCCTTATTATTACTAGTACTATAATTGTCTATCATTGCACCACCTTCGTCAAATATTTTATCACTTGAAAGTCCGAAAAATGAAAACAATACAATACTAATTGCTAAAAGAGAGAAAACTAATACTCTATTTTGTATTACCAGACGCTGAATTTTTCTTAGCTGTCTCTTCATCTTAAATTTGATTGACCAGAATATAGATGCCATCAGTATCTGATCAGAGTAGAGATATCACAATCAATTAAAGAAAGAGTCAAGAGAATAAAACAGATATCTTTGGGTGAAAAAAACGGAAAAAAAGACAAGTTACCAATTAAGTCATCCTTTTTGTAAAAGTCGTACTATAATTGATTCAATAATAATACTTAATTGAATATCTCTACAAGTAATTGACCTATTTTACATGGAGACCCGACCAACTGGTGGATGATTACGACATGTTTGAGAAGTTGAACTGTAATGATTGTACATTGTACAATGTGTATTACTGTCTGTATATACTCTGTAAACTTCTGATGTCATAGCAGGAAATCATACATCTACATCATTAATGATCACATCATCTCCCTTCCAAACCATTCACCAAGGATATGTAGTAATCCGAGTAGTAAAGAGTAATGTAGCCAGTTTTCTTCATACTATTATTTTATCAGTTATCACACTCTTATTCCTACTACATACATTGTCAGATTTATCAAAGAAAAAAAAATTTTTCACTTTTCAATTTTCAAAATTTAATTTTTCTTTTCACTTTTTTTTTCACTATTCTTTTCTATATCTTCTATATCTTCTAAATCCTCTCTATCTTCTTGACATTCCTTATAAACAATGAGTAGTATTGGCAGACCTCAGAACTCATCACAGAAATCCAAAAAGGGAAAACGTGCTTGGAGAAAAAATGTTGATATTCAAGATATCGAAACAAAATTACAAGAACAAAGAGAAGAAATAATCCAGCATGGTAAAATTCTTAATGATGTTAGTAATGAAGATTTGTTCACCATTGATGAAGATGCAGATGATAAAATAGAAGCACAGTTGAAAAGAGATAATGTTAAAAAATTAAAAGCTTCAGAAATCCTGGAAAATAAATCTAAGACTCCAGCTTTGCTGTCTAAAGTTGGTAAGAGTAAAAAAGATAAGATACAAGGTGTTAGTAAAAAGGAAATGATCCATTTGTTGAAGTTAGCTGGTAAAGTTAAAGGTTATAATAAACGTGATGAAAGATTAGTCAAGGAAGGTATAATCAACTCCAAAGCTTATGATGTTTGGAATACACAATTAGAGAATGAAATTGAACGTGAAAAATTACCTGATTTCCTTAAATTCAATAGTAGTACTTCATTCACTGAAGCAACAGTTATACCGAAAACTTTGAAAGAAGCACCAATTCAAGTGAAAAAGCAAGAAATTGTTCCACATGCCGGTAAATCTTATAATCCATCTTATGATAATTGGAAACATTTGATTGAACAAGAATTTTTCAAAGAAAAATCTAGGGAAGATCAAAGACTGGAATTGGAAGAGTATAGAGATAAAATTCAATATTTAATTAAAAATTATGAAGATAATGAAGTTGAAGAAATCGATGAAACTGAAGTAGTTGAAGAAACGGTTATTATAAATGGCGATAATAATGGTAAAGGTACTGATAATGATGATCAGAGTGATAATTTCAAATTATCTATAAATCCAGTAACAAAACTTGAAATTAAAACTAAAACAAAGAGAAACAAGGAAAAACGTCATAAGGAAAGGATGAAATTAGAGAGAGAACTCAAAGATATCAAGCTTCGAATCAAAGAGCTTGAAAAATTACCAGAGATTCTGGAAGAAATCAAAACATCTGAAGCCAACACTGTCAAAACAAAAAGTAGAGATAGTAAAAATGAAAGATTGGTTGAATTAGGTAAGAAGAAGCTTGGTTCTAAATTTAGTGTTATAGATGGGCCAATCGAAGTTAAATTGAGTAATGAATTGAGTGATTCTTTGAGAAAATTGAAACCTGAAGGTAATTTACTCTATGATCAAATGAAAAACCTGCAGTCTAAAGGTAAAATCGAAGCTAGAACACGTTCTAGAAATAAAAAGGGTAAGAAGAAAATCACTGAAAAATGGACATATAAAGATTTCAAATAGGAAGAAATATCTACAATTGATGAAATTCCTAAATATAAATACCAATTCTAAACCAGTATGGTTATTCTTTATTTCAATATTTCTACTATTTGGTTCTATAACTTCTTATCAATTCGTTAAATTGGTAAAATTTATAACTCCGAAATTCTTCCATTGGAAATTAATTTCTCCATTAACAACAAGATTATCCTCAAATTCTTATCAAATATCAAATAATAAAGATTTGAAAAAATCAAATAAAAATAAAAGAATTATCTATGTTCCTTATAAAGACCGTATAATTACAGTCAACTTAAATATACCAAGTACTGATAAATATGAACGTGATAAATTGATTTTCAAAAAATTCATGAAGGATCATGAATATAATTCTTTCAGAACAAATACACTCAAAAATTCAATGACAAATTTCAATAATACTAAACAACTTGTTAATTATTCACCTTCAAATTCTTCATACAATCAATCCATACCTTCATCAACAAATTCTTCTTCTCAAGTAATAAAATTCCAATTTTTTGAAAAATTATCAATAATTTGGAATCTAATATTGGTTCCAACCGTATTGGATAAAAATTCATATTTATTAGTAACTCATATATCCCTCCTATTTGCAAGAACTTGGCTTACTTTATTAGTTACAAAATTAGATGGTCAAATAACGAAAGATTTGATGAGTTTTAACATTAAGTATTTCTTAAGAGATTTAATTTATTGGTTTTTATTTGCTGTTCCTGCTTCCTACATTAATTCAAGTATTCAATATCTAACTAGAAGAATCTCTTTAAATTTTAGAACTAATTTGGTCAGGTATTGTCATGATTTATATATGGATCATAAGTTGGTTTATTATAAACTACAATATAACAATAACACTGGAAGTAATACTAATACTAATAATAATAATAATAAAATTTGGAATGAATACAGACTTAACCATGAATTGATCAACCAATATATAACAGATGATATCAAACGATTCTGTGAATCTTTAACTAACTTATTCACCAATGTAGGCAAACCTTCAGTTGATTTGATTTTCTTTGCAATGTATTTAAGAGATAATATTGGCAATTTAGGAATATTTGGTATCTTGTTGAATTACTTTGTAACAGGATTAATTTTGAAAAACTATTCTCCCAATTTCTCTAAACTTTGGAAAATTCGAAGCTTTTTAGAGAGTATCTATTATAACTATAACTTGAATATCATCAACAATTGTGAAGAAATATCATTCTATAAAGGAATTGGTTTTGAAAGATTGAAAGTTCAAGATATATTCAATAAATTGATCAATCAATTAGTTTATGAAACAAATGTCAAATTCCATTATCAAGTTCTTGAAGATTATATCTTAAAATCAATTTGGCCTGCTTTTGGTTATTTATTTGCTAGTTTGCCTATATTATTTGATTCAACAACAATAGATAATTCCCTAGAATCAGTAGCCTCTTCAAATATCAAATCTTTCACTGTCAATAAAAGATTGATTTTGAGTATGGCTGATGCCGGTTCAAAATTAATGTACTCCATCAAAGATATCTCAAGATTGAGTGGTTTAACAGATAGAATATTCACCTTATTGGTTAACCTACATCAAGTTCATGATTCTAATTTTAATTACGGTTATATAGACTATAATAGATCAAAAGTAACAGGTGGTTTTGGTTCAGTTAATAATTTGGCATCGTTTGCTTCAAAATCAAGATTTAGAAGCTTTATCAATAATAATAATAATAATACAAGTAACAATGGTAATGGTGGTATTGGTGGTATTGGTAATAATCATTTAATTGGCTTTGAAAGTGGTACAATCCAATATAATTTCCCAGGTTTAAGATTCGAACATATAAATGTAATCCCACCATCAATCAATGGACCATATGGTAAACCAATTTTGAGAAATTTGAACTTTAAAATCTTACAAGGTGAAAATCTACTCATTTATGGTAAAAATGGATGTGGTAAAACATCAATTATTAGAATAATATCAGAATTATGGCCCTTATTTAATAATGGATTATTAAGTAAACCTTCAAATAGTGATATTTTCTACGTTAGTCAAAAACAATATTTTGTTTCAGGTTCATTAAGAGATCAAATCATTTATCCATTGAATTGGAAAACTTGTATTGAAAGAGGTGATGATGACTCTAAAATTAAAAATGTATTAAAAGATGTTGGTTTGGATTATTTAATCGATAGATTTGGTCTTGATTATAATCCAAATGGTGAAGGTTCTAAAATAACTGAAATTATCATTAATGATAAAACTATAGATTTGATTGATAGTTATGTTTCGGGTAATATTAAAGGTAAAACAAGTTGGAATAGTTTATTAAGTGGTGGTGAACGACAAAAATTGATCTTTGCTAGAATCTTATTCCATAACAAGAAATTTGTTGTATTGGATGAACCAACTAGTGCTATAAGTTATGATTTCGAAGATATCTTATTTGATTTATTGAAAAAACGTGCATTTACATTGATTACAATTAGTAATAGAGAAAATTTAATTAAATATCATGACTATATCTTAAAATTAACACATAACGAAGAAATGAATGATGAAAATATCAATAATGATAATTATAGTGACGGAATTTTATCAAAAGTTGATGAAGAATATTTACGTAAATTCGAAAATCTTGATAATGAAATACAATATCTAGAGAATGAAATGGAGAAAATCAATAAAATGAAGGAAAGGAAATTAGAATTGATTAATTTACTTGATGGTTATGAGTAAATAAGACTCTATTTTATTCAATTCTTTCTTCGTATAAAGGTAATTTTGGTAAGATAATCTTCTTATATAAATTCCATGCGTCTCTAAATTGTAGACTATCAATCTTAATAAATGTATCTAAAATTTCGTTATTCATGTTATAGATGTATTGAATATCATTATGTTTATTCCAAGGATCTCTCTTAATTTTTTTATCATGTAAAATTGAACCTTTACAACCAAATGGATTTTGTCTAAATAAATCCAATGCTTTGGATTTTTCACTTTGTAAAAGATCATTCCAAAATTTCCTTTTATAGATTTCATATTCTTCGTCTGACATTGTTGATGGTTTTTCCTTCAAGAATGGTCCAGATTCAATATATTTGACATGTTTAGTATCAGGTAGTTTGCTCAAGTGAAACTTCCCTGTATCCTCACTACCATCCTTATCTATACTATTGTCAATACTATCATCAATATTCGGTAAACTATAATAACCAAATGTTTGCAAATGTGAAGATAAGAATCTTTCACGTTTGAATCCAAATCCAACAACTGTAATCTTCTTCGGGAATTTCTTAAACCTTTTGAAAAATGTACAAATACTGTATAGTACATTTTCGTAAGAATCTCTAGCATATTCGTCTATTAAAATATTTGTATTTATTCTGAAATAGGGGTTTTTCAAGAAACCAACTTTATCAGCTAATTCTAAATAACTTGATGCTTCACTTTTCTCAATTTCAGATTTGGTGAATCCACCTGATATTACTAATGCAGAATTACCAATATTATTATGCAATTCAAGTAATGATAACTCTAAATGTTTGAAAAAGGAGATATGATCATTAGATTCTTTTTGAAATGGTTCTAATAACCAATTATTGATATCTCTTCCAATTTCAAATCTATCCTTTTCTTGATAATCATTGATTTCACTGTTCAATTCAGGTGTGAAAATGGCATGACATGGTAAGATAATTAAGTTTTCAACTTGTGGATAATCAACATCGGAAAAATCATTGACATTACTATCTTTAATATTGATATTATCATTATTGTTGTTATTGTTATTGTCCTTATTATTACTAGTACTATAATTGTCTATCATTGCACCACCTTCGTCAAATATTTTATCACTTGAAAGTCCGAAAAATGAAAACAATACAATACTAATTGCTAAAAGAGAGAAAACTAATACTCTATTTTGTATTACCAGACGCTGAATTTTTCTTAGCTGTCTCTTCATCTTAAATTTGATTGACCAGAATATAGATGCCATCAGTATCTGATCAGAGTAGAGATATCACAATCAATTAAAGAAAGAGTCAAGAGAATAAAACAGATATCTTTGGGTGAAAAAAACGGAAAAAAAGACAAGTTACCAATTAAGTCATCCTTTTTGTAAAAGTCGTACTATAATTGATTCAATAATAATACTTAATTGAATATCTCTACAAGTAATTGACCTATTTTACATGGAGACCCGACCAACTGGTGGATGATTACGACATGTTTGAGAAGTTGAACTGTAATGATTGTACATTGTACAATGTGTATTACTGTCTGTATATACTCTGTAAACTTCTGATGTCATAGCAGGAAATCATACATCTACATCATTAATGATCACATCATCTCCCTTCCAAACCATTCACCAAGGATATGTAGTAATCCGAGTAGTAAAGAGTAATGTAGCCAGTTTTCTTCATACTATTATTTTATCAGTTATCACACTCTTATTCCTACTACATACATTGTCAGATTTATCAAAGAAAAAAAAATTTTTCACTTTTCAATTTTCAAAATTTAATTTTTCTTTTCACTTTTTTTTTCACTATTCTTTTCTATATCTTCTATATCTTCTAAATCCTCTCTATCTTCTTGACATTCCTTATAAACAATGAGTAGTATTGGCAGACCTCAGAACTCATCACAGAAATCCAAAAAGGGAAAACGTGCTTGGAGAAAAAATGTTGATATTCAAGATATCGAAACAAAATTACAAGAACAAAGAGAAGAAATAATCCAGCATGGTAAAATTCTTAATGATGTTAGTAATGAAGATTTGTTCACCATTGATGAAGATGCAGATGATAAAATAGAAGCACAGTTGAAAAGAGATAATGTTAAAAAATTAAAAGCTTCAGAAATCCTGGAAAATAAATCTAAGACTCCAGCTTTGCTGTCTAAAGTTGGTAAGAGTAAAAAAGATAAGATACAAGGTGTTAGTAAAAAGGAAATGATCCATTTGTTGAAGTTAGCTGGTAAAGTTAAAGGTTATAATAAACGTGATGAAAGATTAGTCAAGGAAGGTATAATCAACTCCAAAGCTTATGATGTTTGGAATACACAATTAGAGAATGAAATTGAACGTGAAAAATTACCTGATTTCCTTAAATTCAATAGTAGTACTTCATTCACTGAAGCAACAGTTATACCGAAAACTTTGAAAGAAGCACCAATTCAAGTGAAAAAGCAAGAAATTGTTCCACATGCCGGTAAATCTTATAATCCATCTTATGATAATTGGAAACATTTGATTGAACAAGAATTTTTCAAAGAAAAATCTAGGGAAGATCAAAGACTGGAATTGGAAGAGTATAGAGATAAAATTCAATATTTAATTAAAAATTATGAAGATAATGAAGTTGAAGAAATCGATGAAACTGAAGTAGTTGAAGAAACGGTTATTATAAATGGCGATAATAATGGTAAAGGTACTGATAATGATGATCAGAGTGATAATTTCAAATTATCTATAAATCCAGTAACAAAACTTGAAATTAAAACTAAAACAAAGAGAAACAAGGAAAAACGTCATAAGGAAAGGATGAAATTAGAGAGAGAACTCAAAGATATCAAGCTTCGAATCAAAGAGCTTGAAAAATTACCAGAGATTCTGGAAGAAATCAAAACATCTGAAGCCAACACTGTCAAAACAAAAAGTAGAGATAGTAAAAATGAAAGATTGGTTGAATTAGGTAAGAAGAAGCTTGGTTCTAAATTTAGTGTTATAGATGGGCCAATCGAAGTTAAATTGAGTAATGAATTGAGTGATTCTTTGAGAAAATTGAAACCTGAAGGTAATTTACTCTATGATCAAATGAAAAACCTGCAGTCTAAAGGTAAAATCGAAGCTAGAACACGTTCTAGAAATAAAAAGGGTAAGAAGAAAATCACTGAAAAATGGACATATAAAGATTTCAAATAGGTTAATTCTGTATTATAAAATATTCGTTCGATATTCGTTTAGTATGTCTCTTCTATAAATTTAACAGTTAGTTGTATTGTTGTTAGTAAATCCTCCATATGCCAATTCCCTGAAACGCTGACATATGATGGAACATTAAATTTCTTACTTACTAATCTACCGATTTTCTTGCCCATATCTACCAAGAGTTCTTCACTATTATTGAGTAGAGTTTGGTGTATCATTCCATTCCGATTGTTAACGATTGAATAGACATAACAACCTAAAACTGTATTTGTCCCCACTTTACTCAAATGGATGGAAATTGGAATTCTTTGTGATTCTTTAAAATCAGGTTTTTCAATAGGAAGTGTAACAGCAATTTGAAATTCACATCCAAACGGAGGACTCAACTTCGACGTTATAGTTTGTATTTTTCTTTGAACAGTCGTATTACTATCACCTGTCATTGGAGAAGACATAATAACGATAAGAAACAAAAAGAGAATACAAGATGCAAACCTCCTTATGACATGTAAAATGTAACAAAACTATTCACATATTTGCAACGTTTTCCGTCAAGGGTTATCTCAACACAATTTTGTTGAAATTCAGCCACACACTGTTGGAAGAATGAATCTTTTCATTTTCATTTCTAAATTTTCTTCATTTTCATTTATTCCCTAGGGTTTGTTTAATATCAAAGAGCAGGAATGTCTATTCTGCTAGTAGACTCATATGATTCCTTTACATATAATTTAAGGAATCTTCTTATTTCTACAACCAAGGCTCGTGTTATCACAATTCATAACGATTCATATAATCTTGACGTAAACTCTGACAAAGTGAGTTTAGATAAACTGTTGCAATCAGTGGACGCAATTGTTATTGGTCCAGGGCCTGGATCTCCATCAAATCCTTCAGATATTGGTATCATTCCCTATATTTTTGAAACTTGTCCAAAAAAACCAATTTTGGGTATCTGTTTGGGATTCCAGATATTTTGTCTGTTGAATGATTGTACCGTACACTATTTGGAAAACCCAGTTCATGGACAGATACATAAAATTAAAATTATTGATCATTCTGATATATTCAAAAATTTCCCAGATTTGATTGAATCAGTAAGATATCATTCAATTTATGTCAAACTCAATTCCTCAAATTCAGTTATTCCCCTTGGTTTTTACAATCCATCTGATAATGGTGAGAATAATGATACAGAGTCAATTCTTATGGCAGCCAAACATGCTACAAATCCACATTATGGTGTCCAGTATCATCCAGAATCAATATGCTCTGAGTTTGGCTCAAACTTAATCAAGAATTTTTGGAATTTAGTCGATAAAAAGAATTTATCCAATGCTTTGGCTTCTACAGATCAATCTCATTTGGTAAAATCATATCCTTTGATTGAAAAGTTTACTTCTGAGTTATCTGACTATGAATACAACTATATTGAATTTACCCCTGATTCACAGTATGGAATTCTTGAGATTTGTGATACCTTAGGTGATAACGATTTAGATATCATGCTTTTGAACTCCGCATCAGCTCCTGGAGATTGGTCAATTATCGCATTACCTTCTTCATATACTTCTGATGTTATAACTCATTCGACTGAAAATTCGTCGATTGTTAAACTTTCCAAATGGAACTCCTCGGAATCTGATATAATACCAATCAATGACATTTACGAGTACATATCGTCATACATTTCCAAACGATACTTCAACCCAATCATAGGAAATGATGATCTACAAGCATGTCCATTTGTTGGTGGATTGATTGGCTATATATCTTATGAAGAGGGGAAATTCATAGAAATGGAGAAATTAAAAAAACGTACTAAATCTGATATAGACGATACAAAATTTTGCTTTATTGACAGATTTATTGCAATCTCACCATCCAAAAGATACTATATAGTATCAATAACAAAGAATGATAGAGAATTTATCAACAACTTGAAAGATATTCTCTCAAATTTGAAAACTTCCACATTGTCCATAAATGACGATGCATTATTTAAAAAATCAAAGATTATCCTACCTAAAAAGGAAGAGTATTTTGAAAGTTTCCATAAATGTCAAAAATTTCTTCACTCGGGTGATTCCTATGAATTATGCTTAACATACAATACTCTGGTACAGATACCAAATTCTTTCAAACCATGGGATATCTATAAGGCCTTGGTGAAAAAGAATCCATCACCATATAGTGCATATATTAATTTCAATTCTTCAATGTTGTTATCAACTTCTCCTGAAAGATTTCTTTCTTGGAATGATACATCTTGCCAGATGCGTCCAATCAAAGGTACCTTGAAAAAAAATTCAAATATCAACTATGATGATGCATGTAAATTGTTGAAAATTCCAAAAGAATTAGGTGAAAACTTGATGATTGTTGATTTAATACGAGATAATTTATTATTCTTACTTGATAAAATAGAAGTTACCAAGTTAATGTCTGTTGAAGAATATGAAACTATTTATCAGTTAGTGTCAGTAATTGAAGGTCAATTCACCAATAAATTCACTGGTATTGATGTTTTGAAAAACTCTTTGCCACCCGGGTCAATGACTGGTGCACCAAAGAAGAGTTCTGTTGAAATCTTACAACAAATTGAATCACAACAACGTCGTGGTTTATATTCTGGTATTTGTGGCTATTGGTCGTTAAATAACAATGCTGACTGGAGTGTTATAATTCGTTCTCTTTTCCGTTACTCTGATGATTTAGATAATGTGGATGGCTATGATACATATAGATGTGGTGCCGGTGGTGCCCTCACTGTTCTAAGTACCGATGAGGGTGAATGGGATGAAATGTTAGTTAAACTACATAGTGTCCTTCAACTATTTGAATAAATGTCCTATCGTTTTGCTTGTAAATAATATATAATATAAACTCCATTCAATTCATATAAATAATCTGAATCAGTTTTCTAATTGTTGTCTTTTACGGTTCTCTAAGAAACCTGTGCCAATGGCAATTGTTCTTCTCTTATTTACTTCATTCTTTCCATCTTCAATGCCGTTTTGAACATTGTCATTTGTGTATACACCCCATCCACCACCTCCTGGTGTCATAATGATTACTCTATCACCTGTGCCAGCTTGGATACTTGATCTCCCACCAATATTGAAAACCTTCTCTTTAGATTCACCATTTTTGTCAGTGTACTTCTTAATCCAAAGATTTATTCCTCTTTTACCATCTTCACCACCATGTATACCATGTGGGGCGATTACTCGTCTCTCAGATAATATAGATGCAGTTACTGGAACTCGAAACTCGATATCCCTGACGATTCCATCACCACCTTTCCTTTGACCTTTTCCACCAGATCCTTCTCTAATTGAAAATTCTCTCAAAATAATTGGGTACCTTCTCTCAAATATTTCGGCATCCGTAATTCTGGTATTGGTCATATTGGTATGAACACCAGAAACGCCATCCCAATTAGCTGATGCACCATGTCCACCAGCAATAGTCTCATAGTAGCCAAATCCTTGTACATAATTACCATTTGAGTCATTACCACCACTACCAAAGGTAAAATTATTACAACAACCTTGTGAATCTGCCATAACATCAAACGTTTTCAAGATTACATCGGTAATTCTCTGTGATGTGCAAACATTACCACCAACAACTGCACATCCAGTATCTGGGGAAAGAATTGAAGATTGTGGTATTTTCACTTCAATTGGACGTAAACATCCTTGATTCAAGGGGATATCTTCATCAACTAGACATCTCAAACAATATATAATGGCTGAATATGTAATTGCAGTTGGTGCATTGAAGTTATTATACGTTTGAGGAGAAGAGCCTTCAAAGTCAAATATTACCTTCCCATTTGAATGGTTGCGATAAACTGAAAGACAAATCTGAGAACCATCATCCATGTAATCTGTACATTTTAGTTCTTTTTCATGATTCTTCTTTAATAGCAAATCAATCATCTTACTAACAGTAACGGCAGCATTATCTTGGATTGCCTTCATATATGCACTAATAGTTTTCAAGCCAAATTCTTTCACTAGCATACTAATCAACTGAATTCCCTTTTGATTTGCAGCAATTTGAGCTTTTAAATCTGAGAGATTATCGGATAATCTTCTAGTACCTGAGCACCCAGGATATTTTGATGGTTCATTCAATAGTTTTTCAACAATCATTTCCTCTTGGAATTTCCCTTCTTTAACTAAAAGTTCTGAAAATATCGCAGCACCTTCTTGCCATAGTTCCTTAGAATTTGGTGGCATAGAACCTGGTAATAAACCACCTATATCAGCATGATGTGCTCTAGAAGCAACAAAGAATATAATTTCATTGTTCTCAAATGCAGGTGTTACTACAGTAATATCAGGTAAATGAGTTCCACCGGCAGATGGATGATTAGATACTAATATATCACCCGGTTTCAACTTCCCCTTCCATAATTTTGCCTGGGTTGAAATACATGCGGACATGGACCCCAAATGGACAGGTAAATGAGGTGCATTTGCAACTAGGTTACCAGATGAATCAAAAAGAGCACATGAGAAATCTAATCTTTCCTTTACATTAACAGATACTGAAGTTTTCTGTAAAGAGTTCCCCATTTGCTCAGCAATATCCATGAATCTATTGGCAAATATAGATAATAAAACAGGTTCAATTTCAGTTTTTCCTGAATCAATACAGTCTAGCTTGGAGCTATTCACTTCATTCAAAATTTTGACAAATAAATGAGTCTCTAAAACTGTAACAACTGATCCAGGTGGTATAACATTAGTCTGCGTACCATCAGCAATGATTGTAGGACCATGTATCACAGTTCCAATTTCCAAATCTTCCAACCTAAAGATTTCGGTTGGTAAGGATTTAAGGTCATTATCAATTTTCCAATATACGTGTTTGATAAAAGGTTTCCTTTTGGAATTTGGTTCGATAAAACCGTTTTTTTCTTGAAGTTCCATTAGTTGTGAATCAACAGATTCTACTTCTCTATCATTGATTTTTCCACTTGATCTTACACGAATATCGTCCACTAAAATCTTCTTGTTATCAAATAAAAATCCGAATTCCCTTAAATGCATTTGTTTGAATGTTTCTAAAAAACCTTCAGGTTTTCTAGGTACCATAATACCGGATTCAGTGTTTTGATATCTCAAACTCAAATACTCCTCATGAGTGATATTGTTTTCAGTGAAACCTTGTGATTTTAGCTTTTTAGTTGTTGTGAGTTTCAAATCATTGATTTTATCATTCAATAGCTCAGTATTATCTTCATTGAATTCTATTAAGAATGGTTGTTGTAATTCTTCCACGACATCAGCAAGTGACATACCATAAGCGGACAAGATTGATGAATATCTATGAATGAGAACTTCCTTGATTCCTAAAACTGTTGCAACCTGAATCGCACATTGACCACCTGCCCCACCAAAACTAACGAGTCTATGAGATGAAATAATATGACCTTTCCCTTCTGTTAGTTGTCTAATAGGCCTTGCCATATTCTCACATGCAACTTCTAAAAATCCATATGCGATTTCATGGGCAGTTTTATCAGCCAAATGTTTATGAGCTGAATTTATTTTATCTGTTAGCAAGTTAAAATTATGTGTTGTTTCAATCAAATCTA
Source organism: Pichia heedii (assembly GCA_030579495.1). NCBI lineage: Eukaryota > Fungi > Ascomycota > Pichiomycetes > Pichiales > Pichiaceae > Pichia > Pichia heedii. Next base: position 120,226 of record JAKTRA010000019.1, on the reverse strand, counting down.
ACGATTCGTCTTCATTTTCTCCAAAAATCTTGGGAAAATATTCAGGGATTAATCTACCTAGGAGCAAATTTGCATCCGTAATTGTTAGTGGACCACCTTTCCTATAACATGTTGGACCAGGATGGGATGACGCACTTTCTGGTCCAACCTGCATTAAACCATTTTTGAATGAAAGAATTGATCCACCACCTGCTGCAATTGTATTTATATCTAACTGTGGAGATTGAATAATAATTCCAGCAGTTTTGGTTTCAAAAACATGATCGAACTTCCCATCACCAAATCGTGAAACATCTGTTGAGGTTCCACCCATATCAAATCCAATCAATGGAACAGGATTCATTTTGTTATAACATGTACGAGAGTAACCAACGACACCACCTGCAGGACCAGATAAGATAGCTTTTAATCCAGAAAAATTGGAAGCATCAACTAAACCACCATCACTTTGCATGAATTGGCATACCACACCTTTACTGGTATCATCATTCGATTTTTTCAAACCAAATTTCAAACCTGATTCAAAACTTTTCAAATATTTCTTAATTTCCGGAGTTAAATAAGCATCAGCAACACATGAATTGGCACGATTTACGTATTTGATCATTGGTGACAATTTACTAGATAGTGAGATATTTGTAAAACCTATTTCTTGTGCAATTTTTTCTATACATTGTTCATGCTGGGGATAAGTAAATGAATGCATAAGAGAAATTGCAATTGATCTAATTCCTTGGTTATAAATTAATTGTAACATTGATCTAACTTCATCGACATTTACCCCTTTAATAACTCTTACAGTTTCTCCAGAGATACCTTTGAATAGAGTTTTGTTGTCAGGAATTGATTTAACTTTTTGTGGATCTTCATCGTAATCTTCTAAAGTTACTCTTTCATCAATTTCGATAACTGAATCATACAGTTTTTCATGTTTTTGAATTGATAAGTCAAAGATATTCGGTCTGCTCTGATTTCCAATTACTAGAATATCTTTGAAACCTTTAGTTGTAATCAATACACATCTTGATCCTTTCCTTTCTAAAAGAGCATTAGTTGCGACTGTTGTACCTAATCTCAATGATTCAATCATTGAAGTATCAATTGGTGTTCCACGTGGAATCTTGTTGCCAGTGAAATGTTCCAATATTCTTCTTATACCTTCTAGATTTGAATCCTTATAATTCGATGGATCCACAGATAAAAGTTTGATAACATAATCATCCTTTGGGTCCCCATTTCCATTGTTTCCGATACAATCGGTAAAAGTTCCTCCTCTCTATCGTAAAAAATGTTAGTATGATATGGCATTAAAGATGAATATAAATGTGATCAAACATACATCAATTGCAATTCTAATTTTCTTATTCATTAAAGCTATATTAATGACCTATTGAAGAATAAACCTATAGTATTTATCTAAGTCATTAGACATACATCACACACTTGACGCAAAATGGAAGAAAAGAAAAAAGCAAATCTTTCTATTTCCTGATTTGGTATAAGACTGTGCATCCAATTATCCACAGTGATGATGGAGATAATAAAATACTACAATCTTAAATTAATCTATAAATTAATGACAAAGGTAATACTAAATATATTGTACAAAAGGAGATGAAAGTGGGAATGGAATACTGTAAATTAGATAAGATTATTGTTTATGAACACGCCCTACAACTGTCTTAGCACGTTCAGGAATATATGGTACAGCACCTTCTTTACTATGGTTACGACGATTTTCTTCACGTTTTTTGCTACTTGCAATTTGTTCATTTTTGATGTCTGTTGATTTTTTAATTGACAAAGGTAGATGTCTATGTCTTGCAATTCTTCTAATCTCTGGCATGTCTGCATATCTTTCTTTAAGTTTTTCATCGTACTCTTCCTTTGCACGTTTTTTAGCAGATTTAGGAGCTGATCTTTCATTAGCTTTAGTTCTCCAAATTCTGACATTACCATCATCAGAACCTGAGAATATATACTTAGAATCAGTTGAGAATTTTGTTATGAATACATGTTGCATTCTTTTGGTGTGATATACATCTCTTGAATGTCCTTTATTAGTTGGAAAGATTCTTAAGGTTTTATCATAAGAACCAGTTACAATTTCTTTACCAGTTGGAGAGAAATCGACATCCATGACTGCATTTACATGTCCTTTAAAAATATTTAAAGATTTATCCATATATCTCATATCCCAAAGATAAGCATTTTGATCTTCATTTGCAGTTGCAAATATGAAAGCTTCCATTGGATTCCAAGCAACTGTATTATTTCTCATTGAAGTTTTAATTTTTTGAGTTGGAGAGTTTGTTCTAATATCATAAAGAATTAAAGAATTATCAGAACCTGTACTTGCGAAAACTGAAGTTTCAGTTTTATTGAATTTGACAGAAGAGATGTTATCTGCACCCCAAGAAAGATTAGAAATTGGTTTATTCCTATGAATATCCCAAAGATTGATATTTGCACCTGCTGTAACAAAAAGATCATCAGTGAAATGATGATCTAATGACATTAAAGAAAAATCAGCTAAATAAGTTTTCAATAATCCAGTTGTTGAAGTGGTATTTGAATTGTCCATTTTGATATCATAATTTTGATTATAATCTGAATCATTTGATATTTTCCATAATTTGATGGATTTATCAACACCACATGAAAGAATCGATTCTTGATTTGGTGTTACAACTAAACCTGAACACATTCCATAATGTGCCTTAAATGAGAAAGTCTCTTCTCTTGATGTAACATCCCAATATTTAATTATACCATCACCAGAACCTGTTGCAATTTTATTAACTGAAGAGAAATTTTTCGCAAAAGAGTAAACACCATCTCTATGACCATCACCTAATGTGCCTACAAAAGGTTGTGCAAATACACGTTCAAGTTTAGTTGCATTAAGTGCTCTTGTATATTCTCTTGCTCTTTCAAAAGGATGTAATTCGGGGTTCATATTTCTTGGTAAAGGTGCTTCCATTGTATTTGGTGCCGGAATATATGCATCCACAGAACGTGAAATAGTCTTAATCTTCATTGTTGAGTGTGATATGGATCGTTTAATGGAGTTTACAAGAAACAAAAGAAAGAAAGAGATATAATTGAATAATAATCAAATAATGAAAGTAAAAAATTAAAAAAAAAGAGAAAAAAAAAATTTTTTTTTATTTTTTATCATCCGTTCCCAAATTATTTTATTTTCAAGAAAAACAATTCATTTAGTGTAGAGTACCCACAATTATACATTATCATATTTTATTAAATGTTCTGTGTTGATATTTATTATCTTTCCTTTTTGTTTTTCCATGCAACAACCGCAGAAAAACCATGGACAAAAGAATAGACGTTTCTCTTGGGTAAAACGATTGATTACACAAGGCACAGAATCGGATATACATCATCATTCCCATAAACCATCCATTGAAAGAATTGAAGAAACTTATCATGTTAATAATAAATCATCAAATCGTCCTATTTTACCGAAATATCGATCGGATATTAATACAGATTCATCATCTAGTATGATACTTTCACCAACAATAACTACAACGAATCCTAAAAACTCCCGAAATTTATTTCATTTGAATGATCTGACAAGTATTGAAAATGATGAAATGATAAGTTATATATCATCATGTACATCAATGAATAGGAGACAATTACAAGAGAGGAAATTTTATACCAATTATAACAATATTGAACAAAATGAGACTCTAACGATATCTTCAATTAAACCATTATATTCTGGATATCCTACTACTAATGAATTTATTCCCTCAAATAACAACAATATTAACACCAATATAGATGGTACTAGCATCTTTAGTGGATCTACATATGATGACAATTTGAGTACTCGACCGTTGTTATCTATGTCATCTGATGAAGAAGTTGGACCTTCTGATAATGAAGATGAATTAAAGGAAACATTCACTATATCATCGATAACTCCTATCACTGCCAATATAACATATGATGATGATGGATCAAATGGAGATACCAAATACCAGAATTCTTTCCTATCTAATAAATCCATTAGATCTATTAGATCAAACAAATCCAACAAATCCAACAAATCTGCGTTAACTTCATATTCTATAATTACATCACCAATATTAACTACCATCAATTCAGGTTCTACTGCTGCAACATCATATACCAATCTAACAACACATACCAATGCAGCAGCAACAGCAGCATCTGTTATGACTTTGGCAAGTTCATCTCGACATGTTAATTCTCCTATACAATCAATGTTATAGAATATCACAATTCGAACACAAGACATTCAATGCCTTTTTCTTTTGTTTACATTTTGTCCCCTTTTTAATTTCCCCTTTTCTTTTTTTCCCTTATTTTTCCTTCTTTTGTTGCCCTCTTTTTTTTATCCCTTTTCTCCCCTTTCCTGTTCTAAATATATAACAATCTCCTTCAATACATTCACTTCTATTCACTTTTCTTGATTCAAAAGTGCATATTGTGCACATAAATCAATAGAGTACATTATAATCTAGTATTTGTCAAATAAACAAACACAAGAGAGAGAAAGAGAAGACAAAGAAAATTGAATAAGTAAATAAATAAATAAATAAAAAAAATAAAGTGTAATCTATTGTCGGTTTTATTTATAGAATCAATATCTAATAACTTGCTTCTATTTGTTTTCATTAATCTAGATATATATTCATAATATACTTATTCTGTACCTTCATTTCCTTTTCTTTTTTCTAATAATCAATATAGAAGTCTGGATTACTACAAATATACACATATCATCTCTAGTGTTTTAAACTTTTTAACTTAAGAAAATGGGGAAAAATACTTGTGATGGTGATGTCTACATTCATAATTTATCATCCTTCATAAAATCTCATGAACCTCAATTGGCAAATGCTTTGGTAGCCTACAAAAAATTGAATTCAACTTTTAATTCAACATCAATAAAATCAACAAGATTATCTACTGTATCACAAACTAATAATATTAACATCAATACTAATGCTAATACTAATACTAATAGTAATGCCAAAAACTTCATTGACAAATCCAATCAATCAAATACGAAAGAATCTATAACTGATAATGAATTAAAGAAAGATATCAAATCTACTATCAATAATTCAATAGATGATGAAGAAAAATTAGCAAAGGAAATTTCGAAACCTGTAAGATTATCATTATCTTTACATCATTTGTATTTTATACTGGGAAGATTTAAAGATATGGGTATTGCTGTTGGACCTATGAACTTAAGATTAGAAAATATAGATTCAAATTCAAATTCAAATTATGTATCATTTTTAAGTGAATTTCAAAGAAATAAAAAAGTCGATTCAGATAGTCAATCAATTCATTCAATTTCTTCAGTTAAATCAGTAATGTCTTCAGTATCTGCATTATGGAATAATTTTGGTACAACATCAAAAATTGATAGTTCAGTCTCAGATTTGAAATATCTATATTCAGCTTTCTCAAAATTACCTTGTTTAAGATTAGCTAATGAACCAAATTCAAAATTAATTGAAGGACACCAAGAATATCCTTTCGAAACTGCAACACCCATTATAATCTTCAAAAATTTATTAGTTTTGGAAATATCAGATCTAGAACCAAAGGAAATTTATGGTTGGCATATATTATCATCCAAATTGAGATACCTAGTTGTTAAAAAGACTAATTTAACTGATCCAATTGAATTAATAATAAATTTAGTTGAAGCTGATTCATCAATAAAATGTGATGATGATTCTCTATCAATTGAAAATGATACTACTAGCAGTAACAATAATCATCATACTGATTATGATAACGAATATTACTATTACTATGATAATAAATTGAGTAAATCTAAATCAAATTCAAGTGATCCAAATGATAATAAATTCTCCTCTACTAATTATTTATCAAATTCATTAACAAACAATAATACCAGTAATATTATCAGTAATATGACTAACAGTGGTATCAATAGTAAACCACATACATCACCGAATATTCCACAATCTCAACCATTTGTTTCTTCTGTTTATTCGCAAAGTCCGTATTATAATCATAATTTAAATCAATTTTATAAATCAAATCAAGCTTCTCACAACTCATATTATCCAAATAATTATCACACTTCACATTATCAACTAACAAATGAAAGTTTACAAAATATTTCCACATCTCCAACTTTAACATCTATAAACCATCATACAAACAGATTCATTGTAGATGATATTCCAAACTCTCAACAATCAACACTATCTTCATCAGTTAAATCTTCGAGAAGATCATACTACTATAAACCTAATACAAAATCGAGAAGATCAAGGGGATCTTCATCTATGTCTGTTTCAAGTGTACCTTATGGTTCTGCTAATAATATCGATAATCAAACAAAGTTAAATACAAGTAAAAGGAATGATGACTCAAAATATAGCTATATTGATCTAAATTATACACCCCTTAACAACAAAATGAACAATAGTAACAATAACAATACATCAAATGAATCAAATTCTAACCCGAAAACAAAGGAATCAGATATATCAAATGAACCTTCTGCCACATATACTCTAAACTCCTCATCATGGCATTTATTGAAACATTTATCACTCACTGAAAATAAAATTGAAAAACTTTCATTAGCTTCATTTGATTATTTAGTGAATTTAACTCTACTAGATTTATCATATAATCGTTTAACCCAAATACCTGAAGCTGCATTATCTAAATTAACTAATTTGAAAACTTTAAACTTATCATTTAATAAACTTTTGAATACTCAAAAATTCCCCAAGAATTTGAAAAAATTGACAGTTTTAAATTTAAGAGGGAATAAAATTACACAGTTAGATTCTATTGAAAACTTATCAGCACTTTCAAAAATTGATTTAAGACAAAATAATTTATATAAAGTTACTGACTTGAAACCACTTTTATCGATAAATAAAGAAAAGGTTCTTATAACATCCATTTATTTATCTGGAAATCCTGTTGCAAAAAGTAGAGGATATAGAGTTGAATTATTCAATTTATTTAATGGTATAGATTTCGATAATTTGATCAAAATTGATGGTTCAAGACCCGGTATCTTTGAAAGTCGGATGCTTTTAGATGAAAAGGCTGCTAAAATGAGATTTAAAAATTATTTAGACGAAAGTATTATTAGTAAAATGACTGCAAGTGTATCAAATATGAACTTGTCTAATATCTTGAATAAAAATGTCAATATTCCCTCAGCATCTAATACTAACGAGACAAATACTTCGAACGATTCCAATGTTACATTTACAAATATAAATAATAACTCATCTCAAAAGGCTCGTTCATATACTCCAGAAGTGAAAAAATCATACCCAAACAAATATGCACATCCAATTCTTGATCAAATGTCAACATCCATAAACTCTCCGCATGACATTAATGGACATTCACAACAAACATTGTCACTTTCATCCAATGTCGATAATACTAGTTATGAAAAAATTATTGATGATCCACCTTTAGCTGTTTTACTAAATGACAATAATCACGTAGTGACTAGTATCAATGATGTTAAAGATATCATTGATATCAAAGATACTAAAGAGACTAAAGATTGTAGAGATACTAAAGATAATATTATCAATGAAGATTGCATTATATCTTCTTCACCATCCTTAATTTCGATGAAAAATTCATTTGGACTGAAGAATAATATAACTTCTACAACCGATTCAAACATCAAAAATAATTTGACGACCTCAAGTAAAAACACTTCTTCAACAAACTTAGATGATCTATTGATCAAAAATGATTTTATTGCACCTGTTAATAGATCAATACCTCACTCTCAACGTACATCTAATGATTTCTCTACAACTAGTTCTGTTAATACTAATAACACAGCAACAGCTAATAATGATATCAATCCAATTGCAAGATTAACGTTAGCATCACCCGCATTGCCTGTCATAACACAAGCAACTACGACTACTATGACAATAACTAATAAGTTAGTATCAACAGATACAAATTCGTTAAGTAATAATAAAGATATTATGCTTGATGAGAATCAAGAAAGTACTCCAAAGAAATCTTTCTCTAATGATGCCACGGTAACAAATGATGACTATTCATCGGGTCTTAAAATAAGTGTAATTTAATAAATTTATACAGCTCTATGGAATTAATCATTAATCTTAAATACATCGTAACCCTTTTTCTTTCCTTTATATTTCATGACCAATCATTGTAATATATCTGCTTTTTATTATATAACCTTTATAAATTTTCAAATTTCCAGTCATTAATAAAATCATATGAATGTAAGATTACTCAATTATTTTTCCCACCTTTTCCAAATTTCTTCTGGAATATCATTTTAGCCTTCTTCAATGAACTATTCATATAATCTAATCTATTCAAATTGTACCTTAAAGTTTCTGCTAACAATTCATCCTTCACACCATCAAGTTGATACCATAATTGATCAAGCTGTACACGTTTACCATTTTTGATAATATCTTCCATATTTGCTCTGCTTTCTTCCGGAGAATTTCCACTATTGATAATAAAATTAGCAAATCTGAATGGTATTTTAGATAACTTTACCGTTAATGAAGAGTAAATAGGTTGAGGTTTCTCTTCTACTTTATTTTCCTCTATTGCTTCCTTTCTTAACTCTTCATCTTCTTCAAAATAATTCTCCTCAACACGTCTTAAATTCTCCAACTGTTTAGCTTGCTTCGAAGCTCTAGTTGCTCTTTTATTAGACCCCCATGTTCTAGTACTCTTACGTTTTCGTTTACGTATTGATTCTGCAATATTACTACTTTCATTATGATCATTTTCCGCCTTTATTGATTCTTGTATCTTACGTTCCTTTTCTTCTTTCAATCTGGCAGCTTCCGCTTGTCGACGTTCCCAACCTTGGATTTCTTTATCATTGTGAACTAATAGGAAAGATGCTAATATCGTTACATACGGAGATTTAGGACGTGTTTCTGATTTCTCGTTTTTCACATCTATTTCAGCTTCCGGACTTGTTTCATTTGCAATAGTGGATTCTTTTGAATCTTTAAATGGGAATTCAGAACTCTCATCATTATCTATTAGTTCATAAATGCAATCTTTGGGAATGATAAATCTAGAGGCATTGTTCTCCATGAATTCAAAAACTAGATTGGCATTAGTTGAGTATCTTTCTTGTAAGGGTGAAAGTTTGTCATTCCAGAGGTCTTCATCTATTTCAAAATTGTTCAATTTACCCATTCGATCATCAAAACTTTCATCATAATCATTCAATCCATCTGATTCAAGACTTTTCTGTCTTTTCAATTCAGACTTTAGCTTCTGTTCATTTTTCTCTCTTTCTTTCTGAAGTTGTCTTTCCCTCATTTTCTCCTCACGTTCTTGTAATATTCTTTCCTTTTCAGCTAGTTTTTGTTTCTTCTTCAGCTCTTTCTCCATTTCTTTTTGCTTCCTTAACATCTCTTTCTCCTTTTCACGTTTTTCTCTTTCCAATAACTTCTTCTTCTCCCTTTCTTCTTTTTGTCTGATTTTTTCAAGTTCCCTTTCCTCTCTTAGTCTTTGTTTCTCCTTACGCTGTAATTCCTGTTCTTTCCTCAACTCTGAGACTTTCTTTAATAAAAGTTCTTCCTTCTTTTTAGCTTCTTCAGGTGTTAATGATATAATCTTAGAACGTTCACTACTGAAACTCGAATCTTTGAATTTTTTCACTTTCTCTTTCCCAACCTCATTACTCTTTTTACTCACTGGTTTATTAACATTACTCTGCGCCTTACTTAGATCACCCATACTTCTTGCCTTTTGAATATATTTCTGAAACTCAGCAATTTGCTCCGAGCTAGCTCCACCACCGGCAACATCTTTCATTAAATTATTCAAATATGTATCATTCTTTGCTAAAAAATTTAAGTTTTGAATCATGATGGCATTTTCTGGATTTGATAACAAAACTTTGGTTGTTAATTTGGGTTTGAGAGATGTTTTCTCTATTTTAGAATCTGTACTATCTAAAGTTTTAGTAGCAGTAACTTCATTGTTTTGTTTGATTTTTTTGTTCCCATTTACTTGAGTAGATGTGGGTTTATCAGACAAGCGTTCATCCTTATCTATCTGGGAATTTTGTAGTTCTTTATTACCAGTTATATTGTCATTAATCATGTTTTTAGGTTCAGACGTGATATTTTCTTGTTTTTTATAATTGTCAGTAAATGATGACTCTGTCTTTACTGTATTATCCGAATCTGTACTCTTTAAATCATTTTCATGAATTTGTGGGGTTTCACTAGATGGCAATATCACACTATCAGAATTTGTAAGTTTACATGGGTCTTCTGCAGTTATTGTCTTATTGCTTGTAGAGTCCCCATCGGTATTCTTTGAAATAGTTGGGGATTCGGTGGAGGATGAGTTTGTTACTATTATATTGCTGCTATCCGGATTAGCACTGTTGACTGTATTTTCTTGGGTTTGAGAAGTTTCTGTAATAGATGACTGTTTTGTTATGATTTTATTGCTATCAGGAATTGAGTTCTTAGTTAATTTCAAACTATATTCAGATTTTTTTATAATCAGACTATCATTCAATTCCGTTCCTTTCTCCTCCTCTTTAACCTTATCTTTCTCCTTCTCTAATTCCATTTCCCGTTCTCTCTTCTCCTGTCTTTCCTTTGCTTCTTGTTCCTCCTTTTCTTTCTGTATTCTTTTCCTCTCCATTTCCTCAATCTTTTCTTGTCGTTTCCTAGATCTTTCCTCTCTTCTTTTCTCTAGTTCTTCCTTATATGCTTTTTCCTTATTATCGTCTTTTAAAAAGAAAAGCTTTATACTAAAAGAATGAACTCCGCATAGTATTTCTGCATCACATAATCGTATCATTTTATCTCTCTTATAATGATTGCTTCCTATAATCAGCTGTTCTCTCTTGGTCCAGTAGGTATTGAATATATGATTTAACCAGTTGAATCTTGAAACAATCAGTGAGTTGTATAGTACAGCTGAATCTTTCACAGAAAGAGGATGTTTCAAGGTGGTGTAATCAGGTAGATTGGTTTTCTCCTTTGAAACAGGCAAGTTCTGTATAACATTGAAAGGTCTGTTTAGACGTTGTTGATATACCAATTCTCTATTAACATTTTCTAAAGGTTGAATCAAAACAACTGAAGAAGATTTCTCTACAACTGACTGGTCTGTATTTTCACTTTTCGACTGTTTAGAAAACATATCTAACTGTCCTTACTTCTTCTAGTATAACTAAAAATACCAAGAGAGAAAAAAAAAAGAATAAAAGCATTAGGAACTTATATTATCATCCAAATGAGAAGAGAAGAGTAATTCATGTATCCTGCGTCGCAAAATTTGGACTTCTTCCCAGAAGAACAACTTTTTCCGAAATCTGAAACGCGTCTATTTTGGAAATCTTCAAATATCATTTTGATTGATTGATTAAAGTACAGGAGGATATATAGTTTCATCTTACCATTGCATAATAACCAATGACTCGATCATATGATTTAGCAGAAGCACTCCCTTCACCAAAACGCTTAAAGTCATTGTATAAGCCAATTTATAGCTCTTTTCAACCAGGCTCCATTTTAAGATGTAAACTTTCCAATTTTATGTCATATACATTAACTGAGTTTCATTTTGGACCTAAGATGAATTTGATCATTGGTCCAAATGGTAGTGGAAAATCGACTGTGGTTTGTGCTATTTGTATTGGTCTAGGTGGGAAATTGGCATATTTAGGTAAAGAATCGATGACTACTGATAATTTCATTAAAGATAATCAAGATAAGAGTGAAATCTCAATTGAATTAAAGGCTTTTGATGATTATCCAACAGATTCTATCGTTATCAACACGCAATTGGTTAGAAATGGTAAAACACGATGGTCAATCAATAATAATCCTGTATCTGAATCAGAAATTAAAAAATTGTTGAAATCTTATAATATCCAGCTCGATAATTTATGTCAGTTCCTACCTCAAGATAGAGTCTCTAAATTTGCAGACTTGAAACCTGAGGAATTATTGAAAGAAATTGAAAGATCGTATGGTGATGGTGAACTATTGAATAATCATAATTCTATTATTGCACTACAGAAAACCATAAATCAAGAATCAAAAAAATTGGACGAATATTCGATGTCGTTAACAAACCTTCAAAACAAATCAAATGAATTAAAAGAATATGTTGAAAAGCATAAACAATATCTTAAGTTACAGAAAGATTTAGAGAAGACTGAAATGATTCGTCCCTATGTTGTTTATCAAGAGAAGAAACGAGAAAAGGATGAATGCAAGGCAGAATATGAACTTAAAAAGGAGGAATATAAATTATTCTATGAAAACATCAAACCAATTGAAAATGCTTTGAAGAATAGTGATGAATCGTTAAGTGAGATAAAAGAATTGATAAGAAGTTGTGAAACTAAAAAATCTGACTATAACTCCCAAATTAGGAAAATCGATATGAAATGTGAAAAAATTGACAATGAGATAAAAAATTATTTTAATGAAATTAAAGATTATGATAGTAAATTAATAGATGCCAAAAAAGATTACTTAAAATTCAAAGAGGAATTTAATAAAATTCAACAATCTATAGATGATTTAGAAGTACCCGATCAAGAAGATATAAAGCAATGGAAATCTGAACGTTCTGTAATCAAATCTGAACTCTTAGAGTTGGATGATATTTTAACAAATGCACAAAGTAAGAGTAATGCCTTCAAAAATCAAGTGGAAAACTTTAAGATCCAAATTCATGAAGAAAGGCGGAGATTGAATTCAACTGATAGAATAAACCTTCTTGATAGTAGGAAATTCAATACGACTTTAAGAGCAATCAAACTTTTGAGAAGTTCGAAGATTCCATCAAAATATTCAGAACCAGCGTTGGTTACTTTGAATGTAAATGATAAAAATGTTGCTCCAGTTGTTGAAGCTTTGATCCCCTTTAGTCATTTGAATGCAGTTGTTGTACCAACGAAGAATGATTATAATATCATATCCAAGTTTCTATATGATGAATATAAATGTATGGTTTCAATAAGAACCATTGGTCCAAGATTCAACATTGATGACGACAGAATCTCTAGAAATGATATGACTAGATTAGGCTTTGATGGATTCATAACGGATTTTCTATCGGGTCCAGATGATGTAATTCAAATGTTATGTGAAAATACTTATTTGCATAGAATTCCTGTATCAATCAAAGGTCTATCAAATGAACAAAAGGATAAAATAAGTCAAGAAATCAATAATGGTTTGAATATTGTTAAATATGTAAGTAAAGATGAAATCTACACAATGAATAGATCAAATTTTGGTAGAAGACAAGTTACTACTAATATTCGATCATTCAAATTAAAGTCCTTGATTTTTGTCAACGGTATGTCTGAAGAGCAAAAATCGAAAATTCAAACACAGATCAACTATCTTATGGAACAACAGAAAGAAACTGAGAACCTTATATCTCAAGAAAATAATAGAATCAACGAAAAACGAGATGAACATAAAGAATTAGTTTCAAAGATGAAGAATATAGAGGATAAAATTATACGTGCAGCAGAAATCAATAAAAGGTTACAGAAATTACATCAGACGTTGGAGTATAATGAAGAACGTATGAAAGTCAAGAAAAAACTATATAAAACACTGAAAAATAGTAATACAAGTTTAGATAAACTCAAGATTTATGATTTAATTGAAGAAAAAAGTAACGAACGACTGGAATTGATTAAAACCACTAAAAGGAGATATATGATTGATAAAATACATAATGACAATGAACTATTAAGATTGGAACTCAAAAAGATTGAAGAGATTAATAAAACTGAATCAGTTAAAAAATTACATGAATCCATCAGAGTAGAAATCGAAGAAAAGCAAACTGAATTGAAGAATCTAAAGGCGAAATTTAAAGAATTGGATAAACTCTATAAAGAATCTATTGCCTCTTATAAAAAGGAGAGAAGTAAGTATACAGATGAAGAAGTTCTAGAAATTAGTAATATAATTAAGGAAATGGCAGAGGAAAATATCCTGACACATGAAGGATTGAATGGTAAAATCAAACAAATCAAATCATTGATGGAATTGAATGATAGTCATGGGGGAAGGAGCTCAATGAAAAAATTAGAAGAAAACGAAAATAAAATAAAGGAATTGAGCATTGAAATACCATTGATTGAAGAATCAATTAGATCACATCAAGAAGAATTGAATGAAATGATTGAAAATTGGGAGAAAGAATTAGATAAGATTGTTGAAAAAATATCAGATGATTTCGGTGATAATATGAATCGAATTGCAAGTGCAGGTAATGTTAAATTAGATAAAAGTGATAATGATTATTCAAATTGGAAACTAATAATTCAAGTTAGTTTCAGAGATGATGAAGAATTAACTAATTTTAATGGAGCACAACATTCAGGAGGTGAAAAATCCACAACTACAGCTATATTCCTCAATTCACTACAAGGGTTAACCAATACACCATTTCGTATTGTCGATGAAATTAACCAAGGTATGGATTCTAAAAATGAACGTAAAGCTCATGAGTTAATCGTCAAGAGAGCAACTGATACTACAATCAAGGGAACTTCTCAATATTTCCTTATTACGCCTAAACTTTTGAGTGATCTTTACTATGGACCTGATATGACAGTGCATTGTATCTTTGCAGGTAGATGGTGTCCAGACTTTTCAGGCTTTGAAAAGAAGGAACAATTCCTTCAAATGGGTATAACTCAACAGTATATATCATAATACTATTATAATGTGTGTGTCCACTGTATTTATATAAATGAGTATATATCTAACCCTTTTTTCCTATTTCGGACTACGACGATGTATAGTACGCCCTTTTTCCTCAAAACGGAAAGCGACGCATTTTTTTTTTTATTTTTCATTTTCCTTTTCTCTTTTTCTCTAAATTTTCATCTCACACACAACTTTGCCGTTATAATTTTTCAATTTGAATTCCTTTCTCTTGTTTTTTTTTCACACTTTTTTGTATTATAATCTATTCTAATTCTGTTACATTTGTTTATTTCAACATAATATCTCAATCAATAAACAAAAATGGGTTTTAAATTCACCAGAAATTCTGCATACCTTTCTAGATATCAAACTCCTTTCAGAAGAAGAGCTGAAGGTAAGACTGATTACTATGCAAGAAAGAGATTAATCACTCAAGCAAAGAACAAATATGCTTCTCCAAAATATAGATTAGTTGTTAGATTCACCAACAAGGATATCATTTGTCAAATTGTTTCATCTACTTTAACTGGTGATGTTGTTTTAACTGCAGCATACTCTCATGAATTACCAAACTATGGTATCAAACATGGTTTAACTAACTGGTCAGCAGCTTATGCAACTGGTTTATTAGTTGCAAGAAGAGCTTTAAAGAAGTTAGGTCTTGATGAAACTTATACTGGTGTTGAAGAAGTTGAAGGTGAATTCGAATTAACTGAAGCTGTTGAAGATTCTCCAAGACCATTCAAGGTTTTCCTTGATGTTGGTTTACAAAGAACTACAACTGGTGCAAAAGTTTTCGGTGCATTAAAGGGTGCTTCTGATGGTGGTTTATACATTCCACACTCTCCTTCAAGATTCCCAGGTTGGGATATTGAATCCGAAGAATTAGATGCTGAACTTTTAAGAAAATACATCTTTGGTGGTCACGTTTCTGAATACATGGAAGAATTAATGGATGATGATGAAGAAAGATACTCTCTTTTATTCAAATCCTACATTGCTGATGATATTGATGCAGATGCTATTGAAGATATTTACATGGAAGCACATGAAAAAATCAGAGAAGATCCAACTCCAAAGAAGGCTGAAGATAAGAAAGCTCAATATGCTGCAGAATCCAAGAAATACAGACAAAAGAAGCTCACCAGAGACGAAAGAGCTGCAAGAGTCGAAGCAAAGATCTTGGAATTCAAGGCTTCAGCTTAAGTGTAATGAAGTCTCAAAATTATTTGATTCATTGTTATTCTTCTTTTAAGCAATATTTTTTTTTTTTTTTTTTTCGTTTTTCTTTTCTTATTTCTTTCATGTATTGATTCAAATTGTTATTTGATAAATTTTATATAATAATATACTACTACTTGATTGAATGAATTTAGGTAATGATGAAAACTAACCGGATCGTTATAATCAGTGCTGATTGTTTGAGTAAATCGTATGTCCTGGTGCTGAGCCTTAATTATCAGCTACATTACACAAAAAAAAAGCTTATAAACCTCTTTTTCCTCTTCTTTGTGAATATTTGAATACTAATTCATCTGTTAATCTAAAAGTGATAATCTACATGATGAACTAACTAAATCTATCTCGAAAATAATCAACTTGATTGAAAATGGATTAAAGAATGGGGACTGCATTCAACTCGAGTTGCATTATGATTTTACTTCAAAAAAGAAGACAGTAATAACATTCCCTAATATAAAAGACTATCAAAATTGGAAATTCACTGTCTATCTACGTTTACTAAAATTCATTCATATACAGTTATCGAAGAATCAAAATATTTCGAAAAGACAATTGTTTTACTCTGATGTGAATTTATTCAAAAAGCAATCCACTGTTGATGAAAGTTTGGATAAAATAGCCAAATGTCTAAATATATCAATTGATGATTTGAATATTATGGCTTCTCGAAAAGGTATGATTTATTCACAACTATCAATTAATAATCAAAGTATTGAAAGATCGATGGGATCTACATTGATTCCATGTATCAATCTAACATCGACTCTATCTGATCTTGAAATTATCTTCAATAATAATCCAAGTGAAATGCCTGAATCTATTATTATTTTAGAGAAGGATTCTATATTATCCGGGTTAGTGAATAAGGAGAAAAATCCGTCTAGTCAAAAATTCAACAACTCAATATTGATCACAGCTAAAGGATTCCCTGATAGATTGACAAAACATCTCATCAGCATATTGATTGAACGATTTCCTAATACTCCGGTATTTGGATTCTTTGATGCTGATGTTTATGGTTTTCTAATTGCACTGGAATATAAAATCAAACCATTGAATTTAAACACTCAAAAGCCATGTTGTTCTAAACTGTTAATCAAAGGTGCTAATCTATTTGAAAATTATATCTTCCCATCTGATTTCATACCTCTTACCGAGAAAGATATTAATACATCATTGACACTTTTTAATCGAATCAATCAGTTGCCAAATGATCAGTTCGTGTCATTACAAACATCAATCAAAAATTTACAGAGATCTCTATATTTTGGATTCAAAAGAGAATTGAAATTAATTGATGTAAATTTATAGTAAGTTTAATCAAATTTATAAATAACAATACATAATATGAATGAGTAGAAGAAATATAAGTATTTACACTGGAATATTCGAAATCTATGATTTATTGGAACGAACTCTGATAACATTATTCAAGATTCTATCATATACCTCATCCGCTTGTTCTGTATAATCGGGATCTCGTAATGAGGTTAAACTAATTGTTGGCGATAATGGATTTTCATTAATAAGTGAATCATCTATATTTTTTTCTTCACTGATTGACTTTGTGCTATTATCAGGGAAAACTCTATTATCAGTATTTTTACTAATTGATGGTGATAGTGGTGATGTTTCAGAATTTGAAATTTCAAATCCATTTCTATTCTCTGTTATATTATCAGATGCATGATTTTTGGCTCTTTTAGCATCTACGTGTTTATAAATATTCTCAACAGTACTAAAATCTTTATTCACCTTTTTGATTAGATCGTTGATACTTGCAATACCTTTAGCCTTCATAATTGTCTCTCTTAACTCTGGTCCTGATGGAATCGGGTTGATTTTCAACTTCTTCTTCTCAAGTTCATTCTTCGATTTTTCTTCTTCAACTTGTTTTGCCCTTTCGAATTCAGCTCTGATTCTTTCCTTTTCCTTTTCTTCTTGGGCTTCTTTTTCCTTTTTGGCTAAAGTTTCAGATGGTAAATTGTTATTGAATTCTGTTGTAGTTTGTGAATCATCCGGCATAATATCATTTTGTTGTTGCACAAAGAAACCCCATCTATGTAATTCACCTTCTTCTTCCTCTAATTTTTTAGAGTGTAAACTAGTCTGTGAATAATTTCTAATCAAGACACGTTTACCCGTTCTGCTATCGACCGGAACACTATCAGAATCTGCAACAACAACATGTGGTTCTTCAGTTGCAACAGTTGGTGCTAAATCATCGATATTTTGATACATCATTGCATCAGTTTGCATTATCTCATTGGATGATTGACGTTCA
This sequence comes from Pichia heedii, assembly GCA_030579495.1. Taxonomy (NCBI): domain Eukaryota; kingdom Fungi; phylum Ascomycota; class Pichiomycetes; order Pichiales; family Pichiaceae; genus Pichia; species Pichia heedii. Next base: position 101,935 of record JAKTRA010000019.1, on the reverse strand, counting down.
TTGAGTTGTGATGATAATTTTCTAATCATTTCAGGTCTTGATTCGGATAAACCTACAGATTTCCTTTCAGTAGATTCGTCTGCAAATATATCAAGAATATTTTCAAGTGAGTCATCCAATAAACAAAGTCTTAACAAGCTTTCCTTACCTTCAGTTGAAAGTTGACCCTTTTCTCTAGCTAAAAATAGTTTATTCATTACAGTGTGAATTTCATTTCTTAGTTTGATCGTCTTTTTCACTAATGATCCATAAATAATAGTACGTTCTTCGCCCGATATTTTATTATCATTTTCCAATAAGTGTTCAGCTGCTTTAGTTAATAGAGAACCATCAAAGAATAGATCCTCTTCTTTAGCAATTGATTTCACTGATTCAGTATCATTCGAATCTGATCCTGCAGTTGAAAGAGTGCGTGAATGTCTCTTTTTCAAATTATCATAATTTCTATCATTTGAATTCAAGAATGATTCCATGTTTCTCATTAAATAGAAAGCAATTCTTGACACTAATTCATCTTCTAATTCATCATAATCCATATCAATATTATAAATATGAGAATTCTTAGCTGCTGAATATAATGCCAATGAAGATTTTGATGTAATTTTATTACCTAATAAAGAGACATGAACTAATTTTGGACATTTTTGAAATATCAAACATAGTTGAATAACTGCTGACTCTGTTAAATTTGAAAAATCGAAATGAATTCTTCTTAAATCAACAAATTTGGGTAAATAATCCCTCAATGTAGGTAAGATATCTGGGAATAATTGACCATTATTACTCAAATCTAAAAATCTTAAAGATGGTAGAGATGATAAATTCTTCAACACTTCAATGCATTCATTCAATTGAACATTAGTGGAATTTAAGGAGAAGAATTGCAATTTGATATTTGTACCCTTTGTAGTCAAAACTTTATTGAATTTGGTCAATTCACCTTGAGAGAAATCATTGAATGCTAAATCAACTCCAATACAAGTTGAGTTTGAAGAAGATATCCACTTGGATAAAGTATACATTTTTTCCACATCTAATTGACAAGAAGCTAAACCTAGTCTTTTAGTTTTCAATGATAATCCTTTGTTGACCAAATTGTTGAATTGATCTGTATTCAAACAGCAACCGTTAATGACCAATTCTTCAATACCACCTCTCTCTGTAATAGTATGAGTAAATAAGTCCCAATCTAATTCAGATCTGACAATATTTTTGAATGTATCTGAACTCTTCTTCAACCGCTGTTGAGAGATATCTAATTTTTGGATTTTCTTATTAACTTGTAGAAACTTACATAGTATTTTCCAACCATCATGATCAATTGGGACGTTCCTCAATGATAATTTTTCAAGCATAGTGGAAGTTTTCAAACTGATTAAAATAATCTTCAACATCTCCGTATCTATTGTAACATTATCAAAAATTACGGTTATAATTGGAGCTATGGCTAAAAAATCTGAAAATGATAAAACATCAATTAAAGTAGGTTTGGGATTTAGCATCTTTAAAACATGTAAAGGTTTTGATTTGTCTTTCAATTGTTTCAGAGTTGCAGGTATTGGTAAAATTTCTCTCAAATGACAACAACGTGTATAAAGAGTTTCAAGAGATATTTCTGAAGGATTGGATGCAGTTTCAGGTTTGTCATTTTCGTTATCATCATTATTAGTATCATTTTTATTATCCCTGAAATAGTCCACATGTTCATGAAGTGGAGTATCAATATCCATGAATTCATCCTTATTAATAAATCTGGAATCTTTTATATGGTATTCATCATCATCATCGTCGTCGTCGTCGTCATCATCTTCATCATCTTCATTATCGTTATTGCTTGATTCACCAAATTTTAAGAGTGAATTTTTACGTTTTTTAAATGAAGCCACTTCATTTGCCATTCTCATAGCTGCAATATGAGCTTCCTTTGCATGTTTTGAAGATTCGGATAAGAAATACTTATGCCGTGAAACTGCTTCTTCGTATAATTTTGAATCAACTGTTGGTTTTTGATCTTTGGTTTGTTCGTTAAAACTATTTGTTATCCCAATGGAAAGTTTAGGAGGTGGAGCCATCATATCTTCAGGTATTAGGACATTTCCCTTTTTAGGTCTTCTAGATGGAATTTGTTGTTGAGGATCTTCAGTTAATTTATCAAGTGCAAAGCAGACACGTTTGAATGTTAATTTATCTAAATCATTTTGAATTTTTGATTGAGTGTTATCAACACTATTGTTTGTTTTATTCAAAGTATCATTAGATTGATTTGTTTGTTTGGTTGTGATGACGTTGGTATTTTTATTCGAATTGGTTGGAGAATTAGCTTTAGAGTTTGATGATATTGATAAAGATGCAAAATTGGAAATGGTATTAGATTGTGAAGTTGAAGTTGGACTCAAAATGGGACTTGCAATGGGAGTTGAAATGGGAGTTGAATTTGAAGTTGAGCTTGAACCTTTCAGTTTAGAAGATAATGATGATAACAATGATTTTTTGGCAAGTTTAGTTTCACCTGCATTGGATGGGGATTTCTGACGACTAAAAAGGGAAGATGATCTTGATCTATTTGCAGGTACTGATGATATGTTGGAAGCTGAATTAGGAGATGAAGAATCAACTGGAGTAGATGATAATTTTTTTCCAGAAGGAGATAAGATACTTTTTTTATCACCCAGTGATGAACTAGCTGAAAGTGGGGAGTTGTTTAAAGATTTTGAAGTATCAATTTTCAAACCATGATTGAATTGTGTATTCGATGACATTGAAGATGGTTTCAATGAAGATTTCAGAGGTAATTCACTCTGTTTGAAGGGTATTGAAATTGGTGAAGATTTGCTATCTGTTAATATGGTATTTTTATTTTTGTTGATTGAATTTGAACTTGTATCTATAGATAATGAAACAGTTGGTAGATTTTGCGAACTTGATGCATTTGAATCTGTACCTGATGCATTAAAGTATGAAGTGTCTTTCTCTTTTGCTTTCATTAATGCCTTATGTTGAGCTTGTAGTAGTTGAGATTGGACTTCATTATTGATTGTATTTGAACGCTTTGTTAATTTTTTGACTTCTCTACCACGGAATAACCAATCAACATCACCATTTGAGACACCTGGATCTAAAAACTGAGAAATCATAGAATCATCTAAATCTTTTGATTTGTAGATGGTAGAATTTGTATCTGACATTATCAGATTTTGAATAATATTGAAAATGGATGAATGGTATGATATATGCTATAATGCTAGTTATAAGCTGATCTTTTATAGTTATATTTGATTTATAACTTCTTCTACTTTTTCTTTTCTACTAGTCTAATCTACTAGCTTGTACTATCTTATGACCAACTGATAATATATGGTTATTTGTAGTAGAAAAAAAAAACGTCAAAGAAAATGCGTAATAGGATTTTTTTTTTCTTTCTTCTTTTCTTGACAAACCCCACTCTTTAATTGAGTATTGGATATGTGTATATATGAAGATTTGATGGTTTAAGGAACGTAGATAGAATAGTAAGTATGCAGTATGATTCGATATAGTATAAGGAATTGATGTTCTATAAATGTGAATGAGTCTAGATAGATTGTAGGGGTTCTGAATGTGAAGGAAACAACACAAATGAAGAAAACAAATGGAAAATGACAACAGGTGGAAAATAGGTGGAAACAGGTGGAAATGGAAACGGAGATAACTGTTGGAATGTTGATTGTTGTATTCGATTCTGTTTATTATACTCTTCTATAGATACTGAGGATACTGTTATGGGGAGACTGTTGGGATGGTTGTGAGTACCTCACGTACTTCATCTACTTTATTCTCAACTCATCTCTCTTCTCCCTCATAGTGTTCATATATCCAACCATTCAGAGAGAGGTAATTTGTCAACAGTGAAATAATAACGCCCGCATTAAGAAGTCATCTCCGAGGATATTTCTCAACAACTTACAATAATACTTCATACACTCTTTACTTGTTATAGATATAGTCAATACAGACAATACAGATGAGATAATGAGAATGAAATATAGCTTACTACTAAAGATTCAATTCCCCTATATCTTTCTCCAATAAATCCATTTTCATCTTGGCAAATGCTTTTTGATCAATAGCTTGGCATTTGTCCAAAATATCAATATTGTTTATTACTTTACTTTGATATTCTGGTATCATAATATTATCAAATAAGGTTTTATCATCAACCTTTTCAACACTCAAACTTCTAATATTCAACTTAAAGACATCCTTTTCATCATTTTGTAAATTTTTCACTTTATTATATATCAGATTAAGCTTGTCATTTACAATTTGGTGTGAATTCAATAAAGCTTTATACAATGATTGATGATATTTCTCAATGTACGGAATCAAATCATCTTCTAAACTGATTTCTTCATAGCATGCTAAACGATAATTGTCATCTCTAATTCCTATAATTAACGTATCTTGTCTTCCCCAATATGTTTGGAAAACCCATTTCTTTATTTTTGAGTTGAAACTCGATACATTTTTCCTCAAAAACAAAAGGAAACTCAGTTTATCAGTAATCTTATATATTGAATCGGTATTACTACATTTGCAAAGTTTCATTTCAACATATCTTGTTATTCTAGATTCAGGTGGATAATCTATAATATCCTTGTTTGAATCATTTTCATCCTTTTTAAATGCATCAATTTCAACTACTGATTTAAATGGCCATTCTCCATATTGACCAGATAATAATAATTTACAATGTGATGTATATGTCGGACTTGGTAAATCACAAACAATACTCTCAAATTTACATCCAATATATGAAAGTACTTTTGATTGACCTTTCCTTGTACTTGTATTGGCAAATATCATTTTCCCCCTGAATAATATGACATTATACACATCATTGGAATTGATCATCAAATCTGTAAATAATCCATTATGTGTAAATATCTCAACATGTTTATCACCTTTTTCAGTTACAACTTCATTAGTAAGGAAATTCTCAACCTTATATAATGAATTATATGCCAACAATGTCAATAACATCAATCGTATTTTTGACTCTTGAACAGTGTAAGTTTTAGGTTTGAAATGCTTAACTCCACTAATAACGGATGGTTTACGATGGCGATTTTGGGCATACTCACATCTTAGATTATTCTTTAATAAATATGGATGTAAACTTCTGTAATCAAATGTCATTAGGTCATTTTCCAGTGAATATCTGAATATTTCATGTGGCCTCAGTTTATTAGAGAGTAACATGACACTCATGCTGGTCAACAGATGGAATATAACTTGAAAAGAGAAAGAACCATCATTCAACTTCTCGTTCAATCTTTATTATTTCATAACATACATAGAATCTCTTCATTGAGAACAGAAATACACTAATAAGTCTCTCTCTCTTACACACACACTCTCTCTCTCTCTCTCTCACTCTCCCGATGATGTGATATCTTCTATCTATACTTAATGTAGATGATTACTACTCTCTATATTATAATCATCCTATATGGTAGATGAATGCCCATATAACCAACCCACTGTGCTGACATAAATACCGCGCCGACGCTTCGACGCTTCGACGCTTCAATACTTTTACTAAGTGTAGATTATCTCTTCTTTTTATACATCGTTTACAGTGTGTGGTTTGTATGTGTACATGATTCTGTAAACATCAAATATTTAAACCCTTTGTGATTTATTATTGTGTTTATTTGAAATCCAAATGATCGAACGTTCAACAAGAACGCATCGTAAATCCCCGTCTCTGACAAAATCAAATGTAAATGTCGATATTGAAATCGATTCAATTGATATACAAGATAATGATAATATAGGTACAGAGAAGAAAAGGAGGAAAGCATCTTCAAATATTTCATCAGATAAAAGGAAAGATATCACTTATCCTAAAGTTGAATCGGTTCTATTAGAATTACCATATCGTGGATTATTTGAATTTGATGATGCAAATACCTATGATACGAATCCTGATCAAAATCTGTCAAAATTATTCAATAGCTTTATTTCAACATCTACCAAACTTAAAATTCTACAAAATAATGAAATTGATAAGAATTATATTCAAAATGATAACAGTCCAACAATATACAATATCCCCAATTCTACAAATAAATTAAAACTGATACAATTTGATCAGTTTCAAATCGAACCTTGGTATAAATCTCCATATCCTTCAGAATTCAATTCGAATTCAATAATGTACATTTGTCCAAATTGTTTATCATACTTTAATTCAATATTCACCTTGAACAGACATTCAATGAAATGTTCCTGTAAAAATTGTCCCTTTGGTAGAGAAATATATAGAGATGAAAGTGAGAAAATTTCAATATTTGAAGTTGATGGTAGGAAAAACGTTATTTTCTGTCAAAATCTATGTTTACTAGCAAAGTTATTCCTAAATTCTAAAACTCTATATTACGATGTTGAGCCATTTATATTTTATGTTCTATATGATTATTCAAGTGATAATGAATTCAAATTTGTAGGATATTTTTCAAAGGAAAAATTAAATTCAACAGGTTACAACTTATCTTGTATCATGACCTTACCTATTTACCAAAGAAGAGGTTTTGGTAGTTTTTTAATAGATTTCAGTTATTTATTGTCGAAAAGAGAATTCAAATTAGGTACACCAGAAAAACCATTATCTCATCTAGGATTGCTTAGTTATCGAAATTATTGGAAAAATTCAATAATAAGAGAAATTTATAAGTTGTTATTTGAAGAAAATATTGAGAAAAAAGTTGTATCGAGTAAAATAAAAGATCCCAATTTGAAGAAAATGTATCTTTCAATTGATGATTTAGCTAATTTAACTGGAATGGCACATGATGATGTCATTGTTGGACTCGAACAATTGAACTCTTTAATTATAATTAACGAAGATGAACAAAATAAATATTCACTGATATTCAATCATTTATTAGTGAAGAATCTCTATAATTCATGGATGAAAAAGGATCAAATAAAACTAAACAAGGATTATCTATTATGGAAACCTATAATATTAGGACCTTCGGGTGGTATCAATACCAACTCTACTATGGTTGTAACTGATCATAGTCTTGAAAATCAGTTGAATAAAGATCTACTCAGTAAGAATCTCAATGATGATAATACCAATGATATGATTGCATCAATCAATGGAAATGTTATGAAGAATATTTCTGTGATAGTTAACTTTTTAAAGGATGATTTAGAAGATGATAGAGATCTTGAAGATCAAACTCTAGAAAAAATTGTGGAACAAAATGTAGAATATAAGAAAAATAGTAATGAGGAACAGAATATTAATATAGAAGAGGATTTACAGAAATATAAACTATGTTTCCCTGGTATGAAATTAATGAAAAATAAAGAACTTATACCTACAAACTCTGTGTCAGATGTAAACCTAAACAATGATACAAATTTGGATATAAAAAAGTTGGATAATGTTAACTATAAAGATGAAAATACAGTTGAGCTCTCAGTCAATGATGAAGATGGTGATTTAATTGATATATCAGAAGATGAGGAATCAAATGATAATGACTACAATGATGAAGATGTTGATGATGAAGACGATGATATCGACGAAGTTGATGATGTTGGTGACGATGATGTTGATGCTGTAATTGATCTATAAAGAGTTCATTGATTCAGTTCTTTATATTATTGTACTGTACAAGGCTAATTTTAGAACAATCCCACCATTCGACATTACTCAAGGCATCAAAGAGACTTTTTTCCTCATTGTTAATATCATCATCATTAAAGTCATCACTGAAAATATCACTGTGAAGGTGTTTGATATTCAGTGATTTTCCCGATTTTGATATTGATGCAGGAGTTGCCGGTAGCTTCTGTGTAGGACAGGTACTGTTGACTAGTTTTGGTGAGATTTTCTTATACCGATATATATTAATTGAATCAATAGGACTTGAATGTATTGAATTGAAAGAATTATTGGTTTCTGTATTGTTGAATATTGAGTTGTCATTAAAATTTGCTAAGATTGATTTATGTGGAGGTTGTTGATGATCAAATGGGTCAACGGGTAATTTTTCAAATGTTGGGGTATATTCTAATTTTGGTGTTTGACTGAATAGAGAGTAATTTGGTGTTTTTGATGCAGATAGTAAATATAAACTTGGTGATATATTTTCCTTATTTGATATAATTGAAGAATCAGAGCTGTTAGTTTCAAGACAATAATCACGAAATAATTCATTATAAATATCCGTATATGATTCATTCATTACCGGTGTAATATCTTGAAAATTAGAATGTTGTGAATCAATAGTTGAATGATCAAAAATTGAGGATATTGATAATTCATTAGTTATATTATCGAATTCTGAATCATTGATTTCCTCTAATTCAGTTTTATAAGAAGGTAAAGTTTGTTCAGATGTTTTAGAATTTGATTTACTTTTCAATGAATTGAAAAGATTTTTGACATTTTTAATAGAATTTGTTCTCTGAATACCAGATTTGCCACCATTTTTTTGTATATTATTACATGATTTTGTATTTTTAGAAATAGGATTGCTAATATTATTACTATTATCATTATTATAATGAACTTTTTGTCTAGTATTTCTCTCCATTTGATCAGTTGATGGATCTTTATTTAAATAAATACTATCCCTATATACTGATCTAATATTTAGTTTTAGTTCTTCTGAAGGTAATTTAGTGGAAACTTTCCTTTTCTTAAAGAAAAGATCCAAAAAGTCTCTTTTTACAGATTTATTCTTCTTAATATTTGTATTTTTCATTGTGTTTAGCAATAATTGTGAAAGGAAAAAGAGATGAGATTTTCAACGAGGGAGAAAATAAAATACAAAACTTTATAGAAGTATCCAGTGGTATGTATTTATATTATAATACTAGTAGTGAAGAATATAAAAGATACAAAACAAGACACAAGTAAAAATGTGATGAAACAAAAAGATGTCTGAGCCTCCAAATAGATTAATCTTTTTTGTCAGATAAAAGTTTCATAAAAGAGAATCGATTATTACGTAATATCAATTGAAGAAGAAGAAGAAAAAGAAGAAAAAAAAATTTTTTTTTTTTTTTTGTTTTTTTGTTTTTTTGACTCATTCTACATTCACAAATTAAAAAGAAAGTACAGGATTTACTTATATTGAGTCATTGCTCATCTGACTTTAATGGAAAGAGTTGGTTGTTATAATACAGTATCATTCAAAGAGTCTTAGAATACAAGCTGGTCTTTAGTTATTCTTCTATTCCTGTTTGTTTCATTCCTTTTGTTTTTTTATTGGCAAGGTATTGTTAAAATATTGCATTAATGATTGATATTAGTGAAACACATCTGTTCAAGAGTAAAATTGGTATACTTACTATACCAAGAGCAAATTTTTGGATTTTCAAATCAGGTATATTGGAAATAATCTACTTATTATCAGATTCATATAATACTAGATCAAATTCACGATGTTCGGATAATGATTCATCATCAGTTGTATCATTATCAGATAAATCAGTTGATGATGAGAATAACGAAAGTGAAGGAAATTATGATGAAGAAGATGAAATAAGTCATAATGATGAACTTAATAAAGAAATTGAAGATGATGGATTATTCTTCCATTTAGCATTTACAACAGAAGAAGTGACAATAATGTGTTGTATAAAATTAATAGATAAATATTTGAAGAATGCGATTGAATTAGATAAAGAATCGATTTTACTAGATGATGAATTTTTCATAATTCAAGTATTTAATGATGGATTAAATATTGGTAAAAAAATACTTGAATTAACACAACCATTATCATTAAATCATATATCATTATTTTTCATTTCGAATTATTTTTCAGATTTAGTTTTAGTTCCAATTAAAGATAAAGAAAAAGTTTTGAAAATATTAAAAGAAATCAAAATTGATGCAAAATTATATCAAGATGAATTAGAGAATAAAACTTTCAAATTATTCAAAGATAATGGTATCATACCCAAATTAATGACTGATATCAAACTTTTATTAACTGGCGCAAGAATTGGAGATTCTATTGAAATATTGAAACAAACAGCAGAATCAATTTCAAAATTAAATACTGAAACCATCAAATATAAAAGATCATTCCCAGAATATTTTGCAATAACGAGAACACCAACTAAAGAAATTGGATTATTATTACCATTTGATGATTATGAAAGGAATAAATTAAATTATTCAAAGAATAATATAATGGGATCATTACAAGATATTTATTATCCAATATTCATTGATTTAAAGAAATTACCATTAGATTTGAAAGGTATAGTTTCAGGTGTAGCATCTAAATTGCTTAAGGAGAATATTGATGAAATGAGTTATCTCTCATTAGGTAGATCTGGTATTGTACTAATACCTGATTTATTTAAAGACACTGTTGATAAGTTATTAATAGTATAAAAGAAAAAGCTTAATTGTATTAAATGTAAAGTAACATAATAATCAATAATAATAATCAATAATAATAATAATTAATAATAACAATTAATAATAATAATATATAATAATATATATATATATATATATGTAAAGTGATAAATATAGTCGAAGCTGGAAAAATTGACTAAAAGAGTAATTTTCTTCGATGACCATCGGAAACTGCGAGATCCTTACGTAAGCGTCTTTTTATGCCATTGGAGAGCGCCCGAGAGAGAGAGACAATGTATTCAATTGAGCAGATCTTCCCTAAGAGCCCGATTATTAGATACCAATACTACATTTGGTTTGAGTTAATAGGATAATAGGATAATAGCAGAATAGCAGAAAACCATACAACACGATATATACATTCCTCATACATGAAAATGGATCAATGATAGAAATAGAAATAGAAATAGAAATAGATGAAGATGAAGAGCAACGATAAAGAGAGAAGGAAATTCCGATGAATTTTGTAAATTTGAAACCAAAACAGGGCAGTCCGTCGCTTATTGCTCCTTGTTGCTACAGCCTTATCCTTTCCTCCCATATTCACCCCCTATGATGCATCATCTCCCCTCTAATGCATCTCTCTCTCTCTTTTTCTCTCTTTCCGTATCCATTCAGGATTGTGGGTTTACTGTATGCTATTCGTTTATATATATGTGTACATTGTATTGTATGTAGAATAATAGAATTTACTAGTATACAAAAATATAGATATAGAAATAGATTAAAGATAAGTACACCGTTATATGACGACCACCTTCCCAGCCGTAGAAGATAGCATGTATAGAAAACGAAGGAAAACGTAGAGAAACGAAGGAAAATGGAAAAAAAAAAAAGAAAAGAAATAAACTGTTGAAATATTTCAAATAATACAATATTTATTTCACGGATCTGCCTCTTTTCTGCAAAACAAAGGATTTTCATTTTGCTACTGATGTTATTGTTAATTGTTGATTGTTGGTTGTCATTTCTTTTTTTTTTTTTTTGTTTTATTTATGGTTGACCGTATTGTTGTTGATGTCCATTCAAACAACAATTACTCCTCCTGAAATCAAGTGTAGTTTCTCTTCATGGTTTAAATACTCCCCATTATCCAACTCATCTCATCTCCGTTTAAACTTGTAAACTTATTCTCTTTTCTTCTTTTGTTTTTTTTTTTTTTTCTTACTTTGATTCTTATTTTGCTTTTTCCCATTAATCAACATTATCGATACCATGGATTCAAATATAATGTTTAAAGCTAGTAATATCAAACCTAAAAATTCTCCTCAATCATGGGATGATAATGATGACAAATTATTAATTCAACTTAAAGAAATTCAACATTTAGGATGGAAACAAATAGCAAAATATTTCGATAATAGAACATCTAATGCATGTCAATTCAGATGGCGTCGTTTGAAATCTGGTCAACTCAAAAAAGTTTCTAAAGCAACAAAATTATCTCTTGAAAGTATAGCACATTCGGAAAATGCGTTATCTAATAAATTACTAAGAGAAAATATAATATCGAAATCTAATCATAATGAGAATAATATAAATGATACAAGTATAAATGATACAAGTATAAATGATACAAGTATAAATGATACAAGTATAAATGATATCAATAATAATAATACTGTTAATAATAATACAAATACAAATAAATCAAATAAAGATATTTGGACTTTAGAAGAAGATAATTTAATTCGTTCAAGGGTATCGAAGAATTTATCAACAGTTGAACTATCGATATTATTACCAAATAAAAGCATCTCAGATATTCAAAGTAGAATTACATTCTTGGAACGTAAAAAATTAAGTATTTCATCTTTATTGACTGATCAATCAATAACACCTCCTTCTACTAATACATCCAATTCATCAACACCGGATTACGAACCAAATTATAATTTTAATTCATCTAAACAATTACTTTATCAAATACCAGAAACAAATGAAAATGAAATTATGAAAAGAAGTATACATCATCATCAACCTTATCATCATGATCATCATCTTCTTCTTCATCCATTCTCAGTATATCAAACATCTGCTGTATTACTTCCTCCACTAAAGGAGTATTCTAGAAGTACAGGAATTATATTAAATAGTTCTATATCATCATCTCAAGGGAAATTACCATCTCTTTCTCAAGTGTTCTCCTTTATCAACCAATAGATGATAATACCTCTACACATTCATCTCTCTATTTATCTATTAATAACTTTCCTACAGAGTTTACGTTAATTTGCTTTCATTTACCATGTGTAAATACATCTTTTTATAACTATTTTAAAGTTTGCTTTCTCATTAAACCTACATAATACCATCCCTTCCCAAATTACTTTCATCTCACTCATTTAAACTCATCTCGCTGTTTCCGAGATGATGGTTTCACATCTCACAACGCGATGGGAAATCCATCGCCACTATTCGCTATTGACCGCAAATGATAAATAATTTAAACTTTCACCATGTCATCAAAGCTTTATTGAATAATTAATGGTTATTATCACCTATTGCCACTTTATTGTTTAATGTTTCTTCATTGGTCTATATTACAGACATTCTACTACATATTGATTATATTAGCATAATTCATATTGGATATTGGATATTTATATTATTTTCTCTTTTTTCTTTCTTTTTTTCTTTTTTTTTGACAGTTTTTTCACTTTGTTCATATTGTATCCTCTTATTGATTTCACTAAATAATATGAGAAATTCATTATTTAAACCAAAATATTTCGATGTCGGTGTCAATATTACAGATAAAATGTTTTCTGGTGAATATCATGGAAGGAAACATCATGTCTCTGATATTCAAAATGTTTTATTCAAAGCTTACAAACATCACGTAAATGACATTCTACTAACTGGATCTTCCTTAAATGAATCAAAGAAAACGATAGAAATTATACAATCATTACAAAATGTTGAAAATATACCTAATCTATTCTCAACTGTTGGTGTTCATCCATGTACTGTATTAGAATTTGAAAAATCCAATGATAATAATTCCAACATTGGAAATTATCCTGAAATTCATTTAAAAGAATTGGAAAAATTAATTAATTATGGCTTAAAATTGAATATCGTTAAAGCATTTGGTGAAATTGGATTAGATTATGATAGAATTAATTATACTCCAATTGATAAACAGAAACTTTATTTTGAGAAACAATTAACATTAGCTACAAAATTTAATTTACCTCTATTTCTACATATGAGATCAGCTTGTGATGATTTTATTGATATTATTAAACCATTCATATTCAATAATAAACTGAAAAATAAAAACTTATTAGTTCATTCATTTACAGGTGATAAAGAAGAATTAGAGAAACTTCTCTCTTTAGAGCATTCTGATCAAAATGTTGGCAAATATAAAATCTTTATAAGTTTGAATGGTGCAAGTTTACGAAATGAAAATACATTAAACATTCTAAATTTAATACCACTTGATAGGTTAATGATTGAAACAGATTCTCCATGGTGTGAAATAAAGAAAACTCATCCTTCTTATAAATATCTAACAAAATCACCAAATAGTTTCTACCCGAATGATAATGAAAATTATGAACTAATAATGAATCAACCTGAAATAAAAGAATTATTAATACAAACTGGGAATAATAAGAAAAATAACAGTAATAAGTTGAATATTTTCGAATTTTTACCAATACCAATAATCAAAAGTGAAAAGTTTGATCAATTTGAATATAAAAATCTTTTCGAAGATTCACCACTTATAAAAGGTAGAAATGAACCTTGTCTTATTGGGTTGGTTGCACAAGTTGTATCACAAGTCACCAATACGGATCCAAATATTCTCATTGAAAATTGTTATAATAATAGTAAAGAAGTTTTCAAATAGTAGGCTATATTATTATTATTATTATTATTATTATTATTAAAACAAAACTAATGAAATTAAAAATACAGAAATATATAACTCTAAAAATCAAAGAAAAGTTTAGAAAATAAAGAATACGAATTTCTTGGTTTTTTTTTTCATAAATAATGATAAAATAAAACAATAGGGTATTTATATTATATTAATTCATGCTGTTGATTTTAGTTTTAGCAAAAAAATAAAATGATAAAATTGAAACAATAATAATATGCTATTATCTAAATAGGAAAACGAGAAAAAAAAAAGAAACAAGAGACAAAGGGTAAGGAACTGGAGACAGGTAAAGAAAGTTGGAAATATGAAAAGCTAATATAATAAATAAGACATTTCAAATATAGAGTTGGGAAAAAGAAAAACAACATGAAAATAAATTTTGAGTAGTGATAAGTTTCAAGCATCATTATAATATACAATAAATTTGATCCTAAATATATTCTAGATATATTGGATCATTCTCCTTTTATGTTTTTTTTTTTTGGAATTTTAAATTTTAATTTTAATTTAATTCTTGTTATTTTTCATTATTTTTTTTTTTTTTATTATTCTTCGTAGAAATTCTATTACTTTTCTTTTGATTTATCATCGGAAAGTTCAACAATTTTGTCATCTTCAGTATCTTCGATATTTTCTTCAATTTCATGAGTAATATCATCATCTTCTTCCATTACACCTAAAGATTGTAAAATAGAAGTTGCAGATGGATCTAAATATATAACATTGCTATTTTCACCTGTTCCACGAGATGCTGCAGATGCTGCTAATAACTGTTGAAGGAAGGCTGGTGCTCCTCCTTTTAATAAATTATCATCATCATCATCGTCATTGTTATCATTATCATTATCATCATCATTGTTACTTCTATTTCTATTTATATTTTTATTGGATCTGATATTACTTACTTTACCATTGATTGAGTCATCATCTTTTGTTTCTAATAGTTTGGTTTCAATATCAATTTTATATAAATCAATTGATAGTTCATCAGCAGTTGGAAGAGAATTTAAAGTTTCATCTGAGATTTTATTTGAAATTCTTTCATACCATTCAGCTAATGATTCATTTTTATGAAGTAGAGCAACAATACAAACAGACATATTATCACAACCAATACCAGATCCACCAGTTGTTGGTGCTAAACAAGTATTCATCATTAATTCACATATTTCAATTAAAGATTTATTTTCTTTAACATATCTTCTAACAAAGCTAACAGCTTGTTGAGAAGTTAAACAATCCCAAATACCATCACATGCTAAAATTATGAATTCATCATTATCAGTATTAAGATTATGTTCTAAAACATCAGGTAATGCAGTAACTGCTTGTTCTTCAGCTGGTAAATTTTTAGAATCTTTAAATTCAAAATCTCCTATACCTCTTGATAAAGCCAGATTACCATTAACTCTACCCATATCAACAAATCCACCTGCATTAACAATTCTATTTTTCTCTCCTTCATTAGTTGGTTTATGATCATAACTTAAAGGTTTTACTATACCATCGATTGATAAAACACATCTTGAATCACCAGCATTTGCACAATAGATTTTATCAGAAGTAATCAAAATAGAAGTTGCAGCACAACCAGATGGATCTTTAGATAATTCACTGTTATTTAAAATTGCTACATCAGTTGCTAAGAAGGTATCCTTTAATGCTTGAACATAATTACCATTAATATAATTCTTATCTTTAGCTAAAATTTTTGGCAAATTTTCACCAGTGAAAATTGCAACTTTTTCACCTCCATGACCATCATAAACTGCAAAAAATGAAACTTGTTTATCTTCTTTATTATTATTATTATTATTATTATTACTCTTACTATCACCTTCTGAGCTAAGACTATTGATATTTAAAACAATTGAATGAGAATCTTCCATTGAAACACGCCAACCTTGCATACATGATAAACCGTACGCAACAAATTGATCGCCACCTTCTTCTGAGGATTTTTCTGTTTTCGGATGTGAAAGAATCTGTCCCATTCTATATTATATTGATTACTTGTTTTACTTAAACACTTTCAATTGAAATAAACAAAAAGGAAAAGAAAAAAAATTGAAAGAGCAAAAAAAAAACAAGAAAAAAAAACATGTTTGTCTATGTTAACTTTGTGGAGGCGAAAAAAAAAAAGTAAAAAGAAGAAAAAAAAAAATTTTTCACTGTGAAGAAGAAGAAAAAAAATTTTTTTGAAAAAGAAATTATCGGAATTTCTTCGGAATTTCTTCGGAATTGAAAGATCAACATGTTTGGAAATGGAAATTCAATTGGCTTTTTTCACATTTCTATAAGTTTCTAAGTTTCTAAGTTTCTAGGTTTTCCAGACTTGCTTTAGATGAACTGCATCTGGCTCTTATATACCCATCCCACAGTGGAATGTTGCTTCTTGTATGTAAGACACACAGATCTTTTGTTTCAAAAGGTTTGATCCGATTTCAGCGGCAATCACCATTCGTTTTATTGTTGAAAAATCGACTACATTCATTGAAACCTAATTATAACCATGTAAATGATCTTGAATCGGTTATACCCATCGTCAACTATGCAATCGATGATAAAATTTTCACTCCCATAAATTTCTCCTTTCAGGTATTCAGTGACATATATTACGAAAATATTAAATTCTTGAATGATGAAATTTCAAAGTCGGACTATAAATTTGAATTCTCAAACACTATCAATCATATCAAATCATTAAGGAATTTGAATCTTAATCAAATACCAAAATCTGGCTCATTCATTCATTTCAAAAATAAAAGTGCAAGATCTAATTCTGAATCAACTTCTGCATGGAATTCCAACTCAAATCCCAATTCATTCGGTATTGTACTTAATGATATCAACTTCAGTTTATCAAACTATATCAAATTGAATGTTTTATTACCAAATGGTGAAGTAATAAATATTGATAGTAGTGATATTATATTTACCATTGATTCCTTCATTCTTCAGGATAGAATGGAGCAAACTTTAAACAATGATCATATCATATCAAAGAAGAGTAAAATTCATCTTACGTATACTTTGAACCTTTTTTTATTATTTTTTATTGAAGTTTCAAATTTGATTTTGAAATTCGACTTGATACGGACAGTTTATTTCAAATTGGCGCAAATCAACTATCAGTCATCTTTGAATTTAGAAAAATTTACTAATAAACTATATGCACACTCTAAATCATTACAAAATTTATCAAATACTCAAATCAATCCCTTTGCTACACATTCGTTATTATTAGCAACTCATTTCTTAATTTATAATGATCCAATCCATTTCAGATTTGTCAAACATAAACCTTCAATTTATACTTTGAATCCTCTAAATCAATTAACAACGAATTATTTTATGAATCCGATTCTATTATCAGAGAATTTGGAGAATATATTCAATCAGAATAACAATATAATAACAAGATCCTATTTAGATATTTTGAAAAAATCAGATAATTTCCAAATTTTTAATATTTTCAAAAGTGATGAAAACTTCAAGAGGTTAATATTGTTAATAAGATACTCAATTGTTTATTCACATGAAAAACTACTGAGAAAACTTAAATGTTTGGTTCCAATAAATGGGGATTTGAATTCCACAAAGTTATTCGGATTTCTGATTAAAATTGGAATTTATAATGAGAACACAAATCCAATTTTATCAAGTGGTATATACGGATTCAATATTAGGGATTTATCAGATATATCTTTGACAATTGAGAGTATCAATGATTTACAATATTCTTATAATAAAAATATATCAGTAGAATCACTACCTAAACATTTGAAATCGTATAAACCATTGAAATTACTTGATGAAGATGAATTAGAGAGTCATTCTGAGAGTCATTCTGAAAATCATCAAACTGAAAATCATCAAACTGAAAATCAACAAACTGAAAATCAACAAACTGAAAATCAAATTGATGAAGATTTAATTAAATTTAGAAATAAAAATTTCTCCAATTCATTCATCAAATATATTAAAGAATCATTACCACTTATTTGGGGAAATAATAAAGATAATATATCAAATTTGGAAAACAATTATAATGATAATAATAATATGAATAATAACTATAGAAAGACTATTTATAAATTAGATGATCATATTGCATTTTCTGTGGATTATATATCAATGACATTATACAAATTTAATATTTTTATACCAATACCTGATCAAGCACCAAATAGTAATATAACAATTCAAGAACCAATTCAAATAAATAAAAATATTGAATCTTTCCCTAATGTGAATTATTTCAATCATTCAATTAGAATAAATCAACCATGTATTAAGTTAACGTTTAGTCATAATTTAACAGATTCGACATCTTTAACATCCCCGAATATTAAAGTTGGGATTGATATGTTTAGGAATATGGAAATTGCAGATAAGGAATGGTTTGAAAATAGAAATATCAAGAATTTGAATGGATCAAAGAAGAAAGTAAATTGTTGGTTAGCATTGAACAAACTTTTAAATTTTTTAATTGAAAAGGAAAAATCAAGAATTAGATTAGGTTATTTACGAACTTATAAAACATTAGATTTGAATAATAGAAATAATAATAATAATAATAGTTATGATTATAATTCTAGCTCCACATCTAATTTAAATAATGATGAGAATATTAATGATAATAGTTTTATGAATGTTGATCAAAGATTTTTCAAAGATAAAGAATGGATTATTGAAAATCTCAAACTTGTTATAGATGAGAATCTATCTAGATTTTGTTATGAAAAAAATATCAAAGTTGTAAATAGAAATTTAGATAAAAAGATTTCAAATTCAATTGATTATAAAGTTTTCAAGAAATTTAAGATTTTCAAATGGTATGCAAATTCATATGAGACATTTGGATTTCAATTATCATCTAATCCTGAAGATTTAACAGCATTTGTTGGATGTTTATCATTCTTAGGTAAATGTAAAACTAAGATTTATGGGAGTTATAATAAAAATAATTATAAGGGCAAAGATTATAATAATGAATATTTACCACTAGGTTTGAAATATTATTCATCATTTACATCTTTAAAATATATGGAAACTCATTTAAATCAATGGCAATTATTTAGATATTTAATTATTCAAACATTTGATTTATTGAGATGTAATAAAGATGATTTCAATAAACTCAATAGATGGAATCCAGAATTACTTGATAAAGTTACTGAAGAACATTATGAAAATTGTATTTCACAAAGTGAAGGATTTATTGAATTTAATAATAGAGTAAATAGATATAAAATATTAAGAAATATTGAAGATGAAATTAGTGGTGGCACTAAAGAAATTTTCACAATTATGAGATGTATTGTTATCAAGATTGAGAAAGAGAGAATAATTGGATATTGGGTTGAAAAAGATATTGAAATTGAGATTGAGATTGATAGTGGTGTTGATAATGATAATGGCAACAACAATGACAACAACAATGACAACAATGACAACAACAATGACAATGACAATGACAATTACAATGAAAATGGAATTGGAATTGGAATTGGAAGGAATTTATTAATGAATAAAATATCGATTGGAGATAGACTTTTATGTTCGAGAATTGTTAGAGTTGATCCAATTCAAGATGTAATTATTTTAAAGTGATTATTTATAGATGAAATATATAGAGAAAGGAGTGAATTTTACTCAAGAAATGTAATAGTAATGATTAATCGTCTCATCGAATATAACTACTACAAAGTACAGATAAATTTGGATATACTGAGGAAACAGTTAATCTACAAATATACCAAGATTCTAGTATATCTAATGTCTCCAAGATTATTAGAAGATACTATGAAGAACTATGAAGAACTATGAAGAAGTCATGAAGAGAAGTTATTTACAATTGTCTAAGGGAACATACTATGTATATTTAATATATATAATATATAATGGATATAATATAGTATTACATCGTATAAATTCGTATATAATTCGTATACAATTCGTACAAGTTTTTACCCGGAACAGTAGAAATTTCCCAATACGGTAATTCTTTATTTGTTGCCCTTTTTCCCTTTAAATTCCCTCCACCAATTTTTTCATCCCATTTTCCCCTTTTTTTTCTCGCCCATTTTCACATTCTAAAAAAATTTTTCACGTTTTTTTCACATTTTTTCACGTTTTTCACATTTTTTCACATTTTTCACATTTTTCACGTTCTGTCATTTAAAGTTATTGAATGTTGTTGAAAAGTTGTTGAAAAATTTATAAGAGACCTTTTGTCCACATTTTCCATTTGTTTTTTCGTTGATTTTCATCTTTCCATGATCTTATTCTCTCTTTTCTATTATTTCCTTTTCTTTTCTTTTCTTTTCTATTCTTTTCTGTTCTTTTCTTTCTTCTTTCTTTTAGCAGAAATAAACAATCATAGAAAAAAAAATGGTTTCTTCATCTGTTTTAGGTTTCCCAAGAATCGGTGCATTCAGAGAATTAAAGAAAAATACTGAAGCTTATTGGGCTGGTAAAATTGATGCTGATCAATTATTAAAAGTTGGTAAAGATATCAGAGAAAAAAACTGGAAATTACAAAAAGATGCTGGTGTTGATATCATCCCATCTAATGATTTCTCATTTTATGATCATGTCTTAGATTTATCAATTCTTTTCAATGTTATCCCAGAAAGATATACAAAATATGAATTATCAACTTTAGATACTTTCTTTGCAATGGCAAGAGGTTTACAAAGAAAGGCAACTGAAAATTCTAAAGCTGTTGATGTACCTGCTTTAGAAATGGTTAAATGGTTCGATGCTAATTATCATTATGTTAGACCAACTTTCTCAAAATCAACTGAATTTAAATTAAATGGTCAAAAACCAGTCGATGAATATTTAGAAGCAAAAGCTTTAGGTATTGAAACTAGACCTGTTTTAGTTGGTCCTGTCTCTTATTTATTCTTAGGTAAAGCTGATAAAGATTCTCTTGATTTAGAACCAATTTCTTTATTAGAAAAAATTTTACCTTTATATATCGAAATCTTGAAAAAATTAGCTGATGCTGGTGCAAAAGAAGTTCAAATTGATGAACCAACTTTAGTCTTAGATTTACCTGAAAATGTTCAAAAAGCTTTCCAAATTGCTTATTCTAAAATTGCTTCTGCTGAAGGTTTACCAAAATTAGTTTTAACTACTTATTTTGGTGATGTTAGACCAAATATTGATTCAATCAAAGATTTACCTGTCTCTGGTTTCCATTTCGATTTTGTTAGAACTCCAGAACAATTAGATGATGTTGTTTCAATCTTAAAACCAAATCAAACTTTATCTGTTGGTATTGTTGATGGTAGAAATATTTGGAAAAATGATTTCTCAAAATCAATTGATTTCGTTGAAAATGTAATTGAAAAAGTTGGTAATGATAGAGTTATTGTCTCAACTTCTTCTTCTTTATTACATACTCCTGTTGATTTAGCTAATGAAAAGAAATTAAATGAAGAAGTTAAAAATTGGTTCTCATTTGCAACTCAAAAACTTAATGAAGTTGTCACTATTGCAAAGGCTGTTTCTGGTGATGATGTTTCAACTGAATTAAAGGAAAATGCTGCTGCAATTAAATCAAGAAAAGAATCTAAAATTACTAATAATCCAGAAGTTAGAGAAAGAACTGCTGCTGCATTAAAAGATCCTTCAATGGCTAAGAGACCTTCTAATTTCGAAACTAGATTAGTTTCTCAAAAGGCTAAATATAACTTACCTTTATTCCCAACTACTACTATTGGTTCATTCCCTCAAACTAAAGAAATTAGAATTAATAGAAATAAATTCAATAAAGGTGAAATTACTGCTGAAGAATATGAAAAATTCATTAATGCTGAAATGGAATTAGTTGTTAAATTTCAAGAAGAAATTGGTTTAGATGTTTTAGTTCATGGTGAACCAGAAAGAAATGATATGGTTCAATATTTCGGTGAAAAATTAAATGGTTTCGCTTTTACAACTAATGGTTGGGTTCAATCTTATGGTTCAAGATATGTTAGACCACCTATTATTGTTGGTGATGTTGATAGACCAGCTCCAATGACTGTTAAAGAATCTGTTTATGCACAATCTTTAACTAAAAAACCAATGAAAGGTATGTTAACTGGTCCAGTTACTATCTTAAGATGGTCATTCCCAAGAGATGATGTTACTCAAAAAGTTCAATCATACCAATTATCTTTAGCTTTAAGAGATGAAGTTGCTGATTTAGAAAAAGCAGGTATTACAGTTATTCAAGTTGATGAACCAGCTATTAGAGAAGGTTTACCATTAAGAGCAGGTGCTGAAAGATCTGATTATTTGAATTGGGCTGCTGAATCTTTCAGAATTGCAACTTCTGCTGTTGAAGATTCAACTCAAATCCATTCTCATTTCTGTTATTCTGATTTAGATCCAAATCATATTAAAGCTTTAGATGCTGATGTTGTCTCAATTGAATTCTCAAAGAAGGATGATCCAAACTATATTCAAGAATTCTCAAACTATCCAAATCATATTGGTCTTGGTTTATTTGATATTCATTCTCCAAGAATTCCATCAAAGGAAGAATTCATTGCAAGAATTGGTGAAATCTTAAAAGTCTATCCAGCAGATAAATTCTGGGTTAATCCAGATTGTGGTTTAAAGACTAGAGGTTGGGAAGAAACTAGAGCTTCCTTAACTAATATGGTTGAAGCTGCTAAATACTACAGAGAAAAATATGCTAACTAAGTATGTCATCATTATATGATGATATGACATTTATTCAACATTAATGTTATACTGGTTATAATAATGAACAAACTTCAAAAAAAAAAAAAAAAAAAATCAATAATAAACTTTTACTCTACAAAAAATACTTGTAATTTTATCTTCTAATCAAACTAATTATTTTTATAATTATATTTATTTTCTATCTTTTATATTATAAATAATGGGATTTCAACATCGGTTCAAAAAAAAAAAAAAAAAAAAAAAAAGATAATGTAGTTATTCAGCAAATCTGTATAACTTACACCCGACGTAATGTAATGAATTTGAGTTATATTATTATTAAGGTTATCAGAAATATACAAAAAGATTATACATTTAAAGCCATTTTTGAATAACAACAGAATTTTTTAAACCTGCGTCTGCAATACTCATATCTTTCTTATCATCTAATGGTTGAGGTGGGAATGAGGTAACTACCCCCCATGATCTTGTTGAATTAGATTTGGTTGAGATAAAATTATAGATTTCCTGCACACTATCCGAAGAATTAAATCTTTGAACAAATCTTTCACCTGTTGCTAGTCTTATTTGAATACTTGTATCGCCTTTCATTTCTTCTTCAATAGGTTCTGTTTTCTTTTCAATCTTCGATTCATACAGATTCAATGCTTCATCAACAGTTAAAGTTTCTCCTGGAATAGGAGATCCTAATCTATTACCAGTTCCTTGAAATCCGAAAACTCTAGGTTTTGATTTTTGATTATCATGATAACTTTCATCTAATTTCTTGACGACATTAACATCAACATCTTGAAACATTTGAACATTTAACAAACTCAATGGTGCTCTACCCATATTGAGTTGCTTTAGATAAGCTTGATTTTGTGGATCATCATATTTATACAATTGACCATCGTCAACACTGAAACCTTCTTTCCAAAAGGTAATTGTTCTAGTTACCTTTTCGAGCTTTTTATCTTCTTCTTGAGCATTAGGATCAACAATACTCTCAGAGTTAACATTATTTTCTATTGAACCTAAAGAAAATCCAGTTCCTTTAAATAACTTCTTTTTTTTATTATCAGTTTCTTCATCCTTCTCTCTCCAATCTGGTTCTCCTGCTTCCTTTTGAGCTTTTTCAATCAAATCATCTACAAGACTTCTACCATTTTTAGGTTTATTTGGATCTTCAACGGCTAATCCTGATTTTTGGCCACCTGTGAAAAAATTCATATCATTTTCATCAGAATCATCATTATTCCTATCATTATTAAGATCTGAGAATGATTTAACTTTGGAACTACTATATGATCCCTTACTTTTTGAATTCCCCTTAGAAACAGGTGCTTCTGGTTTGTACCCTGGTTGGACATGTTCATTATTATAATAATCATTCACTGCTAGCATTACATCGTATTCATTCCTTGAAAGATATTGCTCAGCAACAGAAGCAGGTATTCCTGTAATTCCAATGAATTCATCAATTGCCTGTTGATTTGACATAACTAGTATTTGATTCAAATAATCACTTCAAATGATAAAACTCCTAGATGGCAAATTGATGATAGTCCGTAATTATCTTCTCTTTTTTTTTTTGTAATTCCAAAAAAAATTCCTTCTTTTCTCACACATTTCATAGAGAAAAAGAGAAAAAAACATATTTATGTTGGGTAAAATAGTTGTATCTTCTACGATATTTTAGTTTTACTTGTATGATTAGTATATACACAATGATTTCTCATCTTGACATTGTCAAGTAGGAATCATCCAGTTTATAATTATGTATATATCACATATATAGTTTTTCTGCCTCCACAATAGTATTATTGTTAGCCTTCATTTTATTCATAGTTTCAATATACTCATCATATGGATCACTATCAAAGACAATACCACCACCTGCTTGGAGATATGCAACACCATCCTTCACAACCATAGTACGTAACGCAATACATGTATCCATTGTCTTCCCATCATAGGACCAGTGACCGACAGCACCAGCATAAACACCTCTTTTCTCTTTTTCGAGTTCACTAATTATCTGCATAGCACGAACTTTTGGAGCACCAGAAACTGTACCTGCTGGGAATATAGATCTGAATGCATCAAATCTTGTTTTATCGGAACGTAAATTACCACTTACTTGAGATACTAAATGCATAACATGAGAAAAACGTTGAACTTGAAGTAAACTATCAACATTAGTAGTCATAGGATCGCAAACACGATTGATATCATTTCTTGCCAAATCAACTAACATAACATGTTCGGCACGATCTTTCAAAGATGATTTAAGTTCATTTGCTAACTGATTATCTTCTTCAATAGTTTTACCTCTACGAATTGTACCAGCAATTGGATGTGTGATAATTTTATCAGCAGAATCAGATTTGACTAATAATTCAGGTGAGGCACCAACAATTTGAAAATCCAAATAATCAATATAAAACATATATGGAGATGGATTGACTGTTCTTAAATGATTATAGATATTGAATGGGTGTAATTTGGTTGGACGACTGATTCTTTGTGATGGAACAGCTTGAATAACGTCACCTTTTTTAATATATTCCTTTAATTTATGAACAAATCCTTCATAACCTTCTTTTCCGATATTTGATGTAAAGGTTTCATTTTTTTCAATTTTAGGTTGTTCAGGATACTTGACATCCTTAGATTTCAAAATTTCAGCTATTTGTTCGATTTCTTTTGAAGCTTTCAAATACTTTTCATTCAATGTTGTTTCATTATCTTTAGATTTATCGATATAAATATTGTTAATAATTTGGAATCTTTGAAATACATTATCATATGCAATGATTAAATCAAATAACATTAAAAATGATTCCGGTAATTTTAAAACATCCTTTAAAGTATCATCTCTTGTTTTAGGTTCGAAATATTTTATACAATCATAAGAAATGTATCCAATAGCACCACCGCTAAGTTTTGGAACACCTGGTAATTGGGCTTGTTTTATTCCCGATAATTCATCTTGTAATAAAATCAATGGATCAACCTCATTTTTTTCAGTTGGACCAGTCTTGATTATTTTACGAGGTGAGACACCCATAAATGAATATCTTGAAACTTGTTCACCATTTGTTGCACTTTCAAATAAAAATGATGCAGCTGGACTTTGTTGTGCTCCAACTAGTTTAAGATATGCTGTATGTGGAGTTAAATAATGTGCACTTAGGAATTTATAAACAGGAAAGACATTAGATTCTTCATCTAACTTAACATATTCTAAAAATTGGGGGAATGTTGGTTGACAATCAGACATCACTTGTCAAATAAGATTTAGTTATGAAACTTCTTCAAAAAGTATTGTTAACTAGATCTTAAATGAACGAGTGAAAGTTTCATACATATGAGTCACTAGTGACTGTTGGAAATTAAAATTCATTTGAAGAGAAAAAAAAAAATATGAAGTTTTTGAGAATAAATTGAGTGAAGGACAATATAATGAAAAAAAATTAATTTAGGTCGTACCCGGATTCGAACCGGGGTTGCCCGGATCAAAACCGAGAGTGATAACCACTACACTATACAACCGTATTTGCTTTTTAGGGGCTACTTGTGATATACGTTTAACAAAACAAATTAATATGATGGGCAATTTTTATAAGACTTAAATATACTAAAATCACTGAATAATAAATTGACAAGTTGAGTTTTTGAAATTCAAATATTCTCAGCACTGTAGGTTATCTACAGTATATAACAACTCTCTCTTAATTAATATTGTTTCAAATGACTGGATTTTCGGATATCCCTGAGGTATTCTTCATACAGTTTATATAACAGTTTTTCAGTAATTCACAAAAACTGTTTCAGATTGATTGTCAGTTAGTTATGTGCATAGCAGGTTGAATAGTGTTCGATATGAGCATTTACAACTTATTTTTATGGTTACTTCTATATTATTTTTCAAACTTCAAGCTTGAAGAGACGTTAGATAACAATCTAGGCTGAAAACAACCCTTCTTACATTCATAACATCTTGAAACAATACGAATGATTGGTATAGCTTTACTGATTTGAAAAATTGATTATCGGGTCAGTGTATTATGTTCCAGAGGTAACCAAATATAATAGTTAGTTTTGAGCTATTACCATAAGATAGATTTATTATCTTCTTAACCAACAACATTTATACCTCAGTTTATGAATGTGAATAGTCGACACCATTAAAGCATACATTAAAAGGATCCTTGAATATAATTCTCTGAATGACACCGAATCAACAACAAGATTTATCATCTAATAGTAACTCTTAACATTAAAATCATGCTGGAAACAAACCCTCCTGCTAGAAAAACTCTTTTCTTTTGTGTTTTGTCAATAAAATCAACAAGACCAAATTAGTCTACATGGTTCTTTCCATTAGCTATGAATTCAAAATACTATATCGTATCTCTAATATGTTTTCTAACGCTAAAAACAAGTATGTGTTTAGCTAATATCACAAAACTAATACTAGCAACCTCTACGTATCTAAAAAGATTCAGACAATATATATGACAGATCTACAGAAATTGATTTACACAAACATTCAACATACCAGTCGTAGTACCTCTATAGATATTCGTAAAACATGCAAGAAACTCAAATGTCTAATCAGTTGACCTAAAATTATCTTTACTCACGTCCAAACTAATTCGAATCACAAGAGATAGAAACAAGAAATTTGACAGTTATAAAAATCAAGAGAGAGATACTATTTTCGTTTATCAGATATAAACACAAAGTTACTATAAAAGAGAGTTTGGAAAATTATATGATTACTAAATTATTTGGTCTATAAATGACATTATAGATTCAGATCGTCAAAATCAATTTGTTTATCAAGCAACATCATTATCAAATGTACCTTTTGTCCCAAATTGTCAGATTTTCCTGATCTCTTAGTAGTAGAATAGGAATTCGGCTAAAAATTATTATGATTACTGGTTTCGTTAAAAGAAAACTGCTCAACTAAAGTATAGTTACTTTTGTTTTTGATATAATTGTATTGCTTCTTGAAAAACCAAGATTCCTGACATCAGAAAAACGTAACGAGGACTAGCTGGCATCTGTAGTAGCTAGATCTTTACCCAAAACAAAACGATTTACCAAAATGATGTAATGTAGTTCGCAAGATATACTTACGTAAGCAAGTATAATTGTGGAGAACGTCCATTATATAATTAACAGTTGTCGACATTTAGCTTTATAGGATGTTTATAGTTCTTATAGAACAAGTATTGTTTGGTTTACAATCGTAGTATACACATACGTCACTAGAGATACAATGGATAAGAGTCAATACACCCAACCAGGCAGAGCATCTTTATTACATGGAGCCCGTAGTGCTCTGATCCACGCTGTGATTCCTTCAATCCTAATTGTTCTTGGTGCAACAAGTTTGACGAACGGTTATGATACAACCTACAATTACTCAAACGAAGACATGGATATCGATAGATACTTCGATAACAGTCCTGTTGGAACCCACAATACTTCTCGTTTTTGGCTAGATTTAGCTGCATGGATACTCCCTCCTTTGAGCAACATTATCCATCTCAGCACGACCAATGTCTCCAAGGTCACCATTCCAACTGCCTTTCATCTACTGAACTGGCCCATTGCAATGATCATTAAATCTCAAGCACAAAATCTCGTTCCGTTTCTATTCATCTTGTATTTTATCACTTGTCACTACCTCCAAAAGAGAAAAGAACCACAAGCAAAAGAAGAAAAAGAAAGAACAGAGAAAGCTACAGCCATCAACATCACCAATCACAAAAACTTGTCTCCATTTTTCAAAAGAAAAGAATTCACTGCTAAACAAGCAAGATGGTTAGAAGATCCCATTGATTACAATCCAAGAATCGAAGACCTCCAAAGAAGGAATAACCAAATTGCTGACTACTTATCTCGCTGGCCCTCATACACCCTTAGAGGTGAACCACCGCCACCGAATGAAGAAGCTTATTTAAACGACATCAATATTACACCACATTCACAGTGTAAAAACTCATTGATCGAAGCTTATTCTTTAGATAATGAATGCTCAAAAATCATAGAAGAATTGAACAAATATAAATTCAAAGACTATCACAGAGCGCAGGATACGAATTACCTCTATTATAAAAACAGGCTGGTAATTCCACACTCACCACTAACACTTTCATATACATTAACAGATAAAGGAAGAGGAATTGATGAAATTGCAGAAAATTTGGAAAAATATGAACAAACAGCAAGAGCGGCCACGGCCAAAGCATTTGCCATAAATAAAATACATCTTGATGAAAAGAAAAAAGAAGGAGAATTAGAAGAGGGGGATACGGTATACATACTGCAAGACGCATTAGCTAAACCAGGTGATGCACACAATAAAAAACTAGTACAATCTTTCAGATCCAAATACATCGGACCTTACAAGATCACCAAGAAAATCGATGCGGTCAACTACGAATTAGAAATGCCAAACAGCTCAAAGAGAGACAGTCCATTTCACATATCACAGTTGAAGAAACAACAAACACTTCTAAATGCATTATTTAAGGCACCAAGAGTGGAGAATCCATTATATGAATATAAAGACGGATCCGTTGAAACCGAAATCGAATGTCTAATACATCATCGTAAAGTAGCAAAAGGCTACAAGGTAAGAGTCAGATTCAAAGATGGAACTGAAGAAGAAATCAGGTTAGGAGAGCTAAGGAAAACTGCTCCAACCCTAGTTGCAGAATATGCAGAGAAACATACCGAGTTGAAAGATTCCCTCAATAGAAAGAAAGAATAAAAGGAGAAGAAGAGGCGTGTAATGTAGTTCGCAAGATATACTTACGTAAGCAAGTATAATTGTGGAGAACGTCCATTATATAATTAACAGTTGTCGACATTTAGCTTTATAGGATGTTTATAGTTCTTATAGAACCAGTATTGTTTGGTTTACAATCGTAATATACACATACGTCACTATAGATATAATGGATAAGAGTCAATACACCCAGCCAGGCAGAGCATCTTTATTACAAGTTCGTAGTGGTATTATATAAGTTTATATAAGTAACGTTCGTATTGCTGATATTATGGATTTAACAGATAGAATAATTAGATTACAACACTTCCTATTTAATACATATCACCTTCTTTCATCTAAACAAAAATTCATTATTATTCTTTCCATCAATTATAAAATTTTACAAAAAAAATATTTTACAAAGTTTTTAACTTTAACAATTCTAAACAAAATTATTATTTTCACCAGAAATAAAAAAAGATATATCTTAACTGTCATTACCATTAAATTCTACGTCATTGTTTCCATCAGTAATATCCAAAAAATCAATCCAATATCACTCCAAATATCACAATTCTACGTTATACAAACAAACCACAACAAAATATCATGTCGCGTTTTCGGATGCAAATTTTAATTCTAAACTCCGTACTGAGCATCGCGTACGTACTTATCGATAAGAAAATTTATAGATTCACACCGCCACAAATATTTTTCTCTTTTTCACCGCCACAACTTTCAAAATCTATTTTTTATTTACCGCCACATATTGAAAAAATGAAAAACTGAAAAAAATAAAAATTTATTCATTCCACTAACAATTTCTGGAACACTATTTGATCATTACTTTTAACCTACGTTTACCTACACGAACTGTTCAACATTCAAGAACTAATACAACAAAGGTTTTTCTATTCTCACAATACCTGAATACCTCATTCGCTTAAACTAGTTCATGTATTCAATCAAATAATAATAAACCCTAAATTTAGTTCTTTTCACCAGAAATTAATATTATAATAAACAAATGGATACAGCAATATATCTGAAAACAATATTTTTATCTCACTAAATTTTATCACTGTAACCACACTTGATGAAAACTAAGTTGAATTGGAATATCATTCATCTAAATGACTGTTACAAAATCAAATGAATATTACTAATTCTTGATATATCAACAATACATCCATCTAAAACACCTGATTCATTCAACTCACTCAAATTGGATAACTACTCAATAATATTGATACTCTTAATATCTACAGATATCATTCAAAAGATAATAAAAACATTGCTCTTATCTAAACAATATTAAGTGACTTATATAAAATCAACTAAATGATAACCGGACTTTGATATACTATTACAAATTCATTACATTTATAATAAACATTTGATTGATTCAACGAACTTGCATTTTCAATCTATTCAGTAATATAATTTAATTTTTAATTCTTAGTAATATCATTCATAAACAATTTCATAATCACATAAAGTTTTTCCTATTCAACTTCCATAATGATAACCCGTCTAAGAGAACAATAAACTAGATAACTTCATCTCAGACTTCTCAAAATTACAACTTGAAATATCACTCATCTATATTCCACAACACATTACTTATACACTCAGAATCTTGGTCTAAAAAAATTGAAACTAGAATCCTCTAATTTACATGATACGATTGATAATACTTTGCTCTATTAAACAACTACACTAGAAATTCTCTTCAATTAATCAGATATCTGACTGACTGCATTATTACCTTCAATTCACCTACAAGAACTGTTCACTATTAAAAAATTAATATAACAGCGATTTTTTTTTGTTCTTACCAGCCAAACATCTTACCAACTATTATCTTTACTTTAAACTGATTATTCTCATCAAGATATATACAATTCTAATCTCATATCAAATAAAAAGAAGCCTAATTCTATCCACCAAAGAATAACATTTGATCTAACAAACAGATAGAACATATCCGAAGAAAATTCAGTTATCATCACTGAATTAAAATAAACTTTTATTGCAGTAACTACTTTTGATAAAAAACTAATTCGAATCAAAAGGTTGATCGTATAACTAATATTAAATGACTAATACAAATTCAACTGAATATTTTGATATATTACTCATTAACGCATTCATATCAAACACATGATCAAAATTTCAATCAACTCAGTGATTTAATCCTATTTATAATTTCCTTGATCACAAAAACAATTTTACAATTACTCTGATATTATTTCTCTGAAAATATTATACTGATAAACTATATCCATAATAACGGATCAAAGAATAAACTAGATATACAACAGTAACTTCCTCTCATACTTCTTATAATCACTCGTCTATATTAATATTATTTCATACAAAATAAATCACGATCTAAAAACTTTTTCAAATTGAAAGCATTCAACTTAGAGATACTATTGATAATACTGTATTATGTTCAAGAATGACGCTAAAGGAATTTTTTAAACTGATCAAACATCAAAATGAGATAATATATTCTGTAACTTTAATAGAAAGAAACTAATCACTCATAACAAAAGGGGCATATAATCAAAAAATCGATATCAAACACATTCATCAAAAAAGATTCTATTTATCAAATAACCTAGAGATATAATATCTAGTAGATAATTAAATGGATTAATAATCAACTCACTATCA
Organism: Pichia heedii; assembly: GCA_030579495.1. Taxonomy (NCBI): domain Eukaryota; kingdom Fungi; phylum Ascomycota; class Pichiomycetes; order Pichiales; family Pichiaceae; genus Pichia; species Pichia heedii. The sequence continues at coordinate 69,436 of JAKTRA010000019.1, read as the reverse complement.
ATATCTTGATACGAACTAAACTAATACCTATTCGATCTATTTGAAAAATATTATGACAACCATTGATTTATCTAATTAAACAAAATATTAACCAACATTGATGAAAGTACAATAATCATTGAAAAAAATAATAAACTACAAGATGATATTATATAAGAATGAGTAGATGATAGAAAGATCTATAGATAATAATGGCTAGAAAGTTGATACTGATAACAGCTACTGTATTTCAAAAAGAAGACATATGAAATTAGCTGTATAATACACTTATATAAGTAAAATGTTATTGAATACATATATACTCTAAACCTTCTCTTTGATTTACATACTAATCATAATTCGGTTGAAAACATCAAATAAAAAATTAAATAAAAATAATGAAAAAAATCCTTTATAGTGGTGAATACATACATAACTTATTTCCATAAATACGGGGCCTAAAGATATGATAACTGGACACTTATTGGACAAGATTGTAGCAGATCAGTCACTATATCAAACCGACCTCTAAACATGCCATAAACCCAGTTATAATACTTTCCTTGAAAAAATCTGGAAAATTCTGTTATTCGACTCAGTTCACAATATCTGAAAAATCGAATTTACAAACTGGATTTGAAATTCCATGTTTTCCAGAAAAACCCATATCATTATAAACGAATTGATTACAGCACTTTTTGAAATTTACAATACAAAGTGACCATATGTATACTTAGTGGGTCTAAATAAACTCGTTCTACATGTTTTTTTCGAAAATATAGGAATTTTTTATATCAAAGTAGTTGTGGAATAGATCATCTTTCAATGTCGGATGGGGTTGTTAGATCAATCTTCTTGAGAGATCAACGCCATTGCTATTCAGCTTAAAATTTGACAGATGTGACATAAAACACGAGAAGAACAAGAGGGTAGGTGATTTATTGGAAAACCACTCCTTCTTCTCTCCTCCACTACAAGTTTATGTAGATCATGGTTGGTTCAACTAATGTGAATTTCTTCTTTTCGGTTGATACATCGGTCAATATTCCCAATTGGGTATTGTCCGTGACTCGGGGATTTTTAAGTTTTCAATTTCAATTTCAGAACAAGGAGAAAAAATTTCACCATAGTAAATTTACATCTTGGATTCCAAAAGTTTAGTTAGTTCGCAACTTTAATTTATATAGTGTATAAACATACATGATGTGAATGTCATATGCATGTAATTTATGCATAGAAAACAGATACTAATCATATGATTCAATAGGAATATAAAAATAGACTAACCAACATTCTAAATATAAACATATTTCAATTAGTTATATTACGTAAGTCGGAGTTTTGGTTTGTAGTAGATGATATAGTGTGTGTTATTCTATATAATCTTCGGTGATTTAAATAAACTATTCAAACATACCAACTGTCCATAATAGGTGAAGGGTATATTGAGACATACTATCTTTGTCCTCCACCACAACCGTAGGTCCGATTGTGATTATTGTGATTACTGTCACTCTCTTTTCGGGTATGAATATCGGCATTTATTCCTAATTTGGAATAGACCGAAGTTTCTATCAGCATTATATATGATAAAATATCATTGCCATGGTTACCAATACCGTTCTAAAACAAACGGGAGTCTGTTTTTTGCTGGGGAGATAAAACAATGTATGAGCATCTTTCCATTAATTCGCGGAATTTAGCTTTACCGTTTTCTTTGTTGAAATATAGTGGTCTAGTGTCTTGAGTGAATTCATCATTGAAGTTTTCAACTTTTCCTATTATGCTATGTAGTATTTTAATGTATTAAATTGTTTGCTTCCCTTTTTTTATGATGACGCCGTCTACTCTTTTCTATTTTCTCTCTTTATGTTCTGAGTTAACGGAAATAGTAAACCTTTCATATCTTTCAATTATCGTTTATCTTATCCAATAACCCTAATTGGAATCACTATAAATGGTAAATTATTCCTACCGTTTTTTTCCTTCAACCAATATTATAACGATAAATTTAGAGTACAACTCATCTTTTCTTCATCTTTCTATAATGGCTTCATGATGGGTTAACGGTGTAATGCGGGCATATATCGAAATATGCTTCGTCCCTTTGCAAAGAAAAGAATGTAGTATTTCTCTAACTATGAGAATATGTTCAATAATTTTGCTACCATCTGAAAAAATTTGACTATTTTGTTTCATTACTTTAAAAGGGTCTCCATGTCTTGATTATTGTTATAAATTCTCTTCAATTATACCCTATCAAATTTCTAGATTGACTTATTTTACTACGTTTCGTAGTATTTCCCAGTTAATCCTTAATCACAAGGAAATTTGATTATGCTAGTATTTAGATTAATATTCTTTTTATTTGCTCTTTCAAGTAAAACGTTAGCTTTGCAATTTGATACTGTCATTGCTTATGATAGAGGAGGTCCAGAATATGGTACTTGTCTTGCAACTTCTGCCTCTTTTGTTTATGATTTCACACCAGATCCGCTTAAGACAAATACTGCTCCTGAGAAAGTGTGTGGTTATACACCTGCTATCGGTACAATTCTTTTATGTTCTGTTGCTTTATCTGATGATAAATCAGATAAGTTCAAAAAAAGACTATTCAAATATGCTTCCTTCTACTGTTCAAAACATTCTTCATTCCCAAATAATTGGAAATATTACCGTGATCAATATATTAATGCTACTAAATATGAAAAACCATTGAGTGAAATTGCTAATATCTCTTTACCAATTTATAATCCAACTACTCCTAATGTTTCTGCACTTATTTATGCTTATCGTGGTTATCAATCCTTTTATTTCAATTATGCTGTTGGTACTTGGTTTTCTGTTGGTATTTATGGTTATTTCTTATTTTTGATTATTATCAGTGCTTTATACAACTTTGCCAGATTTACATCAATTTCAAAATCAATCAACAATTCTTCATTTGTTAAAGCTTGTCAAAAATGGGTCATCTTCCCAACTTTATTTCCAAAAGGTAAATTCTCTCAATTCTGGGGTTGGAAATATTTCCCGGTTCTTTTACCAAATAGAATTCAATTTATTGTTGATCTTTTCCTATTTGGTTTACAAATGGCATTTTATTGTGTTGATTATAGAGCTAAAGATCATTGGCTTAATTTATTCAAATCTGAAAAGGTAGCTTGGGGAAGATTTGTTGCTGATCGTACAGGTATTATGGCATTCGGTAAAATACCTCTTTTAGTCTTATTTGCCGGTAGAAATAATTTACTTCTTTGGATTACTGGTTGGTCTTACTCAACTTTCCTTCATTTCCATAAAGTTATTGCATGGTGGATGGCTCTTGATACTTTGATTCATTCAGTTGCTTATACGGTGATTAGTTTAGGTTACTATGTCCATTATTTGAGAAATGATCCTTATTTTGCTTATGGTGTTGCTGCAACAGTTTTATGTGGTGGAATTTTACTATTTGCTTTACCACCTTTCAGAATCTTTTACTATGAATATTTCTTAGTTGTTCATGTTGTTTTAGCAGTTTTATTCATTGTTACTTGTTGGTGGCATTGTAAAGATTTAGGTTGGTTAGAATGGCTAGTTGGTGCTTCTTGTGCTTGGGCATTTGATAGAATTATTCGTGTTATACGTATGTCTGCTTTCGGTTATAGAAGTGCAACCGTGACAGCTATTGATGATGAATTATTCAAGGTTGAAGTTCAAAAACCTTCGTGGTGGATTCATCATCCTGGTACCTATGGTTATATTTATTTTGCTGGTATAATTTTCTGGGAAAATCATCCTTTCACGATTGTCAATGAAGGTAATAATTTATGTGCTTACATTAAAGTTAAAAAAGGTGTTACTTATAGAATGTGGAATAAGTTATTAAAAAACAATAATAGTTTAACTTGTAAAGTCTCAATTGAAGGTCCTTATGGTGGTCATGCTGCTTCCCCATTGAAGAAGTATGATGAAGCTTTATTAATTGCTGGTGGTTCTGGTATTCCAGGTATCGTTGAAAATGCTGCTAATGTTTCAAAGGGTAAATTAATTTGGATAAGTCAACATCTTAAAACTGTCAAAGCTTATCATAATTTATTGAAAAGTGTTAATGTTGATGTTGAACTTTATATTACCAGAGAGCAAGGTGAAAATAGAACAACTTCAATTAATCAATTTTTATCTGAAAATGATTCAACTGATCTAAGTACTGAAAGTTCTGAAAAAGAATCAAATGATTATCAAATGAAAGATACAAAGTCTTTAGGTAACCTCAAAATCTGTTACGGTAGACCAAATATTGCGGAGCTCATTGATTCAAACATTAGAGAATCAGTCTCAGCAACTGTAGGTATTGCAGCGTGTGGTCCACCTGTTTTAATGGATTCTATTAGACATACAATCTCTGCAAATGTTACCACTTGGAATAAAAGTATCGACTATTTCGATGAATACCAAACCTGGTAGTTTTATCTTTTATTCATATCATTTAACCTTGAGTTATTCTCGCTTTTTTAGTGATTTATAAGTATTTCTACACTTAAAGTTTTCATTACTTTCTTCTGTTATTTATTCCAATACTTAGAATTAGTACTATCAATTTAATAATAGAATTATAATTTTATTTATAGTATTACATAATAATAAATAGATTATATTTAGATTTCTTTGTGGCCCGTAACATGTGTTTCAATTCATACATAGTATAACTTATAATCACAATCAACAGAATCTACCAAAAAATGTGTATATTCATTTTCTGGCTGTATCTTCCTTTGGTTCTGGTTGTACAAAAAAAAAGTACCAAGTTTAACAAATAGTGATGATGCTCTCTCACTAACTTCCAACTTTTCATCATTACTTTGTTTCTAGGAACCTTCATATCTTCTCAAATTCTGTAAAACAACATCACGATGCAGCAACCGCATTAACAAATTCTTCTTTTCATGAAAGAAAATTCTATGAAAATCAGGTATATCCCTAACAATTTTGGTAATCTACTAGTCAACTCATAGTTGAGATATTCTAAGCAGTAGCTCTCCTAATTGCAAAAAAGAGTTTCTTTCCCCCAAATCATTTCGTTCAACTTCTGATTTTAATACAATTGGAAATTTTCCAACAAAATGAAATTTACCATTTACTCCCATTTCAAATATGTAGCAATAGATGATAAATAAACACTGCTTTCAACTACTTTGGTACTCTTTATTTTTATTAATTGAAACTTCAGGAGGTAGAACAAAACCCTAATCACCTGAACGTATCTTAAAATTGAAACTATTAACCTTATGGTGCAAACCGTTTGATGCTTTCTCTATTTGAAAAAGATAGACGGATGGACATTTGAAAACACGTATATCCAATTCAATATCCTTGTCATATACTGTATATGAAGCAGATCTACTAATATTACATACCGAAACATCATGAGAACCCAAAATGTCACCCTTGATATGATGGTCAATTATGCATCATTTGACTGCCCCTCATTAAATTATAATGGCTTTCTGGAAATTGGTGCCGGAACAGGTGAAATTTCTGCTCTAAAATCAAGCATGTGAAGAATAAAACGAGCTGAAATTTTCAAAAAACTTGATTTCTGCAGTATCATTGCTTTTTTGAATCAATTATAGTCACTTCCATCGTCTTTATGAGAAGTTACTCAGTGTAGCAATAACTTGATCAGTTAATTTGCCAAGAAATCAGTAATCAGCTGTTCTCTTGCTAATCTGGAACCTTCAAAGTGAATATAATTGCATGTCAGGAGTTTCTATATGTAACAACTAATATAGGAATTAGGGATGTAGCTTTATTAATATTTGGAAATTGATTTATTGATTGACATTTCGGCTTCTAGTGTACGTTCAAATGATGAGGATTAAGAAAATTAAACCACCAGAAATAGTCTACAGTCAATATTGCTATACATAAAATGGAGATAGGGTCGAAGAAAATAACTAAATTTTTGATAGTAGAGACAAAATACTTGACAAGAAATAAGTTTTTTACAACCTGACAGCATATACACAGTCAGAAAAATATCAGAATGGTTTCTTCGTGTCTTTTGGGCTTACCCATTGAGTTCTCTGATTCTTCTACAATGGGTATAATACCATGTCTATATTGAAATTATAATTCCAGTTTACTGCTGGAGAAATCACTATCCAAAACTGTTTTGTCTTTAAACACTCGATGATAAGCACAAAGTCTGCTGATGATCAAAAACACAATTTCCATCGGAATTAATGAATGTTTGTTTGATCTTTATAACTTGGCTCATTTTACTGATTCTATCCATATCACATTCATTAGTAACTGACATTCTCTCTGCTTTATCTCTTATGATTAAATTAAACTAGTTTTGATCAGTTGTTGTTTCCATTTTTTTTTATAACCCAACAACACTCCTTTTTTTGGTATATTATCCATGGCATGTGACTATGCAATGCATTCTCATAGCAAAAAAAGATATGGAATACCTAAGAAAACAATCAATTTTTTACGTACAAACCTATGTTAAGGTTGAAATTTCTGTTTGGTTGAAAAAAAAAGGAAGACATCGACCATCTGATTGAACAACGATACTGAAAAGACTAAAATAACTTGAATATATCAATAAAATCTAATACAATACATTATTACAAAGTCTTATAGAAGAAATAAAGATATAGATAATCAATAAGAAATAATGATAATAATGAGTACACTGTCTTTAGAACACTAACCAAACTGAAGAGTACATAATATGAAAGAATAAACCAGATTGGTTACTAACCTGACTGAAAGCATTAATTATGGACTTTGATTTCAAACTATTAATATGCTTGAATAAAACTAACCAAAAATTGAATGCCTTAAAAATTTTAATTTGTTAATATAGGATGGGCAAATCTCTATAATTTCATGTCAATCACAACAACGATCTGAAATTGAATTGAAAACAAAAATGAGTCGCCTCTAGTTTTGTTGGATTACCATAATAAAACAAAGAAACCGTCGCACAAATCAATTAACAAAATTGAAACTGAAAACAAATGTATGAAGATGATTGAAGTTTCTCCTAAAATGGTTGTAATATTGTAAGAAAAAAAAACGATCCTGTATTAGATAAACAAATATAGTGAGAATGAACAGACCAACCCAGTACAGATGGTTTAAAAAGCAACCAACTATCCAAAAAAAAAAATCTATATAAAAGGCTATATAATTCTTACAAGACAAATAATGGATGTTTATAAATCTACAGATATATTTGATGATTACCTATCTAACAAAATATGGGACAAATAGTTCAAACCACCTTTTGATATCTTTTTACTATCAAAAATTGACTAAAAGTAAATAAAATTCAGTAATTCAGTTCCATATAACATATTTAATAAACGATTTTACGAAAAAAAGTTCAAATCTCCGATTTCATCGGTTATTAACCGAAATGCGAGATCAGCTAATCTCAAGAATACAGGAATTACCCGAAAAAATATCACTTTTCTGAAAAAAAAAAACATTTTGTTTGTAATTTGTATACAAACCATCAAATTCAAATGATGTCTATTGATCTAACCCTTTGATTACTTGTCATTTATGGTATATCACCTGAATTTCATTAACGACTATTTTAGAATTTGATAATTATAAATATAATTTATCACCCTCATCCTGCTTATAGTCTAAAATGTGATTCCAAATTAGCAATGTAGTCACTGTATACTTTTTAAAACAAAAAATTTTTGTGAATATAAAAAGGTCACCACTTTCCCCCTTTTTTTTCTCGAAGATAGAACATCTCTCAAATAAAAATAACGATATATTATGCCATATTTCTATAATACTTGGGCTATAACTCTGGAAACAAGATTTTGGTAGAAACCCTCCTGTAGAGGAAGAGGATTTTCTGTTTTATTTGTTATGATATACGTAATTTTTCTATGTAAATTCAAAAATGAATAAATATATCCAAGTACTGATGTAGTATCTATCCGTCATGATTCGAGATATTATACAAGTTCTATTCAAGAGTGAAGTGATTGAAACAAAGAAAAGCAAACAAAATTCCACCAAGAGAAATGAAACTTATTTCTCAAATGTAGTTGTTATACACCTAACTATTTGGAGAATCAGTAATACGGTAATATTCTTATCATCCTCATCACTAACCTATAGACTTAATGAAAGATACCAACTTAGAATGGTTATAAAACGCTAGACTACAAAGCCACAACAAAAACACATCCCTGACCATCAAACAGACTGTTTTGAAAAATGTGGAGATGATGTAAAATACACATTTTTTACATTGTTTACATTGCTTGATTTTTAGTTATGATTTAAGTTGAAATATCAACCGATAAGATAGAAAGTCATAAATACAGATGATTACATCTCTGTATGACACTCTCCTTTATCATGATTTAACATAATTAATCAATTTAGGCGAATTGATAAGTCTACTTTCTAATAGTTTATCAACAATACCGTTATATAGATGGGAAAAAAACAATAGAGAAGAACAATCAGAAGAAGAAGAAAAAGAAACAAAAAAATTCAAATCGCCTAGAATCCTGCAAAATTACCTTATTGGGCAACTCTGGCGGCAACACTGATAACAATCTATTGGATATAAAATATTTTTATTTTTTCATTTTTCTATTTTACATTATCAAAGTATTGTTTGATATATTGATGAAGTACTTATCAGAAAAGAATAGGAATAGGAATGAAAATAGATTAGCTCTTATCTTGATCTTATCAAATTGTAAAACTTCTTATCTCTTCTATTTCCATTTAATTACTTTTCGAATTCTATATATAAAGTAGAACATCATTTCGTTCATTTCCCATCTGGTTTGTTCTATTATGATTTATAACTATTTGTTTTCTTATTTTTTTTTCTTGTACTTTTTATTTATTCATCAATAATCTATAACAGGAATATAGATAATAACTAATTTATAACTTTATTCATTCTATTCAAAAAAAATAAGAAAGAAAAGAAAGAAAATGACAAATAATATTTCTGCCTTTTCACCAATAACATCTGCACAATCGAGGCTGTCTCAGATTAGAACAGCAGCTTCAAATGTAAGAGAAATTGATGCAAAATTAGCTATAAATGATGATGATCTACTTGCTGAAATTGGTTATAAACAAGAATTAAAGAGAAGATTTACAACTTTCCAAATATTTGGTATTGCTTATTCTATTATGGGTATTTTACCTTCCATTTCTTCTTTATTAGGTGGTGCATTAAGTGCTGGTCCAGCTGGTGCACTTTGGTCTTGGATGATTGCTTCAGTTTTCATTTTAGCAATTGGAGTTTCAATGTCCGAATTAGCTTCATCAATTCCTACTTCTGGTGGTTTATATTATTGGACATTTTATTATGCACCTGATGCTTGGAAAGTTCCATTATCTTTTGTTATTGGTTTAACAAATACAATGGCTCTTTGTGCAGGTTGTGTTTCTGTCTTTTACTCCAATTCTAAAGAAATTTTAGCTGCAGTATATTTAACTCGTGATGGTAATTTTGATATCACTGATGGTAAAGTTTATGGTGTCTTTGCTGGTTGTATTATAACTGGTACTTTGGTTTCATGTTTATCCTCTAAAAATGTTGCTTTATTACAAACTGTATCATCATTTTGTCATACAGGTTTATTGGTTCTATATTTAATTGCTTTACCAATTGGAACTAGAATTAATAGACATCATTTTAATAATGGTCATTTCATATTTGCACAAATTGATAACTTATCAGATTGGCCAACTGGTTGGAGATTTTGTTTATCATTTATGACTGCAGTTTGGACAATTGGTGCATTTGATTCATGTGTTCATATGTCAGAAGAAGCTAAAAATGCAACTTATGGTGTTCCAATTGGTATTTGTGGTTCAATTTCACTTTGTGGTCTTCTTGGTTTCTTTATTATAGTTTGTACAACTGCATGTATGAATCCAAATATTCAAGAAGTTGTTGGAACTAAAACAAATTTCCCAATGGCACAAATAGTTGATGATTCATTAGGTAGAAAATGGGCAATTGCATTTATGGCATTAATGGCAGTTTGTCAATGGTTAATGGGTTGTTCATTAGTTACTGCTGCATCAAGACAAATTTGGGCTTTTGCTAGAGATGATGGTTTACCATTTTCATCAATTGTTAAAATTGTTAATTCTAAAATGAAAGTTCCATTAAGAGCAATTACATTAGCTTGTTTGATTTGTTTATTTATTGGATGTTTAGTATTAGCAGGTACTACAGCAGCTGATGCACTTTTCTCATTAGCTGCTTTAGGTAATTATTTTGCTTGGTGTACACCTATTTTCCTTAGATTAACTTATGGTAGACATAAATTTGTTCCTGGTTCATTTTATTTAGGTAATTTTTGGTCACAATTTGTTGGTTGGACAGCTTGTGCATGGGGGGCATTTATTATGGTTTTAGTTTGTTTCCCTTCTAATAAAGCAGTTACTAAAACAACTATGAATTATTGTATTGTTATTAATGGAGGTGTCTGGATTTTATCATTAATTTACTTTTTCATTTATAAGTACAAACACTATCATGGTCCAAAGAGTAATTTACATGATGATACTGTACATACTGATTCAAGTGCTGAAGAGTTAGAAATTCCTCATGCAGAAAAAGTTTAATTTAAAATTATCTAAATATTTTGTATAATCTTTAATTTTCTACAATTTTTATTATCAATTCATAAAAATATAAGAGACATAATATTCAAATGTAAATACAATATTGTAAATTGAATGGATGAAAATTAATTTACTAAATACAGTTAGGTAATTTATTTAAAAAAAGAAAATTTTTTTTATCATAACCTATATAAAAAATGAAAAATAAAAAATAAAAATTTTTTTCAAAATATGGTATCAAAATTGTACGTAATACATAAATTAAGGTTTGATTAGATAAAGATATTTACAGGTACACAGTACTATATAATCTTCAGTTGTTTTTATACAATAAATCCTAGAATCAGTTCTTACTTCGTTAATCAGCGTCCATGGTTATAGTTATAGCTCACATCTTATTACTCCAAACATCTATTCTCGTTTGTTGATGCTTGTATATAAGACTGTCATACCAATATCGTGTAAAAATACCTCGGCCTACTTTCCTAATTAGTCAAGACCCTTTTACCTCAATTACCGGTACCTGGTGACAAACAAAAAAAAAACTTGAAAATTCATAAAAATGAAAATTATGTGCTGTCAGTTGGTTATTATTGATAAGTCCCAATTGTTATTATAGTTTCCACTTTCTGTCTCTGGATTCTGTTTTAGACAATTCTAATTTCAATTTTAGCTCTATTTCTATTTAGAGTTAGTTTAATTGATTATTTACTTAACTTTCAAATTCTATATTCTAAATGGGTATGATTGGGAGTAAGTATAAGAACTTGATAGTTAGATTGAGTTTCCTAGTTTTCGTAATATTGTTAATCAATAGATTTGCATTTAATAATGGAAATAATGCTGTGATATCACCTAATTATAAGGAAAGAAATGGAATTTCATCACAAAAAGTTGATGGTAGTATTGAATATGGTGTAGATCCATTTTTAGGTAAAGAATTATTAGCTAAATATTACGAAAGGGCTAATGCTACTATTATGACATTATGTCAGGAAGGAGATTTAGATGGAATTATTGATACAATTAGAAATTTGGAAGATAGATTCAATAGAAATTATCATTATGATTGGGTATTTTTAAACAATGAACCATTTAGTGAGGATTTTAAAAAGAAAGTAACTAGATTTGTTTCAGGTAATGCGAGATTTGGTGTTATACCTAAAGAACATTGGTCATATCCAGATTTTATTGATCAAGAAAAGGCTAGAGAAGAGAGAGAGAGAATGGAAGAAGATGGTGTAATTTATGCAGGATCTGAATCATATAGACATATGTGTCGTTTTAATTCAGGATTTTTTTATAAGCATCCAATTATGGAAGAATATAAATACTATTGGAGAGTTGAACCACATGTTGACTTTACATGTGATATTAATTATGATCCATTTAAATTTATGGAAGAAAATAATAAAATTTATGGATTTACAATTACAATTCATGAATTTTTACGTACAATTGAAACATTATGGGATAGCACTAAAAGATTTATTGAAATGAATCCACAATATTTAAATAAGAATAATTTAATGAATTTTATTAGTAATGATAATGGTGAAACATATAATTTATGTCATTTTTGGTCTAATTTTGAAATCGCAGATATGGATTTTTGGAGAAGTAAAGAATATGAAGAATATTTCAGATTTTTAGATAAAACAGGTGGATTTTTCTACGAAAGATGGGGGGATGCTCCAGTTCATTCAATTGCAGTTGCATTATTTGCAGATAAAAATAAAATTCATTTTTTCAAAGATATAGGATATCGACATGGAGTTTATGCAATGTGTCCAATTGAAGATAATCTATATAATAGTAATAGATGTTTCTGTAAAAAGGAAGATGACTTTACATTTGATGGATATGCATGTGGTAAAGAATTATTTTCAGCAATGGGATGGAGAAAGCCTGATAATTGGCAGAAATATGCTGATCCATGAAGGGTGTATGGTTTACATTTGTTTTCACTATATAAATTTTCCAAAAATAGAAAAGAAAAATAGTTGTTGTGATTATTAAAATTTTTGATTTCATATACCTATTATTTATACTATTTTCTACATTTCATATAAAAGTTTGTCATATATATATAATACTCAAATTATTTAATAACAAAAGAATGAAATAAAAAGTGTTCAAACTGAGTATAGCGGAACTAGTATATTTTGTTTTTTCCACCTATCGTTGGTCTAGACAAATTTCGTGTTCAAATCAAATTTTCTTCTGTTTTGTCTAAGCCGATGTTGTGTTGGCTATTTTCCGATGATATTATAAAAATTGTATATAATATATATATATACTTATTCATTCTTTATAATAACAATTTTTACCTTTTATTTTGATAGTTTTATTTTTTGAAGGAGGTTGTATATCAATTCAAACAATGCATATAGTGAAAAGGTATAGATCACTTCTTTTTTATATGCTTATTATAGCAGTATTTATCATTTTTACTGGTAATCTTTTAAACACAAAAAATAAAACAAAGGAAGAACTTGGTAATTTGAGGGATTATTTATATAATGATGGAAGTGATAAGAGTTCAAATATTAAATCAGATGATACAAAACCTAAGGATGTTATAGAAAAGAATGAAAGTAATGAAGATAATACAAAGAAAAAATTATCAGATCAATATCAAGCAGAAGAAGATGTTGAAAAATTCGTTGAAAAGGTATCTAATGAAAGTCCAAATTCATTAGAAGAAGATATATCTAAGATGACTGATGAAGAAATTCTTGCTAAATTGAATAGTATCAAAGACCAACAAAGGAAAGAAGCAGCAGAGAGAAAAAATAATGCTAATTCCAATTCCAATTCTGAAATAGGTACAAAAGGTGATAATGTTGAAGGAACATTAATCAATAATGAAGATAGAATAAGGAAAGATAATCCACCTGATAATGAATCATGGGCAAAATATGAAATTGAGAGGAAAATCAAAGTTGATAATAATCCACAAGAATTATATATTAAAGAAAATGCAACATTATTTACATTATGTAGAAATTCAGAATTATATTCTATGTTAAGTACAATTCAACAAGTTGAAAATAGATTTAATTCCAAATATGGATATGATTGGGTTTTCTTAAATGATGAACCATTTAGTGAAGAATTTATTGAATTAACATCTAATATGATTAGTGGGAGAGTTAGATATGGATTAATACCACGTGAACATTGGAGTTATCCAGAATATATTGATGAAGAAAAGGCTAAAAAGATTAGAACTAGTAGGAAATGGGCGACTATAACATATGGTAAAAGTGAATCATATAGACATATGTGTCGATTCAATTCATTATTTTTTTATAAACATCCAATAATGGAAGAATATGAATATTATTGGAGAATTGAACCAGATGTTAAATTTCATTGTGATATAATGATGGATCCATTTAAATTTTTAAGAGAAAATAAAATTAAATATGGATTTACTATTTCAATGAGAGAATTACATAATACTATTGAAACATTATGGGAAACATCTAAAAAATATTTTGAAACACTTGGTAAAAATTTTTTCGATAAAGAATCAAATAATAATTTAGCTGAATTTATTAGTGATGATAATGGTGAAACATATAATTTATGTCATTATTGGTCAAATTTTGAGATTGCATCATTAAGTATTTATAGAAATGAAATTTATGAAGGATATGTTGATTATTTAGATAAAGCAGGTGGATTTTTTTATGAAAGATGGGGGGATGCACCAATTCATTCAATTATTTTCAGTTTAATATTAGAAAAAGAAGAAATACATTTATTTCAAGATATTAGTTATGAACATACAGTTGGTATATCATGTCCATTAAAGAAGTCATTTCGTAAAGAAGCTAAATGTATATGTGATCCTATTAAAGATAATTGGGTACTGAAAAGTGAGCATAGTTGTAATAATAAATTTATTCAAGTTGGAGGTGCTAAAAAGGAACCTGAATATGAAGAATATATGAGAAAGATTGAAGAAGAACAAATAGCTAAAAATAAACTTCGAGAAGAACAAAAGAAATTAAGAGCAGAGACTGCTAGACGTCAAGCAGAGACACGTAGAAAGAAGGCAGAAGAACGTCGTAAAGCCCGTATATCTAAACAAAATGCAAAATCTCAGAAAAAGAATTGATATCTCTCTATTACAAATATGTATATATATATATATATCTAATACAGTTGTTAAGTATTATACTTATTATAAACATTTAATATTACTAGTCTATTATCATAATTAATCCTTATTCATTTACGTATTACGTAATACACTCTGATATGCATTGATGCGTCGATGCGTCTATGCGTCGATGCGTCTATGAGTCGATTATTCCTTCTCTCTTCCTCTCTCTTCCTCTCTCTCCATTTGTTCTAAAAAAAAAAATTTTTCAATCACAACCATCGAAGGCAAAAACAAAACAAACCAAAAACTTCAAAAAAAAAACTTCAAAACATTGAGAATATAACATTTAACAACCATCAGCTTATTATTATATACTTATTTTCTTTATTTACTTATCTTCTTCTTCTTCTTCTTTCCTTTCCTCTTCTTCTTCTTCTTCTTCTTCTTTTATACCTACTTTATCTAACAATCATGCTCTCTCATATCGCTATTGTTGCTACTATTGCAGCTCTTGCTGCTCCTGTTACTGCAACTCCTCCTGCTTGTCTTCTTGCTTGTGCTGCATCTGTTGTGAAAAGTTCATCTATTTGTAACCAACTTAACGATATCGAATGTGTTTGTTCTTCCGAAGGTTCCTCAATGAAGGATTGTTTAGATCAAACTTGTGCTCAAGGTATCTCTCCAACTGCTTATTCAGCATTCCAAGGTATTTGTTCAGGTATGGGTGTCAATATTGGTGATAATTCTTCTTCTTCTTCTTCTTCATCTTCATCATCATCTTCTTCTTCTTCTTCTTCTTCCTCAACAACTACTGAAGCTCCATCATCCACTACTACTACTGAAGCTCCACCATCAACTACTTCTACTACTGAAGCTCCACCATCAACTACTACTACCACTGAAGCTCCAACTACTGAAGCTCCAGCTCCAACTCCAACTCCAACTACTTCTTCTACATTAACTACTACATCTTCATCTACTTCTCACTCTGGAACTATTATTAGCCAACATCCTTCAGGTCTTGCTGGTTCACTTGAAGTTAATGGTGCATTAGGTATAGCTGCATTTGTTGCAGTTAATCTTTTATGATTTCTCATGAATTGATTTAAACTTTCATTTACACTAATTTATTAATATACTTTACCAAAATCAAGCATGAGATAAGAGAAAGATCATTGATATTACTTTCCTCTTAACCTTATACCCTAGAAATCACCATTCATTCCACCCACCACCTGCAACTTTTCATTTTTTGTATAAAACTCGTTGAATAAATAATTTTTTTGTTGTCTTTCACTTTTTTTCTCATGTTGCGCGAACTCCTTCATTGTTTTGGTTTCATCATTTTTGAAGGGAAACTTTTGTATTTAACATGTTTTTACAAAATATTAAAACATTGTTTTCTTTATCCTTTATCTTTTATCTTTTATCTTTACTACCATCTCACAATTGATCTATTCTTTTAGTAAAGGCATTGCTAGATATCTATTTATCTTCTACTCTAAAAAAGATAATTTTTTTGTTCTTCTTCTTCTTCTTTCTTCTTCTTCTTTTTTCTCTCTGTTTTCAATTATGTTAGATAAAATGAAAATGGATGAATATCTTGAAAATTATCAATGTATTTTAACTGATAAACCTCTGCTTCATGGTTCTATGAAGGGAAAAGTCCTTGATAAAGAGAAATTCTTTGCAGATTATAAAGATTATGAAATTCTATTGCGTAACAATATACCTTCCAAATATAATAAATATTTTTCAAATCCTTCAAATTCTTCAAATTCTTCAAAAATACAAGATAATTCAATTGATGATATTACTAATTATAGTATAGAGGTTGGAAGATCTTCAAAATTTAATTTAAGTCCAACTAAAATAAAATTGAATAAAGAAAATGGTATAAAAGATAGTCAATTGTTATTTAAAAATGATCAAGATAATCAAAAGAATGACAATAATGAAAAGAATCAAAAAGATCAGAAAAGTCAAATGAATCAAAAGCATATAATTGATGAAAATAACAACTTTAATATAAACTTTAACTTAGATTTAGAATCTGATTTAAATGAAACGATAGATTTATTAAAGGAAAAAGATACTCAAATTGGAAATTTAAATAAATTGAAAGATAATTACTACTTAAATCTAGACTCAGAAATAAATAACCCTTTGATCAATAAAAATCAGAAAATAAATAATCACCCCTTAGTTACTGATAACTTAAAAGAATTGGATGAAATTGATCGTTTATGTAATCAAACTTATCAAAAATTGAATAATTCAAGTTTAATAGATGGTGATGGTAAATATTTGAATATAATGATTAAAGATCTCTTGGAAAAATTAAAAGATTTAAGTTCTGAAAATGATTCTTTGAAATTAAACTTGAATAATTCCAAAATAATAATAAAAGAACTCAATAGTTTGATAAATAACTATAAATTGAAATTGAAAAAATACTATTGTGAAAATAATATACTGAAAAAACAATTGATTAATAAATTCAATTCACATAATTCTAATGGGGAGGTTACTTATGATGATATCGAATCTTTAGATAAACAAATACAATTCTTACAAGTAAAGAGAAAAAATCTCATTAAGGAAAATGAAAATAAGATGAAAACTAAAATAAATCCAGATCTCCAATCATCTGATTCATCTAATATAAATCTGACAAAACTGTCAAATGATATTGTAACTAAATTACTATCACAGTTATCAAATCACAAATTCAATCATTTACCTGAAGAAGATATCAAAGACGGGAATAAACCTAATACAAACACCATTCGTGATCATCTGGATTGTCCATTTTGTAATGAAGATAAATCTAATGATCTTTTCTCAAACTTCAATTTGAAATCAGATAATAATATCAGTCAAGAAGATTTTATAGAAAGATTAGCTGAAACTTTACAACAGAAATTAAAGACTAATAGAAATATCGATGATATAGAAAAGGAGAAAAATATGCCTAATCTTTGGTGAAACAAAAATAAAGGAAAGTATAATAATAATAGTGTATCATATTTATATTAGATATTATATAATTTGTAAAATAGAGTGATAAATGTTCAACTATTTCTTACCTTTTTTCTTGTTTTTCTTCTTCTTTGAAGGTGCTGATTCATTTGTTTTAGTTGCAACTTTAGATTCTTGTTCACCGCCACTTACTTTAGCTTGTTCTTCTTGTATAATGATATCTTTTTTATCGGAATTAGAAATGGATAAACTCAATCCATCAATTTCCTCTCCATTGATATTACATCCTCTTGGACCAAGAGCATTGAAAATCTTGGAAAATTCTTTGGTTTTGTGTGTTTTAAATACGTGACAGATTCCATGTTTAGCATCATATGTCTTGAACTTTATTATTGATTTGGTTTTATCATCATTCTTCTTAACATGTGTATACGTTATTGATATAGTTGTACTTGAAGGATTTGTATCTAATAAATCTTTCGTTGAAATAATATATGAGTCTATAGCTTTGATCTTCATTGTGTGGAATAGATTGTTCAATAGAGAAGAATGGTAATTTGTGTTGTTGAATTTATTCATGAAAATTGTGTTGAAAGTTTCCAAACTGAACAATCTTACTTTAAGCGAATTTTTTTCTAATACACACACACACAGAAAAGCACTCACTATAACTTCATTCTTTCGAAAAACTCATATTCACGTAGTTCTATCGTTATCATATAATTGTAAATATAAGTATAGAGAATATATATATATATATAAGAGGTGGGGGGAAAAACAATGATATCTATATATAAGGGAGAGGGGTGGGGATATAAATTCATAATAAGTTCATTTGATTATACCATCAAATCTTAGAATTCAAAGGTTCTGGAATTTCATATCCATTGGATTTCAATGATCGTAAAATATCTGGTAATTCGTTACCCAATTCAGTATCGGCTTTAGATAATTTCTCCAAAATTAATCTAATGAAAGCATCATCTTTAACACTGATAGCTTGTGATAATAAAAAGAAAAATGTATATTTATTTGGTTTCAATTTAAAGTTATTTGGATTTTCCTTAATAATTTCTTCAATTCTATCAAGGAACTTCATTGTTTCTGGAACATTTGGATTCAAATAATATCCTTTCAGAATTGAATTGTACAAGAATGCAGTTGGTTTGATACCATTCGATAATGCTTTATCAAAATAATATAATGCATTGACTAGGTCACCTTTATTGGTAAATGAAGTAATAATTCCAGAATATGCAACATCATTCAAATTAATACCTGAATTCTCTAGATTAAGAAGAAGTTGGAAACCTATATCTTCAGTTTGACTATTTCTTAATAAATTAATTGCAACAACAGTTAATGTTGGTGAATTGAATTCAACCTTTTGTGAAATCATATCACTTAAAATCGATGAAAGTTTATCAAGAATTGAAGCTCTAGATAATTTCGCCTCTTTTGCATTCTTCATCAATAGATCAATAATTGTTGTCCATGTAGCAATATCAGGTGAAATTGTTTTATATTTGTTGTTTAATAAATTATCTAATAATTCATTTGCTTCACTCAATTTGGATTCATTAATCAACGAAGCAAATAATTTATTGAAAGTTTCATTGTTAGGAGTGAATTTTTCATCTTTGGAATAAATTTTAAATAAATCATATGCATCACTAACCTTATCTGAAATTACCAAAAATTGAATTAATGAACATTTCAAATTTGAATCGAATAATTCGGAATTTTCTGTTCTCAATTTTGTAATAATATCTTTAGCCTTTTCAATTTGTTTGGACTTGAGTAGATATTGAACATAAATTGAATAAGACTCTGAATTTGGAGTACATGATTCGTTTAATAATTTCCAAACAGATTCAACTTTACTAATTGAATTATCAATTCTAATAAATGAAAATGCATGTAATAATTGATTCCAAATTTCTGTATTCAGTTGAATTTTCTTATTTGTTGCAAATTTCCAAACATCAATACTTTTAGAATATAATTTTGAATGATTTAAATATTTCATATAATGTGCAATAGTTGAAGGTTTAATTTTATCTGCTTTATTTTCGAATAATTTCAAGTTTTTATCAATTGTACTCTCCAAATAAACAGTTTTACCATCAACTGAGGCAATTCTAATTCCTTTCAAACTATTTGGATCATTTATATCGAAAGAACTTGATTTGAAATCACTATATAATGGTAAAATATAATCTATATCCTTTTCAGGTATTTTCAAATTTCTCATGTAATTTTTCAAATATTCTGGTTGATCAGATTTACTATCAGGATAGATCAACTTGATAAATTCTGGATCGATAGATGTTTCCTTATTTTCAATCAATGATAAAAGATAAGATGATAATCCATTTAAGCGATACTTGTGTTCAATAGGATATTTTGGGTTGGAATTATACATTGCAGAAGGAGTATCTTTGAAATATCCAGCTGTATTAACCCAAAAAGTTAATGCTTCCATATATTTACCATCGGTCAGTAACGATTCAATGTATCTATTGAATTGACTTACATGAAGTGTCTTGGAATCAAGAAGTATTGTTATAAGTTCTTTAAAAAGTATTGAAGTTTGAGCGTTAACATTATTTGAATTTTTAATATCTAAGATTTTATTTAATAAGAAATGACCTACTCTATTAAGACCTCTTGGAGATGTTCTATTAGCGTCTGATGGTAGTGATTCAAAGGCATTTTGAATTTGTTCAAATAATGGATAAAATTCAGTAAATTCAGATTTATTAATTTGTTCTAATTTTTCAATCAAAGGATTAGTTCTGAATGATTCACCCATAGCATTTGATGTTTTATTAGATTCCTTGTTTGATTCATCATTTGATTCTTTATTTGATGACTTCTTTTCCTTCAAATCATCAATAACTTGTGTTGATTGAAATCTTGAAAGACCAATCTTCGAAGATTGGGTCGCCACATTAAAAATACTTGGATTCAGGTTTCTTTTGAAACATGAAATACGGATAGACCTTGAAAGCATTCGAATTATACACTGGAAGAAGATCTACTTAGATTCAGAGAACAAAAAGGAATAGATGAATGGATTGATGAGTCTGTTCTATACTTGTTGAAATTTTTGAAAAAAAAAAATGTTAATTAATTCGACGTTCAAGAAACTCAACGATATAGAAAAAAAAAATTTTTAGAAAATTAAATATTTGGACGAGACCGGAGTCGAACCGATGACCTTTTACTTGCAAGGCAAACGCGCTACCAACTACGCCACACGCCCAATAATTAGAAAACAAAGTGCTCAATTATTTTTAAGCATCTTAAAAATGAATTTATTTCGTATAGTTAAATTTTTTACAATAAATTATTTTATTTCTGAAAAACTATTAATCAACAATTTTATTAGGAAAAAGAAAAATTATTTGTGCAAACATAAATAGTTTAAGTTTTTTTTGTACTTCTTTAGTAAAAACAACATTGTAGAAATATTATATTAATATATAGAATTATTAAAATCAACAAAAATAATGTGAATATCGGTGACTAGAGTCAATTTTTCAATGTTGATAAACAAAATAATGATTATGTAATTACAAAAGATATAATTTAGGGGAGAACTGTTAGATTATATAATTAAGAAAGGTAGGAGGAAGATAGGAGGAAGATAGGATGAGAGGGGGGTGGGAGGAGGGGGTATTA
Source organism: Pichia heedii (assembly GCA_030579495.1). Classification (NCBI taxonomy): domain Eukaryota; kingdom Fungi; phylum Ascomycota; class Pichiomycetes; order Pichiales; family Pichiaceae; genus Pichia; species Pichia heedii. The sequence continues at coordinate 48,039 of JAKTRA010000019.1, read as the reverse complement.
AATTTTTTCTTTATCTATACCTTCAACAATTAATTTTTCAACTTTATTATTATAAGTATGATAAGTAATTTTAATAATTTCATTTTGAGGGAATTCAAGTGAAGGTATATCAATTGCATTTGAAGCCATTAAATAACCATAAAATATACGTATAATTGTTTCATCTGCAATGATTAAAACATCATCTGAAGATTTTTCCATTTCTAGAATCAAAGGTTCAATTTTTAAGGCTAAATCATGATAAGATTCAGCTCTTGGATATCTATGATGATAAGGATCCTTTTTATGTTTTATATAATCGGAATAATATTTTTCCTTTAATTCTGAATCTGACAAACCTTCTGCAGCACCTGGATTTAATTGAGTTAATTCAGGTCTATGTTTAACAATACATCCAGCAGATTTGAAAATTTCAGATGCTTGTATAGTTCTTAATCTAGTTGAAGTCCATACAATTAAATTTTTAGGGATTTCATTATTGGGGAAATCTAATTTAAGAGTATTGAAAACTTTATTAATATATTTTTTATTATCTTCATTAATTGGGGGATCATCTTTAAATTTTAATTTATTCAAAGAACAACGACAAAAATAAATTGAATGAGATTTTATTTTCGTATTTAATAAATAATAAACGATTTTAGTTGTTAAGAAATCATGTTTTAATTGATTAATTAACATTTTTTCACCAAAATTGAAAGATTGTATAAATGATAAATTTGAATTTGATTTGATATCTAAATTTTCATAAAAAGATTCACTAATTTTAATTCTTTTTTGGAAATTTTCTAATGCAATTTCTGAATCCCAACCATTATAATCAGGAGAATTAACAGAATCTATAATATTTTCATTTAATAAAGTAGGATTATCTATAATTGATTCAATAAATAAACATTTGATATTTTTAGATTTAAAGAAATTTAATAATTCTAATCTTTCACTTGATAATCCATTAATTGCATCATAAATTGCAATTTGTCCATTTGAATTTTGGAAATATTTAACAATATCTGAAATTAATTCATTTTTAATTTTCAATTTTAATAATTTAACATCTAAATTATCAGGTGAAGAAGAGAAATAAGAATTTGAGACTAATTTTTCAAAAGTTAAATCATCATTATTTAATAATTCTATATTTTTCCTTCTATAATCACCTAAATGGAAAAGTTTAGTACGAACACCTAACCATCTTAAATATCTACATAAACTAATTGATAAATTAGTTTTACCTCTACCAGGTAATCCAACCATAATTATACAAATTGAACCTGCATGAAACATATTACCAGAATCTGTTGAATACATTTGAGCTGGAGATATATGATCAATAGGTATATTTTCATGAATTGCATCATTATTATGTGATTTAATGTTTGAATTTTGTTTTATATTATTATTCTTATTATTTTTATTGTGATTATCATTATCATTATCTATATCATCATTATTATTCTTATTATCATTATCATTATCAGTATCTATATTGGTAGCATAAATAGAAGAAGGATTCCAACGATGGATTTTCCTTGCAGAATAATTTCCAGGAATCTTTGATTCCTCAATCTCTGCTATATCGTCACTCATTCTTATATATATACAAATATATATATATATATATATCTATGATAGTTTTTCAAAAGAATGATAAACAGAAAGGAAAATGACTTTATGGATTGGTTCTCTTTCTCCACAACATAAAAAATCCCCTCAACAATGAAGGAAATGGAGAAGAAAAAGAAAAAAGAAAAAAAAAAAAAAAAAAAAGGAAAATTAAAATACATCCGTGCACTTTGTTCATTAAAAAGAGGAATACATTTAGATAAGTGGTATATAGATAGATAATAGTACCAATATAGGTATGCTAAGACCATTTATATAGCCAAATTAAAAATCATCATCATCATCTGCGTTAGTAATAGCTTCATTTTCTAAACCGAGATACTGTTTAACAAATCCACCGTAGAGTTGTGTTTGTCGTACCCAATGTAAGGCATATTCTTCTCTATCCTTTTCACTGCTATGTTCTTGAAGAATAGCACATTTCTTGTTGTTGACATAATTTGCAACTGGGTTCAAGAGTGCCACTATAACCATATCCCAGAAAACAGCCATCGTTGCAATGCCAAAGGAATAGAAGATAAACAAGGAAAGAGAAATAAAGAAATAGAAACAAAGAAAGAGAAACAAAATAACTCAAATAACTCAAATAACTCAAATAACTTAAAAGAAGAAAAAATAAAAAAAAAAAGAAATTTTTTCTTTTCTCCACAATTTTCTTTTTTCTTTTTTTTAATTTTGCGGAGTTTCCGGTTCACCATCGGACTTTACAATTGATATTACTACTGTTATTCTCATACATAATGTTCAATCCTCTCCATTGATCTTCATTCTTTATTCGGAAATTGAAAACTGATTTGATTGTAATATTATCTAATTCTCCACCATTAAGTAAAGCCCTTTCCAGTATTTTCCATCCTGCACTACCTGTATTTGCATATTCAACTTTAACTCTTGGACTTTCCCAATTACCAGGACTGATTTCCCATTTAACACTATCTTTTAAATATCCAATAATATACCCTTCACAAATAGCTTCTCCTTCTAAAATTTCAAGTTCAATCTCTCTATTACTGATAGGATTGAATATTGTCATCTCAAATTCCTTTTCTATAATATGCATAATAGTATCTTTGATGAAATAATTACCATGATTTTCTCCATCATTATTTAAATTCTCAGAACTTATATTCATTGGAATCTTAATCTCTTCAATTAATTTACAAATATTATCATTTTTATTATGAGTATTGGTGTTACAGCCAGTTAAACTTCCCTTAATTCCTTTGATATCTACACTATTAGAAATACCAGATAAAAATTCTCCAACAAATTTCTCAACTTTATTCCTTTTCTTAATATCTTCATTATTTAATAAAATTGAAAATTTAACTGGTAAAATTCCATTCAAACTGTTGAATTCTGGTATTTTCACTTCAATTATATCATCTTTCTCATATTCAATTCCAATATTGATAACTTCAATCTCATTTTTAATACTCTTGATAAATCCAGGTAAATAAATCAGTGTATCAACATCAAATTTAACATTGTTAGAATCTACACTTAGATATCGAACGTCAATTATATCATATACTTGATGATCTTTGGGGAAAACTTCAATAACCCGTATCAAAATCTCTAATACCATTTCCATATTTAACAATTTCTCCCCATTGATATTGATATCACCAGTGAAAAATTTACTTTGAACATTATTGTTCAATTCAATAAAAATTTTTTCATAGTAATTTGGATTTTCAGTTTCTCCATTTATTAAATAATTGAGAATATCAAGTGCTTTATCAATATCATAAATATCGAATATTAAATTTGAAATTTTGATTTCAATATTATCACCAATTTTGAACAAGCTAAGATTATCAAAGTTCAAATATATTCCACCGATATCAAAAAATCCTTTTGATTTCATAATGAAATTATCAATCAAGTGATTGCTCAAATAATTGGACAAATGATTGGTTTCTATATTTATCTCTGTATTGATAATCAATGTTTCATTCATTTTAAAATCAAAATACTTAAACATAGCTAGAGATGGACCAAAATCAATGTTGATATCTCCAATATTAATCAAATGAGCAAAATCATTGAAACTTATTGATAATTTCAAATTTAACTTTCTCCATAAAATACATATCCATCGTGGAATCTTGCCATTTCCAGTTTTCTCATCATATAGTTCACCACCTTTTAAAAATATTTCAAATTTCTCTATATTTGAATCATCATTTAAAATTCTCCAAACGATATCATCGATTATTCCCTCTTTGATGATATTTTCATTAATATTTGGAATACGGAATTCACATAGAAGAGTACTTATATTATTCTCACCATTTATGCTTTGTACCTTCAATGAAATCAACTCATAGAAACTTTCATCAATTGGAAATCCGAAAATCAAATCACCCTTTGGTATTTTACTGACTAAACTACTATTTTTAAATAAAACATTGAAACTACCTGATAATCCCATAACTTCATCATAGCTATAAAAGTTATATTTCATAACTTCAATTCTATCTAAAAAATATTCAATAAATCCTGTGATTATATCATCTCCGATAGGAATTGATTTATGAATAGGGATAACAATCCCATATACGAGTAATTCAAAATCAACAAACACTTCACCCCCGTCATTCAACATCTCAGCTATTTTAGGTAATTTATCTCCATTTATATCAATTGTAAGGTTGAATAGATCGAAATTGAGCCTTGAATCAATCAACTCGAATTCAATTTCTCTATCAATCATTTCTATTTCAAAAAATAGTTCATCACCGCCATTACTTATTGTAATATCATTGTAGAATTTCAAACGTGTTCGATTGTACCTCTCAATCCAGCTTATTCCCTTATTATCATTGAAATTTAGCTCAACGTCATTGATATCTGCAATCATCCCACTGTCATTCAAATCCTCAAGATGGAATTCTCCGATTGTCACCGATATTGAATCTATAATTGTAATTAAAAAGATATAACCAATCGTAACTATCAATGATGCAATAAAGATTATCATTATAGTAAGATATATAACTTTCTTCCAATGGTTGTAGTAATTCCAAGGTTCATGATCAGTTACAATGCTTTCATTATTCAAAATAGATTCGAATTCAGTGGTATATGATTGTGGATTATAATCATTCAATAACAAACTCTGTCTTTCATTATCACTATTATACTCTGAATGTAAGGATGGATTCAATGATCGTATTGTTGTATGTGGGTGATCAGTGTTACATGTCTCTGGCATTCTGTAACTTCAAAGTTTCTAGCATACAATAGGAAACCAAATTATAAAAGTAAATGATGAAGTGATAATCTTTTTCTATTTTTTTTTGTTTTTCCCATTTTTTCCTATTTTTTCCTATTTTCTCTTTTTTATAATTTTCTATAAAGTAGTGTTCTACATATACAATTTATAACAAAAGATTATAGTTTACCCATTAAAACTATATTGGCATCACAATGCTCCTTCTCAATCTTAGCTGTTGGAGCAGGGGTTAGAGGTATAGAACATTTCCATTCACCGACAATATCTATTATTTCTCCATCTGATATGGAATGTTTATTCCAATCTCTTTTAATAACATTTATAATAGTAGAAATAACTTCATCTTTATATTTGAAATTCACAAACAAATCGTTATTGAAAAAATCTCTCAAATTCTTTTCATCAATCTCCTTGTCATGGAAAAATTCATCAACTTCATTATTAACCTTTTCACTTTCATAATTAACATCATCAAATTCATCTTTACTATAAACAAAATTGGAAATTGTATTTTTCATTAACTTCTTAGAATCTATATTGGAAATTTTTTGCGATTGTAAATGGACAACTAACCTACCATTACCATTTTGATCTAAAATTTTATTAGAGTAAAATTCAATAATATCGTGAAGTTTAAATTCTTTCAAAAATTCAACATCTTTTTCATATCTATCAAAATCATAATACCCTGATGCAATTCTATTCCATTGACGATTTTTCTCTTCTTTCAAATTCTTCATTTTTTGTTCCTTTTTATTTATCAATGATGAAACATGTTTTTCAAATTCAGAATCTGTCATTTTATTTGCAATATAACTACCCATTTTAGTAATAAATTCATTGATTCTCATCAACAGATAAAATGTTGGATATTCACTTTGAATTAAAAATCTTAATCCAAAAGTTGTACGTGTTTCTCTTGTACCTGAAAATACAACATATCCAAGTTGTTCAATAGTTCTCAATCTATTGAAAAATGGTTCATGTACTATTTGAGATATAAGTTCATTGAGTATTCTTTCTCTATGATTAGATATCAATCCAATTTGTAACAATACTTCAATACATGAATTGATATTAGCAGGATCATCATTTGGTTTGATATAATGAGAAGTTGTATTTCTTCTTAGGTTTAAAGATCTTCCCCTTGTAAATTGTGAACGTGTTAAAGTGATTGAGCTATTTAAGGCAGGTAAATTTGATTTGATTATATCATAGATCTTAACTGAATCTGATTTTTCAAAATTACCAATTAATAATACTTCAATAAAGCAAATTTTGAAAAGATTCAATGAATAATTTTTCAGAGAACTAAAATCAACTGCATTAATACATGAAATTTCATCATCAACTAACCACGAATTTTCATTAACTAATGAAGAAATTATTGGTCCAACTTGTTGATACGGAGTTGAAAATCCAAAATTTTTGAGATTTCTGAATAATTTTTCCCTTAAAATTTCATAACGTTTCAATCTATAATCATTCCATGTTGATTCATTTTTGGTGAAGTCATTTAATGTTTCAATCAAATTTTTAAGTAAAATTTCTTGTTTATGAGAATAACCTATAATTTCTAAACTAATACCTTCCCTTGCAATATCAAAATTGTAATTTAAACCAGCTAATGAAGCATAATATGATAAAGAGTTTAGTTCATCATCTAACAGTTCAACAAATAATGATAAATATAAAGAATTGAGTGGAGTTGAAGTTGAACCAGGTAAATTAAACTTGATAGTTATAGAAGATCTTGGTCCACTTAATGAAGTATTTGATTTATACCAGATTTTGGAGAAATTATCCATTTCAACTAATTTAGGATATTTTGTAGAATTAGATTTAATTAGATCAAAATTTGTTGCAATGAACCTATTTTTTTCAGGTAATGTATAGCAAGAATCATTTTGTAGATTTTTCAAATTGCCAGTGATTTCATCTAAACTTTCAATTGTATATTCTGTATTATACCATTTTTCATTTTGAATAATTGATTTGTCAATTTCATTATTTTCAAATAATTCATTAGAAACTAAAAAGACTCTAAAATTATCAGGATTTAGATATGATAATAACTTATCAATTAAATCTGGATCAAATTTCCTCAAAATTGATAAGCTAAGTATATCATTAGGAGGGATATGTGATTGTTCTACATCTTTCTTATTGATATTTTCAGTTGGATTTTTGATTGGCATTGAGAAGAATGATAAATTTTGTAATTGACCAGCCATTCTAGAGACTGTTGAAGCAACTGCCGATTTTTGTTTGAATTTGAAAGAATTTAAAGATTCTTTATGTAATTCATCAAATATCCATTCTTTTGCACCTTCAATTTTGAGCATATTTAAATATTTGAAAACATCTTCAATGATCAACATATAATTTTTCAAACCATCAATAGTTAATTCGATATTAATATTGAATTCAGCAAAACCTGGAGATAATTGAGTTGAACCAGCAGATAATCCATTAGCCCAACCTTTCAGTTTGAAATTATATAATAGTGAACCTTTTGATTCATGACCTATTAAATGTGATAGGTATCTTTCAGGTAAATATTCCCAGAATTGATTAGTTGAAGGAAAGGGGAAACTTAGTTGTAAATTTCTCATTTGTCTAATTGGTTTTATTTTGTATAATTTACCAATATAATTAGTTGAATTAAAAGGTGAAGATTCATATAGAGGTTTTGATAAATTTTTATTTTCAATATTTGAGAATAATTCTACTGTCCAATCAGTTAAAGTATCTAAAGACTCATTTGATAAAATTGATAGGCACATAAGATTTGAAGAATAATTATTATTATAAAATTTCAATAATTCATCTCTTACATTTAAATTATTTTTGATTGGATCATCACCTAAAGTTGATTTATTACCAGTTGAAAATCCATTATGAGGATGATTCAATGAAGTTGTTGATTTTGATAATTGAAAGAGTCTCCATGTATCAGATTGTAAATTTTTCTTATTTTCACTATCAACAGCATTGATTTCTCTATCTTTACCAGATGGAGAAAATAAGGGATTTATGAAAAATTGAGAGAATCTATCTAAAGCTCCATAAAGGGCATCATTTTTAATTTCAAAATAGTAATTTGTATGTAGTGAGGAAGTGAAAGCATTTGAATAACCTGAATTTTTAGATAGATAAGAGTTATAATCATTTTCTTTTGGATATTTTTTAGTACCTAAGAATAATAGATGTTCACAAAAATGAGCTAAACCTGGTAAATTTTTTGGATCATTATAAGAGCCAACATTTACATCTAATGCTGCAGCTGATTTATCAGTTGTTGGATCATTTATTAGTAGAGCAACCAAATTATTATTTAATTTTATAATACGATAATTTCTATCATCTATATCTGGTTTAGTGATGGTACCATTATCTGCAATGACTGAGAAATTGGGATTATTGTTAATTGTTGTATAAGTCATTTTTGAATTTAAAGAGATGAAATTTTTCCTATAGTTAGCTCTTAGAGATGAATGAAATGGTTTTGATACGTAAAATGATGAATACCTCAAAAGAGAAGCCATAAAAGGAAGAAATAAGTAAAGAAAAAGGAAGGAAAAGAATATCAAAAGGGAAGGGGAATATTTAATGAAGAATCAACCTATGCGGGGGGTAGAGGAAGAATAAACACCTTTAACAATAGATTGAAGGGGAGAAAAAACCTACATTCACACAAATAAATAAATATATGGATGGATGGATGGATATAATATTGATTTATTGTGTGTGTGTGTGTTTTATATTAAAATTGTCGAATTGCAGGGAATTTTTTTGTAATTGGCCACTTTTTCCCCTTTTTTGATTAAATTTTTTTTTATTATTCTCCGGGGTCATGTGGCGCAGTTCTTTATCATTATTTCATACACTATCATCATCAAATTTCCATTTAGAATGTAATGGATTTGAAGAACAATGTTTACAATAGTTATCATCACCTTCTGGTCTTTCATTGATATTGTTATTGATTAACATACTCAATATGGATAATGAAACTGATGAAATTGTTTGAACAGGAGTCCAATTATCATATAAGATGTCTAAACAGATATGACCATTTGAGTATATATGAGGATGAATTGGGATATTTTCACCAATGAAAATTACAATAGGTGGAGAAAATGGATAATCTTTACTTGGTTTGAATGATAATACAAACGGTATTTCTGGATTATAGAGATGATGACTATTATTTGATACGTAAAATTGGATTCTAATTTCATTCAAATCAGAAGGATCTGAAACCAACAATAGATTGTCATTATTTGAAGAAAGTAATTCTTTCAATTCTTTGAGTAGTCTTTTGTTGTTAATAATTGACATTTAAGAAGTTAATTAAAGAAAGAAAGAAGTTAACGAAACAAACAAAGAAACAAAGAAACAAAGAAACAAAGAAACAAACCAACAAACAAAAAAGCTGAGCATTTGAAGAGAAAAAAAAAACGCGTTACGTAGTTTCCCTTTTTCCCATTATTTTCCTGTTTTCTCTTATGAGACATTGTTGAATTTCAATGAAGAAAAAATTGATTTTGATTTTTTTTTTCTCTCTTTGAATGTATGTGTTGTTTTCTTCTCTTTCGATTATTTCAATTATTTCATTCTATTATTCTATTATTCTATTATTCTATTTTTTTGATGTTCTTTTGATCTATTATCTACTTCAAATCATCAAGTATGGCTCGTTCTAATGCAAGATTGGTAAGATTTGCCTTTTTTGCACTTCTTCTCATTTTATCTGCTTATATCTTATCCAAAGGTTCATCAACTTCTTATGCCGTACCAAATGCACCACATTCAGTTTCTGATATTAAACAATCTTTAAATGAAAAACATGGTAATCAACCAGTATCAAATGATGTTAGTGGAGCTAAATCAACAAATAATAACTTGAACTCAAATTCAAAACCAAAAATTACTCCTGGTGAAAAAGTTAAAGCAACTTTTGTTACTTTAGCTAGAAATTCTGATGTTTGGGAAATTTTAGAATCAATTAGACAAATTGAAGATAGATTCAATCGTAATTTTGGTTATGATTGGGTTTTCCTTAATGATGAAGAATTCTCAGAAGAATTTAAAAGGGAAACTTCAAGATTAATTAGTGGTAAAACTCAATATGGTTTAATTCCTCATGAACAATGGTCATTCCCTGAATGGATTGATACAGGTAAAGCCGCTGAAACAAGAGAAAGAATGAGACAAGAAAAAATCATTTATGGTGATTCAATCTCTTATAGACATATGTGTAGATTCGAATCTGGTTTTTTCTTTAGACATCCTTTAATGGAACAATATGATTATTATTGGAGAGTTGAACCTGGTATTAAAATTTTTTGTGATATAGATTATGATATTTTCAAATTTATGCAAGATAATGATTATGAATATTCTTATACAATTTCTTTACCTGAATATCAAGCAACTATCCCAACTTTATGGGAAACTACTAAACATTTCTTAAAAGAATATCCTCAATATTTAAATAAAAATAATTTTATGGACTGGTTATCTGATGATGGTGGTGCTACTTATAATGGTTGTCATTTTTGGTCAAATTTCGAAATTGCTAAATTATCATTTTGGAGATCTGAAGCTTATTTAAATTATTTCGAATATTTAGATAAAGCAGGTGGTTTCTTTTATGAAAGATGGGGGGATGCTCCTGTTCATTCAATTGCTGTTGGTCTTTTCATGGATAAAAATAAAATCCATTTCTTTGATGATTTAGGATATTATCATGTTCCTTTCAGTAATTGTCCAGTTAATGAAGCAACTAGATTACAAAAGAAATGTGTTTGTGATCCAAATGAAGATATTACATTTAAAAACTATTTCTGTAATAACAAATATTATAAATTGAAAGGTTTAAAGAAACCTGAAGGCTGGGAAAAATACAGTGATTAGTTAGCTAGCTAGTTAATAAGTTAGTTAGTTAATATTTCTTTTTCTTTCTATATACATACATGATTATATATAAATCTATTGATTCTATATATCATATATATATATATTTACATATTATTTTTACCATTAATCATTATAATCATGTTTTTAACTATTATGATTTAAACTCATTATCAAAAATAAAATGTTAAAAATAAAAAATGAAAAAAAGAGAAATTCGTTGATTGCTTAAATGAGATACACTTTATGTAACCAATTTTCATTTATCTCCTACATCTCTAGATTTCTTCCCCCCTCCCTCCCTTCTGCAACTAATGATTCCACGTGTCAAATCAAAGCTTATACGAGTTTTGACAATATCTTTCATTATAGTATTCTTCATATATTTCATATTATGGCCAGAATCATCAGAAATAGTCACAAATGAAGATACCGGTAGTAAGTCGAATAATCATAGAAATATTAGGAAAACTACAAAAGATAAAAATATCAAAGCTACATTTGTTACACTTGCAAGAAATGAAGATCTTTGGGAATTGTTATTATCAATACAAAGTATTGAAGATAGATTCAACTCAAAATTCGGTTATGATTGGGTTTTCCTAAATGATGTACCATTTACTGAAGAATTTATTAAGGAAACTTCAAAATCAATTACAGGTAAAACAAAATATGGAGTGATTCCTTATGATCATTGGTCAATTCCAATATGGATTAATATTGATAAGGCTCGAAACTCTTGGGAAGAATTGAGAAAGAATGGTGTCTTATATGGTGATTCAATCTCTTATAGACATATGTGTAGATATGAATCTGGATTTTTCTTTAGACATCCATTGATGGATGAATATGATTATTATTGGAGAGTTGAACCAAGTGTTAGATTTTACTGTGATATTAATTATGATGTTTTCAAATTCATGAAGGATAATGATTATGAATATGGATTTACAATTGCAATGCAAGAATATTATGAAACTATCCCAACCTTATGGGATAAAACAAAGGAATTTATTGAAAAAAATCCAAATTTCCTAGCAGATGATAATTCTTTACCATTAATATCTGATGATAATGGTGAGAATTATAATCTATGTCATTTTTGGTCGAACTTTGAAATTGGTAAGTTAGATTTCCTCCGAAGTAAAGCTTATACATCATATTTTGAATATTTGGATAAATCTGGTGGATTTTTCTACGAAAGATGGGGTGATGCTCCTGTTCATTCAATTGCCGCCTCTTTATTTTTGAATAAAGATAAAATTCATTTCTTCAATGATGTAGGCTATTACCATGGACCATTCACCAATTGTCCAATTGAAGAAAAAATTAGAGAAGAAGGACGTTGTTCATGTAATCCAAGAGACGATTTCTCTTTCCAAATAGGTTCTTGTATGAACAAGTATTACAAGTTTAGAGGTTTGAAAAAACCACAAGAGATTGCTAAATATTCTTCGTAATCTAGATCTTATATACTCTTTATAAATCATCAAATACTGAAACATAGAAACAATGAAAACGTTTAAAACGAAAGAAAGTAAGATAAATTGAAAAATTCATCCAACAAAAAACTGAAAAAAAAAACTGAAAAAAAACTGAAAAAAAACCCTTTTATCTTTTTACTCTATTTCTGTATTTCTCATTCTTTCATTGTCTTTTCTTTTCATTGTCTTTTCCAGAGATCTATCTTTTCTGTAACCTTTTCTTATACCCATTCCATTTCAACCTTTTTTTCAATATGGACACCAAAGAGCTCACTCCAGAATATATAGAGAGGAGTGAGATGCTCCATGAATACAATCCAAAATCTAGGAAAATTCCAAATATAACAAATAATAATTTCTCTTCAGTTGTACATAACGATAATTCATTTCTTTTCTCCAAGTATGATGATTTCCTGGATGATGATGCCACCGAATATGATATTGATTCATTAAAACAGCCCGAAGAATCCATATATAAAGATGTCATAGTACATTTTTACCTTTATTTGAAGAAATTTCTTCTTAGAAACTCCAGATATAAGTACATACTTTTCATGATTGTGTCGATATTTGTTATCTCCAACATATCACTACTGTTTTCGGGTTATTATTCCAAAAAAACAATTGATAATCATTCAACTTATAACTATACCCCGCTACATAAGTTGATTATACCGTATATGAATAAAATATATCCGGATTCAGTGAATAACTCCGTGGAATCTATATTTGATCCAAGATTTACATCTGCAATGTTATTAATGTACCTCAACAATCACATCATAAATAATAACTACAAATTATATGCAAACTTAACAATTGGCTTCAGTTGGGAAGATTGGATAGATGTTCAATCCAAACTATCTTATGATAATGACTATCTCATTGATTGGTTAGCGTATCATGCAGATAGTTTCAAGGATAATATATCAGATCTGCGAAATTTAGATTGCAAAAACTTTGCTTTACTTTATGATTGTGAAAACAATCAAAATTTTTTCAATCATTGTATTGATCTACAGGAAAGTGATATCAATGACGATGATGATATTAGAAATAATTATCCTTATAAATTTAAAGTAAATGGTCCAACAACTGCCAAAATAAAGGAACCTGGGAGAGTAATTTATGCTGGCTCATATTTAAAATTTTCAATGCCTCCACCTGCACGTATTTTCATGCTTGATGTATTCGGTAAAAATGGTGAAGGAAGTCTTACCATAAAAGTAGACAATAATAAAAACATTAATAGAAATAAAATTATGAGAAATGAAAATGTTATAAAAAAATTTATAGATTTAGAAATTAAGAATTCAAACAAAGATGAACAAGAGTTTTTCAAAGATGGAATTAATATAGAGACTTTAAGAATTAAACTATCCAATACTTTGGCATATTCAAATATTGAGAAAGTGATTTCAAAAAATGATCATTCAAGTATTGATCATGATCAAACTTATCTTGCAATAAAAGCGAAGACGAAAAAATCAGGAATGTCAATATCAAACTGGGAATTTTCAGATTTTATATGGAATGAAATGGAATTTTTGGATTCCTTGAGTTTAAAAGCTGCTGATGCTGATGCTGATAGTTATGATTATTCATTAAATAAAAAATTAACTGAATTAGAACAGTTTAGAATTGATAATGGCTATCATCCCAAATATCTATCAGAGGCACATTTATATGGTGTTACTTATGGTTCACATTATGATTGGCGATTTTTCTCAGGTAGCTTGATATTAGATGATCATAGAAAATCAATCATTCATAGATTATCTAGGACATGGTTAAGATTTTGTCTTGAAAATGATATTAAAACTTTCATTGCTTATGGATCTATGCTTGGTTGGATAAGAAATGGATTAACATTACCATGGGATGGTGATATAGATGTTATTGTCACAATGAAGTCTTTAAACTTGTTAGCAAGAAATTTTAACCAAACTTTAATTGTAGATTACAGCACAAAGGATACTTTCCAATCTGGAATGACAGCCTATCTCTTAGATATAAACCCAGCTTATTATAGTAGAGTCAGAGGTGATGGAAATAACGTTATAGATGGAAGATTGATAGATATTAATACAGGTATATATTTGGATATTACAGCTTTATCATGGACAGAAAATTATTTACAAGAGGTCAAATCAAGCACCAAATTGAAAAAACTGGTGGATAAAGACTACGAAATGAATCAATATTTTGCAGTTGAAGGTGATATATATGGAACTATGCTACTTGATGAATTAAGGAAAATCCAGGATGAAAAACAGTTAGTACATTGTAAGAATGATAATGTTTATAAAATCAAAGAATTATCTACAATGATTCCATCATACTTTGAAGGAGTTAGAGCATACTTCCCGCATGCATACGAAGAGATTATTTGGAGATTATATCCGAAAGCTTTAACTCGTAACACAGAACCTAATCATATATTTGATAATGTTTATAATCTCTGGATCAATACGAATGACTGTCCAGGACTAATAGATTCAGAAGGAAAAGCTCTTCCAAATGCGGTATATGGTGAATGCACTAATAGAAACGTTATAGATGAATGGAAGCTAACCAGAAACTATACCAGTCGTCATCTTGAAATGATTCAACAACAAGAATGGGAAAAATATAGATTGTTTGAAGATAGTGAATGTAAACCTTTCAGAATTGATGAATTTTTCCTTTTATATTCGATAGCAATGGGCTACAATGAAGATGATTTGTTTAACTTTTATTATAATTGAATATGCTTCAACTAAAACTGATTGATACTACACCTATCAAAACAATTTTTATATAAAGAATATATAGAGTAATACTTAAAAGATTGATTTATTACTTTCCCCCAACATTCTACTCAACCTTCTTAACTGCAAGCTTACCTGGAACATAAGGAAATTTCTCCTTGAAGTGTTTTGCAATGTCTCTTCTATTACAAACCCAAACACCTTCTTTTTCACTGATATATTTCATAAAGTTTCTCAAAGCATTGGTTCTACCTGGTTTGCCAACAATTCTTGTATGAAGAGGAATGTTCATCATTCGACCACCTTCTCTGTACAATTGATCGAATTCGTTTTTGAGATAATCTTCGTAAACAAAAGCACCTGGGAAACCTGGACCCGGCGATGAAGCAACAAACTTATAATCATTATTAACATAATTGTATGGGATCATTAATAAACCTTTCTTTTCTTTATCTGGTAATTCCTTTTCATGTTGACAGTCTCTCCAAAATGGAATATCATCATTGTAAACATCAGATTCCCATAACAATGGTTTACCTAATTGCTCATGAGCAATCTTGACTAATTCTGGAGTTCTAATGTTTGCTCTACCAATATAAGCACCTACTGGTGCTTCACCAGAAGCTTCCTCCAACATTAAGATCGCCTTTTTGATCATTTCAATTTGATCTTCATCAGATAAATGTGCCCATTGTAACCATCTTAGACCATGATTAGCAATCTCATGTCCATCTCTAACACAGGCTTTAGCAAATGCTGGATTTTTTTGGAAAGCAGTTCCTACCGCATATAATGTCATTGGCCAGCCGAATTCTTTGAATAATCTGATCAATCTCCATGATCCTGCTCTTGAACCATATTCAAATTCACTTTCACTCATCAAATGTCTACCATTCATGATTTCAGTTGCAGCTCCACCCTTCTCCCAAATGTAAGCCTCGGATCTATCATCCCCATTCAAAATATTGTGTTCACCACCTTCTTCATAGTTGAGGATAAAAGATACTGCAATACGTGCACCATTTGGCCATTCAACATCAATTGGCTCTTCACCATAGCCAATCAAATCTCTTTCAGGGGTGTATTTTGGCATTGGACCAGGAACAAAGTTTAGAGTATCCATTTTTCTTTTTACAATATGTGTTTTTGTATTTTTTGCTTATTTTTTAGAGAGTTTGCTCAAAAATAATTAAAAGTAGAGATCTATGAGTTGGTATTTATAAACTATCATTCCCTGGGTAAGTAATGTTCTTTAACCTCTTGATCGGAACCACTCCGAAGAATTCGCCAAATCATGTAATATTTTCTTATCTCGCATATCGCTTGGAAATTTGTTGATTTGATTAAGTTTGCTACATGATCGGTACATCTCCGATGAAAAAAGATAGATCTTCGATTTTGTTTTTTCATTCTGATAAGAGATTTAGCAAAACCTCCAAAACTGGTAATTCAATCAGAGCTTAAATTCATAAGAAGCTGCATATATTCAACCTGTAACATTTTTTTTTTCTTTTTTTTCAATCTGAACCCCATTTCCTGGAAACAGAGCAAAAATGTCTGTCTTTACATTTGAAACAAAAACCGATAACCCAGTTACAGAGAAGGATATTGTATTACTTGGTGAAAAGTTAGGTGTTCATGAAACTAGTGATGATGATATCAAAGATTACACAACTCTATTAGGTGTTTTCCATGATGCATGTGAAGAAATTATGGAAATGGACGATTATCTGCCAGCTGTTGATTATGACAGATTCCCAAGAAAGAATGTTAGATTTCCAAAGAAAGAGGAAAACAGACTGGGTGGTTGGGGATGGAAATTCTCAATTAAAGATGAAACGCCAGCTCAAACCAATAGATTATTAGAAGGATCAAAAGTTTGTGTTAAAGATTGTGTTGCAATTGCAGGTGTCCCAATGTTATTAGGTACTAATTTTATTGTTAATTATACTCCAACAACAGATGCGACAATTATCACAAGATTGCTTGAAAATGGAGCATCCATTGAAGGCAAAGCTGTTTGTGAAAACTTATGTCATTCTGCCACATCACACTCATCAGGAACCGGTTATGTTCATAATCCAAGAGCGATTGGATATTCTACAGGTGGCTCCTCATCAGGAACAGGTTGTATTGTTGCTGATCCATCCGAATCAGTGGATATTGGTATTGGGGCAGATCAAGGCGGTTCTGTTAGGATTCCTTCAGCATGGTCTGGTCTTGTTGGAATGAAACCAACATTTGGACTCATTCCATTTACTGGATGTGCAACTAATGAAGCAACAAATGATTGTTTGGGTATTATGACTGAATCTGTTTTAATCAATGCGAAAGGTCTTCAAGCAACAGCTGGCACTGATGAAATTGATGATAGAGGCTTTAATGTTATTGGTGGTAAGTATTTTGATGACTTGATTGCTTCTGAAAATCCAAACAATCTTACTGGTATGAGAATTGGTATTGTTAGGGAAGGTTTTGATAATCCAGCTGTTGAAGAAAGGGTTAAAAAGTGTTGCATGGATGCTATTAAGAGATTTGAGGCATTAGGAGCAACTGTTGAAGAAGTAAGTATTCCATTACATTCAAAAGGTCCTCTGATTTGGACCGGTATTTCAAAAGTTGGTGGATTTTTAACTAAAATGGGTTGTGGTATTGGTAGACGTGGTACAAGTTTGAATGATTTAAATGAAAAGTTTGTAACTTCTCTTCATGATGAAGAACGTTGGAAAGAAGTTTATCCATCATCCAAAAACATCTATTATAATGGTTTATATGCAACTGAGAAATTCCCAACATTATATGGTAAGTGTCAAAATCTTTCAAGAAAGTTAAAAGACCACTATAATGCAGCTTTGAAAAAATATGATATTCTTGTTATGCCAACTGTACCATTTGTTGCAAGATCACATTGTGATTTAGAAAATGTGTCACGTCCATTGGACTTGCTGGGTAAACAAGTAGGTTTGAGTTCCAACACTGCACCTTTCAATCAAACAGGACACCCAGCACTTGCAATGCCATGTGGAATGCTACCAATAGAAGAAGGTCCCTTAGCTGGTAGTGGTACTAAATTGCCAGTTTCTCTACAATTAATTGGTAAATGGTACGATGAAAATACACTTTATAAGTTTGCGTATGCTTTTGAACAGGCACACGACTGGAAGACGTTATAGGTGTATATCAGATTTATATAATCATAAACTATAAAATAAAAACAAGACCTTTCTTATAATGTTACAGTTGATTATAATCAACAAAATAAAATCGTAATAATAAAAAATTTCAGACCTTCTATATAAAGTGACTTTATAGGATTATAGAAATTATACTACCCATCTAATGGTTTTAGCCCCTTATCTTTGACAAAAAGGTTTGTTACAAAACAATATGCCATACATCCCATCCAAATATAAAATATCGTTTTCAACGATTGCATATATATTCCTTTCAAGTAGGCCGATTGCTCTAAACTATACATTGACAAATCAATCCTGGAATAAAGTTGTGTTTGAAGGTCATCAATCTGCTCCTTCGTAAAGTACAACTTACCACTTTGCTTCAAACTTTTACGAAATGTGTTTGCAATGACAGTTGATGCAATCGCCAAGCCAACTGCACCACCAAATGATCTCAGGATATTTCTTGTTGATATAATTGTTGCTCTGTCTCTTTTAAATGAATGTGCTTGGGCAGCAACCAAAGTTGGTTGGAAAATACATCCGACGCCCAAACCATTCAAAATAAGGGTTCCAATATTGATACCTTTATTTACATCAACTGACCATAAGTTTAAAAGACCCATTGAAACCATCCATGTACTATAACCAAATAAGACAACATGCCAATAATGATTTGTTCGTGAAATGATTTGTCCTCCAGCAACTGAAATAGTTGATTGTGGAAAAACTAGGGCCAATAAGTAACAAGAGCTCAATGTTACTGAGTAGTTTCTGATAACTTCAAAGTAGTAAGGATAATAGTAGACCGCACTAAAGTAACAGATACCAAAAAACAAGTTTTGTGAAAGCAACAATGTTAATGATAGGTTTGTATAAAACAATTTCATTGGAATCAACGGTAGTTTTGCAATACGTATCTCATAGAAGATAAAGACAGCAAGAAAAATAAAACCAATAACAATCATTGAAATAACCAGTGGACTATTCCATTCAAATGAGGATCCTCCACCGCTAACAGGAATCAAAATGAAGATTATTGCAGTCGAACTGGTCAGAAAACCACCATAATCCACATTCTTGAGTTTTTCCATTGTATTACCAATAGGTTTTGTATATGGAACCATGAAATAAATAATCAAAGTTGCTGGTAGAATAATTGAAAAGAGAGAATAGTACATTTTCCTCCAGTTTGAATGTTGAATAAATGCAGAAGCAATAAATGGACCTATTGCATTACCTAAACCAACACAAGCACCTAAAATACCCTGAAATTTGCCCCTTTGTTCCAATGTTACAATATCAGAAACAATGACCATGGTTAGAGATGTAACACCACCATTGCCAATACCACAGAAACCACGGAAAACATAGAGTTGTGTTGAAGTTTGAGCTAAACCACAAGCAAGATCAAAAGATGCTAAAATGATCATTGATGCAATCATTGTGTACTTTCTTGAGAAAATATCACTGAATCGTCCAAACAAAACCATAAAGACAGTATTACTGATCAAAGAAGATGTACCTGCCCAAGAAATTGTTTTCTCTGCATTCAAATCTTTAGCAATATAAGGTAGAGCTACTGTAATACTTGTTTGATCAACAAATGATAGAAAAAGTGCTGTTGCCATTGCGACAAAGACAACAATAATCTGTTTCGGTGATAATATATTGTCATGGGCATCTGCAACTTTCTGTGCTAGCTCTTCTTGTTTGGTTATTTCCACAACTCTCACATCAGTTTGACTAGTTTTAGCAGATGAGTTTTCAGACATGATTGTTCTTGTGTAGTTTGAAATGTTTTTTTAAAACACTTAACATGAAGTTATGCTCAATTACAGGGAATATATCTTTCAATACATACAGATGAATTTCATACATGTTACTAGATAACCATCGTTATCTCTCCGAAACATCGGAATAGCTCCGCCAAGTTCAAAAATTTTTTTTAGTGTCTTATATTTCCATTTTGGGATGATCGTTATCGTTTTGGATTTAATTTCTTTTTTTCCCCCATTCTTTCTTATCTTATCGCCTCTCCCTCAGGTGGCTAAAAGAAAGTAGAGATCGGAAGAGCCCCGATTAGAAAATGAAAAAACAAAATTGCATGTGGATCAAACTCTTTCTTTTTTTTATTGTTTGTCTTTACCAAAGTCGAATCTTTTGTTCAGCAATCATATTTATCATCTCCGGTTGTGATAGATTAGATAATATTGAATTCAGCAAGGTGAGCTAATTTCAAATTCTTTTAAGTACAAGTAACCCATCTTATTCATCACTCCATCATCATTTCTTTTCTATAAAAGAGGTTGCCATCATAAAATATTTCTCAGATACTTTTGTTCTTTTAGCTATTTTGATCTTATTGATTCTTTGCTTTACTATCCCACAAACAAACAAAATCCTACCATAATGAAAAATTATTTCAGAAAGCTCAGGCTTGAATCCGCAGATACTGAAGGTTACTCATGGTATAATAAAGATTTACTCCCAACCCCATCTGAAGAAAGAACTTGGACCAGGAATAATTATTTGTTCTTCTACTTTACTACCTCATTGACACCCTCTTCATATACTTTGGGAGCAACATTGGTTTCAATGGGTTTGTTGTGGTGGCAAGGTTTAATTTGTGCTGTTGTCGGAAGTTTTTTCTTATCAATTATTTTGGTGTTAAACTCCAGACCTTCCTCTAAATATCATTTAGGCTTCCCAACAATTGTTCGTGCACCTGCTGGAATGTTTGGTTCTTATTTTTTCATTTTCATCAGAATCTCAGTTGCTTCAATTTATTTTGCTACACAAACTTTCTTTGCAGGTAAGTTAATGAGTGTGTTCCTTAGAGCAATCTTTGGCCACAAATGGACTGATATCAAAAATACTCTTCCTGAATCAGCAGAAATTACCTCATCTGATTTATTAGCATTCTTCATTGTTTGGATTATTCAGTTACCAATCATCTTTATGCATCCAACAATTCAGAGACATTTATACACGGTAAAAGCTGTTACAACCACTACAACTCTTTTCGGGGTTTTCGGGTATTGTGTTAGAAAAGCTGGTGGTTTAGGATCCCCAGAAGATCTTGCATCGACAAGAGTTCATGGTTCTGAACTTGGTTGGGCTATGATGTACGGAATCAACTCAATTATGGGTGCACTGTGTCCTGTTCTTATCAATGCGGGTGATATTGTTAGATATGCAAGGAAAACTTCAGATGCAGCATGGTGTCAATCATTTGCAATCTTATCATCAAAAGTTTTGATTACTTTCTTAGGATGTGCAACGACATCTGCGGCAAAAGTATTTTTGGGGAAAACATTTTGGAATCCATGGGATCTATATGAAGCATTGTTGGATTATCATTGGACTGCTGGTATGCGTACTGCTATGGTATTTGCTTCATTTGGTATGATTCTTGCATTGGTTATTGTCAATATAGGTTCAAATTGTTTACCAGTTGGTGCTGATACAACAGGTATGTTCCCAAAATATATGACAATTGTTAGAGGTCAATTGTTATGTTGGATTGTATGTCCTTTATTTTTCCCATGGAAAATGATATCAAGTGGTGCTAAATTCTTAGCATTCCTTGGTAGCTATTCAATTATGTTGTGTCCAATTGCTGCTGTAATGATTTATGATTATTATTTTGTAAGAAAAGGTAATTTCCATATTCTTTCATTTTACAATGGTGACAAAAATTCAATGTTCTGGTATGGTAATAAGTATGGTATTAATCCAAGAGTTATCGTTGCATGGATTTGTGGTGTTGCATCTACAATTTCCGGTGTTGCCAATGCAATCAACAAAGGTACAGTTCCTATTGGAGTTACGCATGTTTACCAACTAGGGTTTTTGCTTTCCTTTACAATAGCATTTGTAGTTTATGCTATGGTGAATTATTTCTTCCCCGTCAAGGATAGATTACCAAATGGAATAGATATTAAAACTGTTAAATTTGAAGAGTTCAGTAAGACTGATGGATATCTTGATGGTGAATCAATTGAAGATGTTACTGGGGTTACTAAGACATATAATGATGAATCATCCAGTTTTGTGGAAACAATTGATATACATCATTCTATAAAAGTGTAAATTTACATAAATCTATCAATAATCTCTTTACTTCTATAGTTTGACTACAAAATGCTGACGCAACATAATACCTGGAGTATTATCATAGCAACATTGTATAGCCGCGTTTAGATCGGAAGCGCTCCGATGATTTTTTGTAAACCTTCAAAAATTATCAACCGATAATGTTCTCCTTATCTTTCTTTCCATATGAGGTGACGCTTTTTATGGGAAATACAAGAAAAACTTTGTAAAAGTAATGAAATCGATAGAACCAAACAAAGTAACTAAGAGTCTGAGAGTAGATTTGAACAGGGCAGCATGTATAAGATGTCAAACTAGAAAGCAAAAATGTACCGGTGATATTTTAACGGGGAAAAATTGTCATAATTGTGAAAGAGCCAATGTTAAATGTGAATACAGTCATAAACGCAATCCAAACTACGTGAAGAAACTGGAAGAGAAAATATATCACTTGGAAAAGTTATTGAGAGAAAGGGATGATGAAACAGTTGCCAAGAATGGGAGTACCGAACTAACACAACGACAAATACATGATAAATCAATCCAACATGTGGATAGCTATAGTGATCAAAGTTCTAATTCTGATCATGTTTCTGATAATGTTTCCATTTCAGATGGTTCTATATTAACTAAATGTGCAGCACTTTTCCCCTTGAAGGATGATATGGAACCATTATATGTTGGATCATCTGGATTAAACATTGCATCTCTACTACAAGCACATTTGAAATTAGAGTTATCGGAAACTTTGAAACAACAAGAACAGAAACCGTCATCAGTTGAACAAAAATTGATTAACGATCAAGTTTTGATTCCATTTAACAGTTTGTTAGAAGATAAAAAGAAACTCGACCTTTATATTGACAACTACCTTTTCAAGAGTCATAACAAGTATCCATTTTTAAATATTGATTATATAAGAGATGCCCATGAAAATAGAATGTTGTATTTGAAAGACACTACAATCACTCGAAGTAAGAATGAAACTATCAAATCTTTCATTTTACTGATGGTGTATGCTATTGGATCAATGTTAACAGGCAAACAACAACCACATCATCACGGTACTTCTGAACCTTCAATAAAAAATGATAATTTCCTCTTCTTTACGACTGCAATGAAATTGAATCTATCGATGATTTTTGAAGGTAAGAGTATAAACAACATTCATTGTATGTTATTGGTTGTAATTTATCAGCTTAGATTACCAAATGGCCAAGTTATTTGGGATATAATTGAATGTGCGTTACGGTTATGTGTTAGCTTTGGATTTCATCGAAGAAATCTTCAATTGCTGCATGAGAAGCCTATTGAGTATCAATCTAGAAGTTTGACATTTTGGTCGACATATTCATTAGAGAGGTCTATATGTGCAAGTTTTGGTAGACCGTATTCATTATCTGATAGAGATATTGATGTTGATATGCCAATAAATGTTGATGAAAATGTATTTGATAATAATAGTATTATTAAAGAGTATTATGTGAATATGAGGGAAGATTGCATTATTGATAAATTGACATCCTGTAGTCAAGCAATTCACAATTTCAAGTTTAAGAGAATTGAGAGTGAAATTCAGAATGTGATTTATCGAGTTGATATAACTATGACAACAGTTCCAAGGGCGAAAATCAACCATTTCATTGACAGAATGAAAGAATGGACAAGAACAATTCCACAATCACTTTCTAGTAATGAATTTGATTATTATTTATATCTATTCAACAAACAAATTAGATATTTGATACAACCGTATTTGAATCAATTGAGTAGAGATGATCCATTATTTATCGAATGCATGAAGAGTTCATTAACTGTATGTCAATTAAGTAAACGAATGGACTATAATACGAAATCTAGATTTTCATTTATTGCATTACAAACTATATTTTTAAGTGGAGCAACATTAATTTATGGATTATTATCAGAAAAGTTAAAATGGAATTTTACCATTAGTGAAGGTTTAAGATGTTGTAGTTCTATATTGTTTAGTGTTGCTGAGAGAGCAGGAGCATGTAATATTTTTTCAATGATTTTTGAAAAATTAGTGAATATGGTTGAAGAGAAACAACAATCTAAGATGGATAGTTTATCGGAAAATGAAGAAGATATTTTCAATAATGATAAATTCGATTTATTTGGACAAAATAATTTGAAGAAACGTGTTCATGACTTACATAAAAGGGAAAATCTTCAAATATTCAATGAAATATTAGAAACTGATGATTCTAGTTTTAATTTAGAATCTTTATTTTGTTCCCCAAATTTGGATTTATTAGGGTCCAATAGAATCGATGAAGTAATTAAAAAGACATCAAGAGATGGTAAATTTATTGATGAGGGATTGTACTTTGGGTTTATCTGAAGAGATTGAGTTGATGGAATCATATAAAATAGGGAAGAATGGAGAGGAAGAAAGAATATTATATATACATATATATATATAAATATATTATATAATTTTATTTTTCTTTTAACATTAATTTCTCAATTCTTTTATACCACGAACCAAAGCCATGATTAGAATAGTTACCAATGGACCAAGTAAAGGAGAATATACTGCCATTTTATGTTCTTCAGGGAAATAAGCTTGTTGGACCATATCTTTATGAAAGAAGGCATTATTTGATAATTTTAATGCAACAATTGAATTTTTATAAGCTTGTAACCAATTAAAATTATTTAAATTTGAGATAGTTTGATAAATTTGATTTATTGATTCATTTATTTCATCTACTGTTTGTAAAGGAATTGGTATAGTTTCAAGTTGATTAATCAATTGTATCAAATTTTGGAAATTTACCAAACTTTCATTTAAATTTTTAATTGTTTGTATTCTAATATATTCATCAATTTTAAAGAATAAAGATTTATTAAAATTTGTATCAATTCCAATTAATTTTAATAATTGAAAAGCGAAAATATCGAAAATTTCATTAAGTTTATCATAATCAATTATTTCAATTTCATCATTATTAACAATAACTACACCACCCCATTTAGATATTATGAAAGAATTTTTTGTTGAATTTTCAATTATAATTTTTTCTTCATCAGGTAAGTATAAATTTAAGTTAATTATTGGTATTAAATCGAAATCTTGATCCAATCCCCAATTTGAGTAATCAACAAATCTATTTATATCTTTAATAACTGTGTAATTATTTCCATTTATATATTCTGAATCATTTTCTATTCTCTTTTCATGCCATAATTCTTGAAATTCAATTGTAAAATTTGCCAAATTATTTAAAGATTTAATAAAATTTTGGAAATTAGCAATTGATTTATTTAAGATATCCATATTTGGGAATAGTTTATTATTTTCATGTAAGAAATTTATACTTATTTTATAATCTGAGTTAAATGGGAATTTAATTAATGATGAAACTTCATCGATTTGATTATTATTATTATTATTTAATTCTAAATCAAAGATACTATCAATTAAGGCTCTACTAATTAAATCAGCAATTAAATTATTTTTAATAATATCAGGTGTAATGAATAATTTTATCAATTTATCATTATTTGGACTAACAATCAGTTTATCTTCATCTTCATTCATTATAATTTTCAATTTATAGATTTGATTATTATCAAGATTTTCAATTAATGATAAATTATTTACAATTAATATTTTAGTATTTGAATTTTGTAATTTATCATCTAAAATTTTTTGAGTATCATTAACTATTCCTTGTAAAGTAATTGGTAATTCTACAAGTTCAATGGGTATATTGTATTGTATACCATTTTGAAATTTATTATTTAAGATATTGATTTCATCAATTGGTAAATTAGCTCTTTCAACTGAAGTTGTGAAATACCAAGCTGGGAGTCCTATTATTATAGAAGTTAAGAGTACTACTATGATGATTGAAAATCTTAATTTTTTATCATCTACTGTTTTCTCAGATTGAGTCATTCTATTGATAAAAGAGAAGAAGAAGAAGAAGAAGAAGAAGAAGAAGAAGAAGAAGATGGATAAGAACAACAATAACAACTAAGTAAATAACAATATAATCATAGAATCAAACAACAAATCACATGAAATTCTCGCTATTTAAATGTTTTTTTTATTTTATTTTATTTTTTTCTTTTCATTTCTTTCATCTGTTTAAGTAAATAATTTTCAAAATATAATATTGTTAGTTTATATTAGTAGAAAGGATCTAACAGAATATTTATTTAAGTTATATTATATATCAATTTTGAAAACTTGATAGCGTGAATATATACAAAGTAAGAAGGAGAGGAAAAAAAAAACATGAAAATTTCTCTTTTTTTTTTCTTTTTATTTTTTTTTTCAAAAATTAATTACAATACCTGGACCATGAGTTGAACTTAAAACAGTTTGACCAATTATAATTGGTTTTTTAGATTTAACTAAACTTATTGAATCTTTAATTGCATTTGAAGTTGCTAAGATATTATTTAATATTTCTAAATCAGAGAAAGAAGATTTACCTATAGTTAAAGAGATATAATTATTTCTTTCTCTAAAAGGTTGAGTACCTAAAGTTGAACGTATTAAATCATTTAAATCATCTGAGATTGTACCTCTTTTAATACTTGGCATTAAACCTTTTGGACCTAATATTTTACTTACTTTCCTTAAATTTTGTTCAATATCAGGAGTTGCTAAAATTTTATCAAATTGTGTAACATTTAAAGTACCATCAAATATTTTATCAATAATTGAATCATTTTCAGCTTGGAAAGCACCATTTTCTATAGCTTGTTTAATTTTATTTTCATCATTAGTAATACATAAAATTTTAGTTTCTTTTAAAGGTTTTGGTAATTTAACATGACCTTGTAAAGGTGCAACACCACGATCTTTTAAAATTGGAGTTTGAATTGTAATTGAAGCTTCTTGAATTGATCTACCAATTTCAGCTGCTCTTAAAAATTTTAAAGCTTGAGATACATTCATAAATAAAGGGTTTGTATTTGCAGGTTTTTTTGCTTCAAGTTTTTTAGTAACTTCTCTCTTTGCTTGTCTTTTCTCTAAAATCTTTTTAGCTTCAATATCCTTTTTATTTTTTGGAGCCCAAGAAGAAGTAGAAGTTGAGAAATGGGATAAGAAAGGAGTTGAAGAAGAGATGGAAGAAAATCTGATGTTTGAAGATGATAGTTGAACCCTACGTATACTATACATTGTTGTTAATAGAAATAAAGTATAGATATAGATATAGATATATATTATATCTTTTAATTAATTAGAAATAGATATTATAATATGAAATTGTTGAAAAAATGCAAAAATGCAAAAATTGAACGAAAATTAATAGAAAAGTAAATGGTGTACAGATTTATCAATACATTGAAAGAGAAAAAAAGAAAAACGTCCAATTTTCATGTAAATTTTCATAAATTTATTTTTTCTACATATATCATTAAATTTTCATTAAATTGATTTTTTTTTATATAGGTTTTATTACTTATTATCAATCAATATAATATATAAACAGAATGAACGGTATCTCTCTCCCACAAGACAAACCTGCTTCTGAACCAGGTTTTTTCAGTACTCCATTTGGTAAGATTGGTGTCAATGTGGCTTTATTTGTAGCAGGTGTTGTTTTACTTCAATCTCCAATAATGGATATGTTAGTACCACAATTTGATTAAAAGAAAGAAAAAAAGAAATCTTATTGCTATTATCTCTGATTTTTTTTTCTATTTGTATATAATATCTTTTATATAAAATATATCTACTATTTAATTAAAAGTTAAAAAAGTCTTAATTATTAAAATTATATTATTATTATTAGATAAAAGAGTATTATTTATTAATTAAAAGTACTAAAAGTATTAAAAGTATTAAAAGTATTAAAAAGAAAGAAATATTAAACTATAAAAAGAAAGAAAGATAGAAAAAGAAAAATAAGATAATGAATTATTTTTCAGTTTCAGATGTACTATCATATTCATCTTTAAATCTAGTTTTACCAACAATATGTAAAGCATGAAGAACACCAGGGAACCAAATACAACAACAAAAGAAAGCATTTATTAAAAGTGACATTTTAGCACCTTCACACATATAAACTGCTGCAGGTGGACAAATACATGCAACTGCAATTGGAATCCATTTATTGACTGTCATTTGATTAATTGATTAAAGAATGGAATATTAAAAGAGTAGAAGAAGAGTAAAAAAAAGAGTAAAAGAAGAGTAAAAGAAGTAGAAGCAATTCAAAAAAAGAATACAAATGAATACAAAAGAATACAAATGAATATAACAAAATAACTAATAAAGTCATCTTAAGATAAGAAATATAGATAATAATCAATCAACCAATCAAAACAACGAATTTCATTTTAATAATTTTTGATAAGAACGGGTCACGTGAGAACTATCGAAACTGTCTGTTTATTAAATATTTATTATTATTATTATTATTATTATTATATTATATTATATATTATATTATTAAGAGATTAAGAGATTAAGAGATTAAGAGATTAAGAGATTAAACATTAGACATTACAATATTAGACATTAAACGTATTTATAGATGTATTAACTATTTTTCTTCACTCTTAGAAATCACATATAAACCATGTAAAATACCTGGAATCCAAATACAACAACATAAGAAGAAATTAGTCCAGAAAACTTTATTTGTACCTTCAAGCATGTACATTGGAATAGGTGGGAAACATAAACATAGAACGTATAGTAAAAATTTAGACATGTTTTTTTTTTTCTTTTCCTTTTTCTTTTTCTTTTTGTTTTATAAATAAATAGAAATAAAAAGATACAGATACAGATAGAAGATAGAAATAGAAATAGAAAAATAGTTATTACAATAGTGGATCAAATGTACCTTTTAAATAGATAATTTAAATTGCTTTCTTTGAATATAAGAGAATTTGAAAACCTGATCATGTTTTTATTTTTTTTTTGTTTTGTTTCCTCTTCTGCATAAAACTTAAGTCTAAGATAAATAGTAGTGTGACTATTTTAACTAATAATTTACCGATTGAAACATGAACGGAATTGAAAAAGAGAAAAAAAACAAAAAAAAAAGGAAATGGCAATACCAAGACAAATACCAAGACTAATTACAAATAACAATAGAAAAAAAAACACAACAATAAAAATACAATGACAATAAAAAATTAATGAGAAAGACGGAGTGATTTATCTAAAGAATATAGCAATAAAAAAGACTTTACAAGAAGAAGATGAAGATCAATAACAAGAATAACAAGAATAACAAGAATAACAAGAATAACAAGAATAACAAGAAGAAGATGAAAGAATAAAAAACATCATTCATCAACGGAAACGGTTTTTTTTTTGTTTTCAAACAACTAACATTAAAATTAAATGAATATTTTCCACTCCGCGCGTTAATTGAGGTATTAAAAATTTTTTCTTTTAAAAACAAAAAAAATAGTCTCTTTATTATTCAGTTGTAAATTAGACTGGTCTGAATCGTTATATGATGTGATGTGATGTGATGTGATCTATCAATAAATTCATAGAGCGAGTCACGTGTGTATAGGTCACGTGTATGCATGAAAAATATCATCACGTGCAATAGCGTCATTACACGTGATCTTATCAGTTCTTTATTTTTTTATTTTCTTTTTTTTTTCAATTTGAAAAAAATTTTTTTTTTTTTTTTTTTTCTTTTCAAATCAATCAATCATCGGTGTTTGATTTCAAAATACTTAAATTTTATGATTTATGATTTACATCTAATCATTTCTTTTACTCAAAAAAAAAACAAACAAACAAACACCATTCTATGAAAATACTGGCACAATTAAATACAACTGAAGAATCAATTTTAATAATAGATGAATCTTCAATATCTCATTCAGTATCCAAGAATTTAATCAATAAATTAAATTTAACATTAAATTCATCACCTTCAAATGTTATATTGATTAATCCATATTTAACAATTCAAGATATTGAAAAATCTTTAAATTTAGATTCAAATTCAAATTCAAATTCAAATTCAACTAATCTAATATCTAAATTATCAATAATTAATAGAAATTTTAAAATTGATGATTTAACTACTTTAGGTAGAGAAAAAGTTAAATTTATTATAGATAGAGTATTCATACTTTCAATTAATGATTCAAATTTAATTGAAATTATATTTAACAATTGTATTGAAAATAGAATTCCAATAAATACTTTTAATTCTTCAAAATATTCAACATTTTCATTATTATCAACTTATAATAATGGGAATTTACAAATTGGTATTTCAACAAATTTACAAGGTTGTAAAATGTCTTCAAGATTAAAACGTGAATTAATTAAACAAATACCACCTAATATTAATCAAATTATTGAAAATGTATCAAATTTAAGGAAATATATTAATTCAAATGAAAATTTAAATAAAAAGGAAAAATTGAAATGGTTATCTCAAATTATTGATTATTATCCTTTAAATGAATTAGGTAAAATTTCAATTGATCAATTAAATGATGAAATAAATTATTTAAATTCTAATACTTCTAATACTTCTACTAATAATGTTAAAAAAATTGGGAAAATATCTTTAGTTGGTTCAGGTCCTGGTTCAATTGATAATTTAACAATTGGTGCATTAAATGCAATTCATGAAGCTGATTTAATATTAGCAGATAAATTAGTACCTCAAGAAATACTTGACTTAATTCCTAAAAATGTTAAAATTTTCATTGCACGTAAATTTCCTGGTAATGCTGATAATGCACAAGAAGAATTATTGAAAATTGGATTAAATGCTTTAAATGATGGATTAAATGTTGTTAGATTAAAGCAAGGTGATCCTTATATATTTGGTAGAGGTGGTGAAGAATTTTTATTTTTTAAAAAAAATGGTTATAATGTTAATGTATTATGTGGATTATCAAGTGCTTTCGTTGCAACTACAAGTGCAGGTATACCAACAACTCATAGAGGTGTAGCAGATCAAGTAATGATTTGTACTGGTGTTGGAAGAAATGGTAAAATACCTGATAATTTACCTCAATTTGAATCAAAGAGAACAGTTATTTTCTTAATGAGTATAAAAAGAATTGTTGATATTTTACCAATTTTAATTAATGAAAAAAATTGGCCAAGTGATTTACCTGTTGCAATTGTTGAAAGAGCTAGTTGTGGTGATGAAAGAGTTATACGAACAAGGTTGAATAATTTAATAGATGTTTGTAATAAAATTGAGAGTAGACCTCCAGGTTTAATTGTTACAGGTTGGGCATGTGACGTTTATTTTAAACTTGATACAAATGAAAAATTTAGAATCTTAGAAACTGGTCAATTAATTGATCCAAATATTACTCTTGATAAAATAGTTAAACTTATTAAATGATCTTATTAAATTATTCTTTCTATGTATAAAACTATTATAACTTCTGTAATGAATTATATTATAATAATAAAAAATAAAAAATAAAAAATAAAAAATAAAAAATAAAAAAAAAAAGAAAATCACATCATTTATAATACAAAATTCGCATAGTAAAATGTAAAAAAAAAAAAAATTTTTTTTGTTTCTTCTTTTGGTACATGATTTTTTGTATAGATAATTCATCAATTTATTGAAAATATCCAAGAGAGATAAAGAGAAAGGTATTTGAATAATATGGCTAAGAGAAATTTAGGATTAGGAAAGTCTAAACTTAAAAAGCAAAAAGTTGAAACAACAGATGATAATAAAGATAATAGTAAAGATAATGAACAATTACTTACAGTTGAATTAACTAACGAAGTTGATCCAAATGATCCATTAGCTCAACTTTTCGGATTATGGGAAACTTGGAGAGAAGGTGATAAAAATATTGAATTAATCTTAAATGGTATAATTAATGAATGTGATAGGATTTTAAGAAATTGTTCAGAGAACGGTGGTAATGAAGAAATTCAATTAAATGATAAGTTTTACAATATTTACGCTCAAGCATTAAGTGAAATATCTAAATTTAAACCAGAAAATGAAGTATCTGATTGGATTTCAAATGCATTGGAGAGAATCGATGAAGGTTTGCAGAAATTCGGTATAGATAATATTAGATTGAAATTTGGTAAATGTAATATAATTATGAATAAAATTGCAGTAGAATTTATTGGTAAAATGAATATTGATTCTAAAAAAAATGAATTCCCTGAATTAAATAAACATTTTGTAGAATTTACAAATACTTGGAATGATGCATTGAAAGAATGTGATAAGAAAAATGATTATTCAATTCTTAAAGAAGACTGGATATTGGAAATTTTAGATATTTTCGATGATTTATTGGATATAATTGATAAATTTGGAACTCAGATGAATGAAGTAGTTGATAGTGATGGAGAAGAAGATGGTGAAGAAGAAGAAGAAGAAGAAGAAGAAGAAGAAGAAGAAGAAGAAGAAGAAGCAGGAGATGGTAAAGATATTAATAATAAGGATATAATAAATGCTACAGATTTTGAAATATCAGAAGATCATCCATTATATGAAATTCAAAATAGTGATGATTATAATAATTTTTGGAGAGAGAATATGATTAAATACAATACTTTAATAGGAGAAAATGCAGATAAGAAATTAATGAAAAATATCAATAAAAAGCTTGGTCAAAGTTATTTAATGGAAGCTGAAGATCCAATTGCATTTTTCAACAGTTATCAATATGAAAGAGAAGAAGAAATTGATAATGATGATGAATTAAAGGAATCTGTTAATAAGGCACAAAAGGAAGCATTGGAACTAGTTGATAAAGCTTTAAAACATTTACATAAGACTTATGATGATGAAGATCCTAAAAGTTGGGTCGATATTGCCGAAGCTCTTATTACATATGGGAATCTTCTCGAATTAGAGAGTGAAGAACAAGAATCAACATATAAGGAAGCAGAAAAACTTCTAAGAAGGGCCAATAATGCTACCCATGGTCAATACCAAGATATTCTCAACAGTCTCGTTTCATAATCTCTAAAGTCCAGAATTTATCATGTCATTGTCATTGAAAAAAAAAGAAGAAACAAACAATAAATCATTTTCCTAAATACCTATTATTATGTACCATATAAATTATATAAAATATATTGAGATGATCAACACTTACCATATTGGGTAAAAGATAAACAAACGCGATCCTCATAAAAACTAATAACAACAGCAATAACAACAGCAATAACAACAACAATAACAATATCAATATCAATATCAATTCTAATAATAGTAATAGTAATAGAAATGGAAATAGATGTAGGAAATAGCAAATAGCAATGGGCCATAACAATGTAATCAGAACAATGGATCATACTAACAAGAGCTTATAAAATTTAGCTTTCATTTCATTTAAGAAATAATTGTCCGATTATTCGACTAATCGGCATTTTAATCACCCAGATGAATGACAACAATAGAAGTCAGCATACGTTTAATTAATCGTCCCTTCTTCTATTTCAATTTTTCCTTCTTTAATTTTGACGATATGTAGTGGATTGAAAGGAACCTTAAATTTATAGATATATTATACCTTAATTCTATTAATCCGTAGGGTAAATTGATATAATAGAGTCTTGATGAGATTGTCATCAATCCGGAGAAGGATACCTTTGATAAGAAACAACTTCAACTTAGCATTATATATAACTATAAATATATATAGATATATATATCTATAAACAGTAAAAATTTATATATTGTAACCTAACCTTGTGTACTCAGTTAACCTCTGATGCATGGAACTATGTTTCCAATTTATTTGACTCTCAGATTTTCGTTTCAGAAGTTGTGTCGTCTCAGAAATTCGTTGTTTCAGATTCGTTGTTTCAGAATTTTCGGTGACACTCCACAACTTTCCTTAGTAAATGACCTATCCCTGTTATATATAATAATAATAATAATAAATTATAGCAACATTATTATTATTACTTTTATTATTATTACTTTTATTATTCTTATATTGATTTCACTTCTCTCTTGTATTAGATATTTACTTACTTACTTACTTGATTTTACCTAGTGGTATTCTCCTTTTTTGTAGAATTGTACTGTTTCACTTTATTGTAACAAATACATAAGGAAAAAAAAAAGGGAGAGAGACAATTACGTCAATTCACACAAGTACACTTTCTTCTTATCATTAACATTCCCTTGTGTTACTGCTTAATTTACTGTTAGATCATAGATAAAGATACATTAATTCTTGAAATAACGGAAATTCAATTGTAAATATCCGTCTCTTCCAATTTCTCCATAATTCCCAGAATTCACTATACAATATTCTACAAGGAGAGAGAGAGAGATCAACTACAATTATCACGTTCATTTGTCAACCTTTTTTCTTTCTCTTATTCCTGTATATCAATATAATAAAGAAAAGGTTTTATAAAATACAAAAAGAAAAGGAAAGTAACATCAATTACAACAAACAAATAAAGAAGTAGGATTGAGATTAAGATTAAGATTAAGGTTAAGATTACCAAAGATTGAAATAGAGAAATAGACAATCATATCATTAATAACCTAAAAATAGCCAAATACCTTAAATAATTAATACTTTTTGATCTCAATAACTCAAATTTATCGATTCAACACAATAAAGTGACGAAGTATTAAAAAAAAAAAGAAAAAGAAAAAGAAAAAGAAAAAATCTCAATATTTAAATTTAAAAATCATAAAGGTCCAAAAATTTCATTATGATGAACATCAATTCTCCTTCACATCACAATCAATTAAATACACTAATAGATTCTCCCTTATATAACTCTCCATCATTAGCATCAAATTCATTCAATTGTAATCTATCAGCCAAAATCAAAAGACCTATCTTCATTCAATCTAAAAGATCGTCTGTCGTTAGCATCAATCATTGCAAAATGAACCCTGATTTCTCATTTTCTACTTTGAATAATAACAGTAATAATAAAGAAAATATACCTTTACATCATTCATATTCGAATAATTCTTTGTATAAATCTGTTACATTCAATGGAAGTCCAACAATATCAAGAAAATCTTCAATAAAGAAACATTTGAGGAAAAAATCATCAAATAATATATTCAAGACAAATCAATCCTTACTTGGATCTAATAATCATACTAGAAGTAAGAGTCAATCGCATATTAATAATAGTATTAATAGTAATATCAATAGTAATTTCAACAGTAGTAATATCATTAATTATAATAATAATAATAATAATAATAATAATAATACTACTTCCACCACTACTACTACTACACATAGTCAAAATCATATTAACTTGAAATATATAAAACATGCGAAATCAAACTCATCAATTTCTTCAAATTCAATTTTCAATTGCTTATCAACAAAACCAAGTATTGATTCAATTTTCAATTTTTCAACTAATAATACCAATAATAATACTAATAAATCTTCTAATCATAATATACAAAAATCAACTAAAAATTCATTAGCATCACCATATTCAAATAATTCTCTTGATGAAGCTGGAAATGAGGATAAATCATACTATTTATCAGATGATGAATTACAAAATTTACATTTAACAAATGATGATTGTTATGAATATATAGATTCTGATACTTCAGACAATAATTTCATAGATTTCGGATCTCCATTACAAAAGAAACAATCTACCAAAAACAAAATTAGTTCTAGGATAAAACGGTTCAATTTACAACGTCATCAATCTTTAATGCAATTTAATTCTAATGGTACTATCAGTAATAATAATAATAATAATAATAACAATAATTTTATTGAAAATTCAGAATATAAATTTGATACAGAGCAACTTACATCAAATATCAATGAATTAAGTGTTAATTGTGGTGATGATGATGATGATGATGATAATCATAATGATGATGATGACGGATATAATCTTGGTAATTCTATATTGAATGAATCTTCAATTAAATTTCTAAATACTGAAAAGGGTAAAATACCAAGAATAGATGTAAATCAATTTAAAATTATCTTAGAAGAATATAAGAGGAAAAATCAATCTAAAAATGGGAAATTTTGTAAATGTTTTGATGAATTGTTAATATTAGATTGTAGATTCAAATTTGAATATGATGGTGGTCATATTGAGAATGCATTAAATATATCATCATTTACAGAACTTGAAAATACATTTTTTAATGATTCAATTTTATCTAAAACTCCATTAGAATTTAATAGGGAAAGTAGGAAATTATTAATTTTTCATTGTGAATTTTCTTCACATCGAGGTCCAATGAAGGCTGATCAATTACGTTATTTTGATAGAAGTTTATGTGGAGAATTTTATCCAAATTTATATTATCCTGATATTATAGTTTTAGAAGGTGGATATAAAGATTATTATGAAACTGAAAAAAATTTACATCATTCATTAAGTTATATTGAAATGGATAATCCATTATTTAAAGATGAACGTGAAAGAAATTTAAATTTATTAAGAAAGGAAACTAATTTAAGTAGACAAAATTCTAGAAGTTCATCATGTATTACATTAAGTCGTAAAAATTCACATAGTTCAATTAAAAGTGTTCAATCATCTTCAATATTAGATTTTTCATTAGGTAATAAGATTGAAACTCTTAAGAAGAGACCATCTAAAAGATTTTTATCACATTCTCTTAATCCAAATTTCAATTTCAACTCAAGTTCTACATCTAATTCAGCATTAAATTCCAATTCATTTGAAATTGAAATGAATTCTGATTTATTATCATTAAAAAATGATACTGGATTATTTGGAGGATTTGGTAATAATAATATTGATCTGGATAGTTTAGTTGATATAAATAGAGAAAATGAAGAAATTTATGAAGAAGATATTGATGATGAAGTTGATAAAGTTAATTTGAATCTAATTACAGAATCATACCATAATAATAATTATAATAATAATAATAATAATAATAACAATAATAACAATCATAACAATAATAACAATGAAGGATTCAAAATTCCATTACCACGTCCAAAATTTAATAGAAGGAATAGTCTTCATTCAAGAAGTAAAACAGTTTCATCATTTTCATATTCCAATCAATCTGGATTTAGGAGTGTTCCATTATTAAGTACACCAGAGAGAACTGAAGCAAAATTTGGTAATTTATTATTATATCAACATGATGATAATAGTTACTATAGTATCAATGATGGTAATTGAGGGAAGGGAAATGGTATATACATAGATATAGTTTATATACATGTGAATGCTAGAAAAAAAAATTGATTCATTAAATAATTCAGAGATATTAATAGAGATATATAGGAAAACAGGTCAAAAAAGAAAAAAGAAAAAAAAAACCAGGAAAAGGAAGATTTCTTCTTTACCATTTCTACCATCTTTAACATTTTTCTTTTTTATAATTTTTAATAGTTTTTTTTTATAGAAGTAAATCAATAAAAGTAAAATGAATGATATAATAACGAATGAAGAAACAACTAAGAAACAATTAAGAAACAATTAAGAAACAATTAATTAATTTTGGATTGTATATTTAAGTTTTGATTCACGACATTCACGACCACCATTTTCAGGTATTGGACCAAATCTATTTAAAGGCCAAATAATCCAAATTGCCTTTGCTATTACCATACCTGAAGATATTGGTCCATAAGTATTTGAATCTATTGAATGAATATTATCACCTTCAACCCATAAATGATTTAATGGAACTAAAATTTTTGATCTAGTTTCAGGATATCTCGGTATTATTGAATCTAATTGTAAACCTTTAATTCTCTTTGTATGAATTTTATTTGGATCAATTGGACTTTTCAAAAAAATTACATTATTTAAATGTAAATTATTTATATTTTTCACATTAAATTTCCAAAGTAAAACATAATCTTTAGATAATGAATTATCAGGATTAAATGTTGGTTTCATTGATATTCCATCAACTGTTCCAATATATGCAATATGTTCTGAAATTAAATATATTACAGGTAACCACGATAAAAATTTCAATGATCGATTAAATGTATATAGTAGTATTGGATTGTTATTGCGCAAGTTATTGAAAATTGAACGTAAATTGTTCATTATAGATTATGAGCAGAATAATGTTAAATTGCTCAATTAGAGAGGAAATCAAGAAATTTAAGAAGAAGATGATTAGATGTATAAAAGGAAGGTGTATTGATAAATGAAAGATTGATAATGAAATAATGAAAATGAAGAAAAGTAGAAGAGAAGAATGGAAATTACGGAAATTTTTGATTTCAAAATTCATAAAAAGTATTTATATTATATTATATATATATATTAGTAATCTTTTAAATATTCATCTACAATATTATATATATATATATATAATAAGAGTATCTATTTATAAAGTAATATTGGATAATATGGGAGAAGAATTTGAGACTGTTTATAATGTACCACTTACGTGTGAATCATGTGTGGAATCTGTTAGTAATGAGATCAAGAAGAATGAAGGTATTAGTAAAGTTACATGTGATATTGGCAAACAAACAGTTTCAGTTATAGGTAATGCACCACCATCTAAGATTATTGAATCAATTCAAAATAGTGGTAGAGATGCTATTATTAGAGGTACTGGATTACCTAATTCAGCTGCTGTTTGTATTTTAGAGAATTTTAATAATGTTAATCGTGATGTTAATGGATTAGCTAGAATAATTAAAACTAAAGTAAATGAAAGTTTTATTGATTTAACATTAACAGGTATGAAACCTAAATTACCATATTATGCAATGTTGAAAAAAAGTGGAGATTTGAGTAATGGTGCATTAAGTACAGGTGAAACAATATATAAATTACCTAAAATGATGAGTAATGAATTAGGTAAATGTCAACAATTTGTATCTATACCTATTAGTATTGAGAATTTAATTGGTAGATCACTTGTTGTTAGTGTTGATGAAAGTAAAGTATTTATAGATTCAATGGTTGGTGTTATTGCACGTAGTGCAGGTGCATGGGAAAATGATAAATATGTTTGTTCATGTACTGGTAAGAATATATGGCAAGAAAGAGTTGATGCTAAAAGTAGAGGAATTAATTAGATTTATTTATTTAATTATATAATATAGATATTTATTTATTTAATTATATCAATTCTTGTTTGTAAGATCATTCTTTTCTTTACTTTCATCTCCTGATAATAGATCATTCAATACTTTATCAAATTCATCATTTTTCTTCCCATTATTAGCCTTGACTTTTGGTTTAACATTTGGTTTCACATTTGGTTTAACATTAGAATTTTCCTTAACATTAACTTCTTTATCTTCAATTATTTCAATTGCTATTTCTCCATAATCTGAATCCAAAGCATCAATTTCATCAATTTCATCATCAATTGAATGACCTTTATGTTTATCATTTCTATCTATTGTTAATTTACCTTTCTTCTCAGAATATTCAACTGGTGAAATTTCATATTCAATTAATTTCGATTCTTGTGATTTTCTTAATGCTGTTAAGAATACTGTTGCAAAAATTGAAAAGAATAGAATGTATAGTAATAGTTTCCTCAATTGAGGTGATAAATTCCTATTTATAAATGTATCTTGATCATCTAGATATTTAGAATATTTAGAACTTTTTGATTTCTTACCCTTTTTCTTCTTTGATACATCCACAGAATATGGAATATCATACTTGGACATTATTAAAGTAGTTGTTAATCACTATAAAGTATTGGGTATAAGCAATAATACACAGAGTGTGTAGTAATACTGTAGTAATATATATATTGAGAATCAACTAGAAGATTCTTTCTCATAATGAGATGAGATTCGCTTCACTTTCCCCGGAGATGTATAAAAGAGTATAAAATACCTGTAAATCATCTGATTGTTATATAATTAAATTAACTTCTTTTCTTTTCTTTTATTCCTTTGATTCATTGATTGTAGTATCATACAATAAGATGGATTCATTCTTAAAACAATTGTTAGAATATCAAAGAGCAAAATCATTATCTAATGATAATGAAGATGAAGATATTAAACCTAAATCTAATCAACAACCAATTAGATATATTATGAGAGGTAATCCTTCAATTGATTATGATCAAATTTATCCATATCCCTATACATATACATATCCAAATACATATCAATATCAATATCCTTATACCAATATTCGTAAAAATCCAAGATTAAATTCAAATTATACTAAATATCCAATTGATCCTTATTTAAAATCTACTAATTCTGCATCATTATATGATCCATCATCAGTTTATTATAATAAAGATTCGGATACATCGGGATATGATGGTTATAGTGGTTATGATGATTATGATGATTATTATGATGAATATCCATTATTTAATAGATTATCATCAGATAAACGTCAAAGAATTTCACCAAATATAATTCCAACTAAATTACCAATTAAAGAAGATGTTAAACCACAACAACAAATTTTTGTTATGGATAAATATGGTAATTTATATCCATATTCTCCTCAACCAGATTATGAACAAGAACATGAACAAGAACAAGAACAAGATCGTCCTGTTAGACAAATTCTTTTAAATAATAATAAAAAAGAAATTGATGCAAATGATCTTATTAGGATGTTATTAGGTGGTTGTGAATCTTGTGATCAAGAACAAAAGGAAGAAAAGGAAAGAGAAGAAAATGAAGAAAATGAAGGAAAAGAAGAAAAAGAAGAAAAAGAAAGAGAAGAAAGAGCTAAATTAACAGGATCAATTGAACAAACACCATTAACTAGAGAAGGATTAGCTGAAATTTTATCACAACTTGCCAATGCAGAGATTGAACAAGAATTAAGAAAAAGAGATGCTAAAGCAGTAGATGAAGAAGGTAGAGAAACTAAAGAAAGTAAAGAAGTTGAAGATAATACTATTCCATTACCAGGAACTATTAAGGAAAATAATACACCAATTATTATTAAACCAATTAAAAGAAAATCTACTGTACCATTATTAAATGTTCATAAAGTTAATAAAAATGAAGAAAAGGAGAAAGAAGAAAAAGATGATAAAACTAGACCTATAATTGTTGATGATGTTAAAGTATCAGCACCACAATTAAAGAAGAAAGATTTACCATTTTCTCCAGCAATGAATATTTATGAATTTAAGAGTAAATATATAGTTGTTATTTCATTACCAGGAGTTAGTAAAGAATTTGTTGATATTGATTTCCATCCAACTACTAATGAATTAATTATTAAAGGTGAAGCTAAGAATAAATATTTAAGTGATGATGAAGAAGCTAATTCATTTATTTTAAAATTAAGTGAACAAAGATTTGGTAATTTTGAGAGAATTGTTAAATTACCTGCATATCCAGGTATTGAAGATTCTCAAATTAAGGCTAAATTTAATAATGGTATATTAGAGATTAAGATACCTAAAGTTGATGAAAATAAAGTTATTAAAGAACCTAAAAAGATTATTTTAGAAGATGTACCAGATGAAGAATTAGAGAGAGAAAGTAGTGATTTTGTTTAAGAAAGAGGAGGAAAGAAAAAAGAAAAGAAAAAAACATTTATTTAATTATTTAACTATGTATTTATGTATTTAATTAATTGATAATTTAATTATATATATATATATATATATATATATAAATATTGTCCAATCAAGCATATTGAGATACTATTGAATCAA
This sequence comes from Pichia heedii, assembly GCA_030579495.1. Classification (NCBI taxonomy): domain Eukaryota; kingdom Fungi; phylum Ascomycota; class Pichiomycetes; order Pichiales; family Pichiaceae; genus Pichia; species Pichia heedii. Next base: position 6,171 of record JAKTRA010000019.1, on the reverse strand, counting down.
ATAAATTTGATTTTTCATTTAAATCTTCAACATAGGAAGAATTTGGGAATTTTGAATTAATTTGATCAATTAAATTTGATCTTTCAATTGAATTTAAAGTAATTGAAGCAAGAGCTATTTTATTAATTAATAATGAATAATCCCAAGAAGGTAATGAAGAGTTTGAAATATTTGATGTATTAATAGATTCTAAAGATTTAAGAGTATCTAAAGATTCAGGTAAATTACCTAATTTCAAATGACAAGCAAATAAATTAATTAAATTTTTAATAGAATTTGTATTATTACTTGAAGATAATTCATCAAAGAAATAATAAGAATTTTTAGTATTTATAGTATCATTATTATTATTATCATTATTATTAATATTATTATTTAATAAACCTAACCAAGCAATTGCGAAATCTAATATAAGAGAATCTGAATAATGATTTTTCAAATTAATTAAAGAATTAATTTCAATTGGAGTATTTTCAATAATTGAATTTGTAAATAATAAATTAATATAAGATTCTAAATCTAAATCTGGATTTTGAATTGAAATTGGATTATTTGAAGATTGAATTTTATTTTTATAAATAAGAGCTAATGAAGGTTGATTTTCATTAATTGAATTTAAGAAATCAGAATCAAGATTTTCAATTGAGGAATTATTATTAGATTTAGGAAAATTAGAATTAATATAATATTTAATTGTTTTAATATCTAATAATAATAAATTTGTAGTTAAATCATCTAATAAATTTTCTTTATTTGAATTAATAATTCTTTCATTTAAATTTAATAATAAATTTAAAGCATTTTGATAATCATTTAAGATTATAAAAGAACGAATTTTATAAAAATTAGCTTCAAAATCATATAATATATTTGAGAAATCGAATTCTGAATCTAAATCAAGTAAAGATATATCAAGATATTTACCTGAATAAAATTGTTGAATGATTGTATAAAGTTCTTTTTCTGGAGTTAAATACATATGAGATTGATTGAGAAAGAGGATGAAAGAAAGAAAGAAAGAAAGAAAGAAAGAAAACAAAGATACATTATATAATTATATAATTATATAAGAAATATCAATTAGAAACAAATGAAATGCGCTAAATTGATGGAAAAAATTCAATTTCAAAAAAACAAATTAAAATATTACAACTATTACAACTATTAAAATACAGAAAAAAATACAGCTTAAAATAAAGAATATAAAGTATATAAAGAATTAAACAAAGAACTTTAAAGAAGAAGTGGAGATGGAGAAGAGAGGGGGGAATCAAAAAAAGATATATTATATTAATAATGGTATATTAATTTAAAGAAGAAAAAGAAGAATAAAAAGAAGAAGAAGAAGAGATGATAATAATAATAATAATAATAATAATAATATTATTATTATTAAGATCTTTCACCTCTTAATCTTCTTGCTAATTGAATATCTTTCTTTTGAATAGTAACTCTTTTTGCATGAATAGCACATAAATTAGTATCTTCGAAAAGAGATACAAGATAAGCTTCAACAGATTCTTGTAAAGCACCAATTGCAGAAGATTGAAATCTTAAATCAGTTTTAAAATCTTGAGCAATTTCTCTAACTAATCTTTGGAAAGGTAATTTTCTAATTAATAATTCAGTTGATTTTTGAAATCTTCTAATTTCTCTTAATGCAACAGTACCTGGTTTATATCTATGTGGTTTTTTAACACCACCAGCAGTTGGAGCAGATTTTCTAGCAGCTTTTGAAGCTAGTTGTTTTCTTGGTGCTTTACCACCAGTTGATTTTCTTGCAGTTTGTTTAGTTCTAGCCATTTGTAGATGTTTAAAGAAAGAGAATAAAGAGAATAAAGAGAAGAAAGAGAATAAAAGAAAGTAAAAGAAAAGAAAGTAAGATAAATAAAGAATAATGTATATAAATATATAAATGTATAAATATATAAATATATAAAGTACTCTTATTTACTCTTATAGAATGTTAAATATTATACTGTAAAAAGGGGTGGCTGGTGCAGAGAAGGAGATGCGGCTGGTGATAGACGCGTCTATTTGACAGTCGCGCCGATGAGTCGATGGGTCGATGGGTCGATGCGTCGATGGCAGTTGATTACAGTCGATGCGTCGATTTTCTGTTGTTTTCTCTCTTCCCTCTCCTCCCCCGGGTCCCGCCTCTCCTTTTTTTCTTTTCTTTTTTCAATAAAAATTTTTTTCATTGAATTTCATCCATTTCTTCCATTTGATTGATGTGTTTCTTTTTAATTATAATTTATCTTTTTATCTTTTCTTTTTCTTTTATTTTCCTTTTCCTTTTGTAACGGCCTCTGTTCACAAATTTTACAACTCAGCACTGCATAAAAGACCCGAATTATTCAAATTTTCTAGGTCTTAGCTGCTGTTTTAATAATATCAAATCAATTAATTAATTAATATATTATATTATATTATATTATATTAAATTAAGTATATTACATTAATTAATATATATATATATATTTTGTTTAATTCGATCTTTTAACTAAGTATTCGAATTAACACTTAAATTACTCATTGGTCAGTTATCTATATCATTCAAAATTATTAATTTAATTATGTTTGTTGCTTCAAATAATTTCCATCCTTATAATTTATTGGATTCCAATAATTATAATAATAATATCAATAATATCAATAATAATATTAATAATATTAATAATATCAATAATAATATTAATAACTATAATAATATCAATTATAATAATTATAATAATACTACATCATATAACTATAATCCATCATATAATAATAATAATACTCCAAATGGTGGTGTTTCATTAATTTTAGATTATGATATTAATCAAATGGTTAAATTTTTATCATGGATTACATTTGGTTTATTGAAAAATTCTTCTTATCCATCTTTAAATTTCCAAAAATCAATTAATTCAGTATTATCTGCAACTAGATTACCTAAATCAACTTTATTATTATCAATTAATTATATTTCAAATAATTTAAAATTTTTAAATAATTTTTCAAAATTTGATAATGATAATGATGATGATATTTATAAAATTTTAATTATTTCATTAATTTTATCAAATAAATTTAATGATGATAAAACTTTTAAAAATAAATCTTGGTCTGATGCAACTAATTTAAATTTAAATGAAATTAATATTTTAGAAAGAGCTTGGTTATCAAATTGTAATTATCAATTATATAAAACTGATTCTTATTCAATGGTAGAATCATGTTGGAATTCTTGGTGTATTAAAAATAATAATAATAATAACAGTAATAATATTAATAATAATAATATTAATAATAACAATATTAATATCAATTCTCCATTAACTCCAATATCAACTGCTCCTTCTTCTCCATTAGTTAATTATAATGATGGTTATTATAATAATTTATTACCAAATCAATTATTTGAAAATCCTTTCCAAACAACAAGTAATATATTACTACAAAATAATACTAATACTAATAATACTAATAATAATTATATCAATAATAATTATATCAATAATTTCATTGTTTCATCACCTTTAAATGATTTCAATAATAAATCTTTAAATAATTATTATACATCATGTATGAATCTTAATCCATGTATGAATAATTATTATCAACAAAATTACTATCATCCTTCTGATTTTGGATACAATACTAATAACAATAACAATAACAACAATAACAATAATAACAATTACTATTACAATAATTATATTGATTATTACAATCAATTCAATTATTCTAATAATATCAATAAAAACAATCAATGCATCAATCCTTCAAATATTAATTTGCAGTACAAAAATTCAAATACTTGTAATTACAAAACAAGTGCTTATTAAAGAAAAAAAGAAAAAAAAAGAAAAAACTAATAATTCTATATTCAATTACAGAACATACTAAGATATCATCTATATCATCTATCTATATCATCTATCTATATCATCTATCTATATCATCCATCTATATAACTTCACTCTTGTATTTCTTTGTTAATAATGTTCTGTATAAAGTATTGCAAAACAATCTCTTTTTATTCCCAAAACGGCAATTCTCCATCAAAAATTTCGCGCTATTCTCCAGATGGAGGGAAAGGAAGCCATCAGAGACATTCTTCTCTCAGGGAGGTTTCTCTTAATAATAATAATAATAATAGTAGGGTATTCTTTTATTATCTATATCTTCATATAATAACAATAATGTCAATTCAAATGATGATAATATTCACTTTATTAATAATTGAAATGATTATTAATACAATTTTACTTTTACCATTACCTTCTAAAATACAACTTTTCATAATTGATAAATATGATGGAATTATTTTAAATTCGAATTTTTCAATTATTTTAATATTTATTGATTCATTAGTTAGTATTATGTTTGTCGATGCTGCTAAAAATGGGTTTACATTTTTCTATAAACAAGATGATATTATAGAATTTAGTAAAAATGTTTGGGATTCAAGATCGAAAAAATTTTATAGTCAACGTAATTTATACATTCTTGGTGCAGTTATTTCATTACAAGCTTCAATTTGGTTTATTATACTTTTATTAAGATCAATGGTAAAGAATAAATCATTATTATCTTCTAAATTATCTAATAATGTATCTCCAATTAATGAAGAATTAAAGGGAAAGCTTAAATCTTTAGAAATTGATGTACAAACTTTGAAAAAGCAATATGATTCTCAATGGAATGCATATAATGAAAAGAATAAAGAAATTAAAGAGAATCCAATTGAGAAAAAGGATAAATAAAATTAATATATACACCGTTGGACCTTGGTCCCATAGTAAAATTAAAAAGTCGCTAACAAATTTTCAAATTTTCAAAAAATGGCCAAAACTCTACTTTTTTAACCTATTTTATTTGTACCTTCAGAACGTATTTAAACCTTTATAGCAATATATTCTTGATGTACAAAAACAGGAGATTCGAATGATATAATTTTTATTTGTTCATTATTGAAATAAAGAAAAAACGTATTTTCAAAAATGGCCCCAAAAAATGGATTTCAGAAAAGCATTTTGGGGGGCCTTTAAATCTGCTTTTGTGTAGTTTTAAAGCATTGGTAGTATACTTCTAATTAAGGAGAATTTAATGATACCATTTTTGTTGTAACATTTGTACTTTTAGTGTACCAAATAAAGGCCTGAAAAAGGGTTATAAATGCCATTTTTACCAAGGGAAAATTTGGGCAAAGGCTCAGTAGAAAAAAATTAAATTAGTGAGAATTTTGAAACGGGTCTCATACAAAAAGTGAGAATTCTTACGTAATGGAATGAAATTTCTTAGAGAATCGTTATCAGATTGTGTTATCTAACATTTATGCTGTAATACTATGTTTTACTAGTATTACTACAATGATAGTTACAATAGTCACAACAAATACAACAGAACATAAAATTATAAAATATCGAAAATTGAACATTAGGTAATAATCAACAAGCACCAAAATAAAGAAATATGAAATAAGAAATATAGAGATAAAGAAAAGAGAAAAGAGAAAAGAAAAAAGAGAAAAGAGAAACGAGCTAAATAAGATACTATAATTAAGTCTTTGAACAAGTATGAGATTACCATGTTCTGACAATACGTAAACAGGAATGATATTCACTTCATTATTCAACCTTATCCAGTTCTTAGCCCCCCCTCCATACTTTCGATATGAGATTCGACATGTATTTTCAAATGCGATGTTTGAACAGGCACCCAGGATGATACTACAACATTTGAACATCCAATTACAACGGGGTCTTTATCCTGATAATTGAATCTTAAAATATGGTGTACCTTTAGAGATTACTACTGATCTTTCACTATCACTTTAGCAAATCTTTTGCATTCATTTAGTCTTAGTTCAACTGATCTAATAATTAGACTCTCATGCTCATAGATGGTGATTGAATTTGAGCATCATTATCTTCTTCCAAAAGATTTTTTTATGTGCGATCTCTTCAAAAAAGCTCTATTTCTTCACCAAAAAAATCCTTATCATTACGTGCTCTGAGTAACATTCTTTCACTTTAAATCTCATCCTCTTTATCTGCAACATTCATCAATACTTGCCTTTTTTCCTGTAATTCATCTGCCACTTCATTTCCTTCTGTATTATCCAGATCCTCATCAATTCTGGCACTGAAAACGATGATAATAGTTACCCTCTTTTAAACAACT